>JANIHZ010000003.1:33317752-33330719 GCA_027478365.1 Erythroxylum rufum | reverse complement strand
CTATTAATAATAGTGACAAATATTACTACTTTTAGTGACAACTTTTACTTTCACTAAAAATACAATTTCTTGTAGTGGCTAATAAGTGAATGAATGGATCAAACATAAGGCGCTTAAGCACTTTACCCAATTCTAAGTAGAGCCCTACTACTATTCTCTCATTTTAGTGGTGATGATAATTAGAATGAGTGTTCCAAAGTTTCTCAAAGATCCATTCAAAAAAGTTAATATTATTTTTCTTAATTTTTATCTCCAATAGCCCTACAATACAAGGCTTTACAAATTCAAATAGTTATGAATTATTTTCTTTTTAGGGCAATTCATGCCCTTTATATTCCAAGAAATAATTATTATTCAGAAGTTAAGGCTAGTTACCCTTCTAATTTACTTTGTTACTTGGCTTCCTTCTTATAAAAATTACAAACTTATCCCTTGATGAGTTTAAAGAACTTCCTTTTAGTGCCTCCTTTAGCATTTCTTTTTCATAATTCTATCCCTCTATAACTTTAGAAAACTATTGAGACATTAAATATGTTGGTATCTCCTTTAGAATTATTCAACTGAACAATGTTCTTTTATTATGATGTATTTGACTAGAGTTTGTGTTAAAATTAAAAAGTCCAGTCAGAGGTGTTCGTAAGAGTAACAACCTTATTGTAACAATTCTCTAAAGGGGTAAGTTATTTTATTTGCCCCTGATTAACCACTTATTGGACCATAAGCTTTTTTAGTTTCCATTGAGCACTGAGGATTCAAGGCATTAAGGTTCACTAACTCATAGTTTTCACCTATGGCTTCTGTTGGTAAGTGAGCTTAGTATTTGCTTCCATTAAACCTTCTTCTTCATAGAGCCTTTTGATTTTGATAGAGTTAGGTAGCTTCTCAGAGTTTTTTTTACCTCCGAACAAATCTTGGCCTATCATATCTTCGTTAGACCAGTTGTGTGCTCATTCAAGCATAGAAACATTCTAATAGAACTTATACCATAGCTCAACCTCATCACTAAGGGATTTGAAGAATATGGGTAGATAAAGCTGACTTTAGACTTGAAGAGAAAGAAGAGGAGAGTAAGAGGAAGGTCACAACAGCAAAGGAGGTTGGTCAACTCTAGTTTTATGGTTGGTCCTTTTCTAGAAAGGGAACTAAACCAAAACCTAGTTCTAAATATTAAAAATTTTGTGCTGAAACGTTAAAAAGGGATTAAAATTAAAGAAGACAAATTAAGGATATAATATGATTTAATCTTATGACTTCATTAATTGCCGTAAAAGTAAGAGTTCAATTTAATATATTTATTCCATCTAATTCCATCTAAGAGTTAACACAAATTAGTCACCAAACAAAAATCAAAACTCCTAAAGAAATCTTGATTTTATTTTACTAATTGCCATGGAACACCTTAAATTTTTAAGACACTGAAAGATTAATTAAAAACAATAATACTTGATGATTTGGTTGTCAAAAAAATCAAATTTAGCTCATTATGCACATTCGTGGAAGGAAAGAAAAAAGTAGCTTGAGAAGTTGGTAAGGTTGAACTACGTGAAACTTCTCGCAAGAGCTAATAAGCAAATACATCACAGTTAAGGCACAAAGCTGTGATTACAGCACAACCTTGGTGCTTTCATGAGTAAGTAGAGCTAGTGCTTTTTGTTATGGTAGGTAACTTGGTAAGATATGATAAGAGACGAATTGATATTTTCTATGGAAATTTTGAATTGGTGATTCAAGCACCACTCATCATATAAGGAAGAGACCCATATAGATAAGTTGCTTCTCTACGTTAAATTGAGAGAAAATCAGGGAGCCAAAGAAGAGGCTGAAGAAACAAACGTCACGACAGGGTGGGATTGATGTCATCATAAACCCCACAAAGAAGGGTTCATGGTAGTGGGATTGCAGCTATCATCAAATGTTTGAATAGGTACCTGATAAAAATACCACATACATACAATAAAGGGTGTTTACAAAAGATGAGAGAAAAGTGTACAAAAGAAATGGGGGACCAAAAGAAGCCATGCGTGTGACCACATACGGTCCAAAAGAAACTTATTTAAAGGAGACATCTTTCTTGTGCAACCAATACCATCCCCTCCTCTACCAAATAGTAACACCACAGAAGCAGCAGTGGCTAGTGACTGATCCTCAAGTGGGTGAAAAAAAAACACAGACCTAGTGCCTTTCTCCGTACCAAACTTGTAGGTAAGGAAGGTAAAAGAATCAAAGGACAGACACAATGAAAGTGGACTTCTTGGTATTTGCCATTCACCGAGTTAATTTCACACCCGATCCAGTTTGTTCTCAACGCGTCAATTCATCAAGTAGAAAGGTTTCGTTGTACTAGTATAAAAGATTATGAATTCGTATCATAATCTTTCTTCGGTATGTATAGCCTTAATCAAGAGAAAGAATAGGTTACACAATTATTGTGTTAAAGTGGAAAAAAAAAGCTGATTGGCTTAATGATTTTTGTTCTAGTTTATGTTAGCCAACTTATTTATTTATCTTTCTTATAGTTGGGTCAAGTGCGTTACTCTCTGGTCTTTTATCGTCTCTTTCTTTTTACCCATGAACATGCACACGGGTTTAAATAAACATCTTTAAGCACAAGCAACTTAAAGGCCATGGCCTTGGGGGAGCAAAAAATGGAGCTCGTGGCTTAAATGATCATAAGAGAAAAACGTGATTAGGAGCTCTATGGATTATCGTGCCTCGTGTTAAAGGTGAATAGAAACATCTATTATTCTCTGGTGCCTCAAAAAAGTTGCATATATTTTGTCGTACCATTGTTCCCAACTAACAAACTGGCATGCCATAATATTTTCCTGGACTTCAACAAATCATACTATTAACTTGAAAATAAAATGTGGGATTGTTGGAATCTGATGATATGAGTCACTCTAACCCATGTTATATGCATATATATATATATATATATATATGTAATGTAATAATTATCAGATAAAAGTATAATGCAAATTGGGAAGCTTCCCCTAGATAAGTATAATCTTTTTAACCAACGGTGACAAACTTGAGACCTAAGATTCCATGTATTGCACACTATGAAGTAAGAATAATAATCACTTGCTTTCACTTTAAGATTCAGATAACAGACACACTAGTACTAAACTGTATATCTTTGATCATACAAGACAATAAAGTAGGGCAGTACGCTTCTTATTTTGAACTACATTGACAAGTCCAGTCTAGTTACAATAAAAACATACCTGACAACAATATTGGCAAATAACAAAGGAAGTTTCTTTAATACTAGTAAACGTGATACCCAATTTAGTGATAATTGTATCCAATATAATAGAAACATTAAATTTTGGTTCTCCCACATTCTCAGGATTCAGAAAGTACAGATTATAAATATATCACAAACACTAGAAGAGGAAAACAGAAATGCCACCACTGTCGAGGGTATACTCTAATTGGCGCATCTATCAACTTTAAGGCCTTTCCATTGCCCCAAATGAAAAGGGTCCACCCCAAGTTCCTATCAAATTATACGCCCAATGGTGCGCAAATGTTCTCAAACCTACACCTACACCTACCAAAACCAAAAAGGACCAAATACATGAGCATTGAATTGAATAACTGAAACCAAAGAAGTAAACCTTATAGCTAGAGAGAGATGGAGTGTGTTCCAAGACACAATGATTACATGGTCTTGGAGAAGCAGAAAGGATGGCGTGGAAATAGCCAAGAGTATGGAAGAACGTGGGGGCTTGACTGAGGTAATATACTGAAAGGTTAAGGCACGGACACAGAGAGACGCCTCCTCTCCTAGGAATAGCCAGCTAAAATTAATTGAAAATAAGTTGAAAGAAAAAGCTGATAAAGAAAGGAAATTTACTAGTAAGCTAAGCCAAGGCCTTTTATCATGCTGAAACTATCAGCCTTTTTGGGGCCTTTGGTCGGTCGACAATCTGTGAGTTGTGTATTCACTATGTTTGTTTCTGTGTTTCCCATCTCATCCTCCACTTTCTTTCCCTTTCCCTAAACACTGTAATCATACAGATTGAACCAATCACAATGCAACAAGTTAATGTAATTTTGTTTAATTACAGACAGAAGGGTTGGATAGTTTGTGTATAAAATAAACGAAAAGATATCCACATACCCCCCCTCTCCTGATAGCTACAGGGACGGATGGAGAATCGCGTAAGAAGAAAGGAAAGGGGACTAGCAGTACTTGGAGACTATATATTCATATCACTCCAGTGAGGTGGACAGAGAAAGAGAGGTTCAGATCATAGCATACAGAAGTCCAGCAAAAGAACAACAACAAAGGAGCCCAACAGATCCCAACAAATTAAGAACCAAAGGAAAGGCAAATTCTTTGTTGAAGCAAAAGGATAAAATAGGGTCATCACCAATCAATCTCTCTCTCTGTCTCTCTCTCTCCCCAGCAAAGGCTGTGGATGTGGTCGACAAGAAACCTACCCCAAGTGAAAAGAGATAGTAAGATTCATTAAACAAAGACTCCTTTCTTTCTTTGGCTTTTCTGCTACCCCCATCACCTTAACAACAACGCCTGTGGAATGGAGGTCTGAGAAGTCCGTTCAATCCCATGTAAGTGAAGGTTCTGAGTCTTCGTATGTTCTCTTTTAGCTTCTAATTGTACTCCCTTTTTATTAACCTTTTTTCTTGTTCCAAAACTTATGAACCCAAATCATATTTTATTATCCTCAATTACATCCACTTCCTGGAGTGATTGATGGGTGTATACGATGAAAACCACCTCACACCAACAGGTTCTTTGTTCATAGAGAAAGGCAGAGATGTGCGGACTGAAAGAAGATCGACATCAAGGAGAGAGTTCTCACACTGTCCATAACCTACAAGGATACCAGGATCATCTTCTTCTTCAACACCACCAACACATGCAGCAGCAACAACATCATAACAGTGATCCCTATGGAGGAACAAGAGGTGCAGGAATGATCTTGCCAGAAGTCTCACCAATCTTGCCATGGCCAATCCCTCAAGTTCACGCCTTTAACGTCCCTCAAGCCCCGTTCAACTCAAACACGGTTCGAGACGTTCACGATCCATTTTTAATATCCCCTTCAGTGCCCACATCATATGGTAGTTTGTTCAACAGAAGAGCTCCTGCTTTGCAGTTCGCATACGATGGTCCATCAAGTGACCATCTCAGGATCATATCGGACACTCTTGGACCAGTAGTTCATCAACCGGGTTCGACTCCTTTTGGATTGCAAGCTGAGTTGGGAAAAATGACAGCTCAAGAGATTATGGATGCCAAGGCTTTAGCGGCTTCGAAGAGTCACAGCGAAGCTGAGAGAAGACGACGAGAGAGAATCAACAATCACCTTGCTAAGCTCCGCAGCTTACTACCTAGCACCACCAAAGTAAGTAAAAATCATCATACTCATTCATTACACATCCAAGTACGAGTTTGATAACAAGACGCACTGATGTGAAACTCTTAAAATGTCCTCACGGGTACAGCATGATGTCTAGAATATCAAAGAATGTCACACAATCACTATTTCTTGTTTGTTCGTGCCCTTTTTGTTTTGTGCTATTCATTAAAGCGCTTTTTCTTTTCAAAAGATCACTGGCAATCCATCTAAAGATTCTATTTGGATGGCTGGTCTTATAATTTGTCATAAAAACCTATTCTTTAGATATGAAAGGTTGTTACATTTTTCTTTTCTTCTTTTTTGTTTTGATCTTTTCAATACTATTGCTTTCTCTTTTGGTTTATTCCCTCTCTGGTACTTTGTGGTAGTTCCGAGGAAGGCAAAACCAAAGGGAATAAGCGATTGTGTCGCTTACTTGACATGATAAAGAGGAACCAAGTGCAGTTGAAAAGCTTCCATGGAAATTTTCTGCCGGATGTCCACAGCCAAAGTAATTAGAGAGGATGAAAAGATATAACACAGACAAAATTTGCATTCTTGTCAGTCACCTATATAACATATTCATGCCCTAATCCTTGTCAACATGAACCCCACCATTAAAATCCTGCTTTTATGATTGAATTGTCGTTCATGGCTGCAAAACATTCATATCCCATCTTTTCTTTTCTTTTCAGTCAGACAAAAGCACCCTTTAAAACATAACATTCTCCTGCTGGCTTCATGCTTAATCCGCGAAGGCATTATTTTTGCTTTCTAAATTCACGTTGTCATGTTAACTTCATTATTCCTTCGTAACACGTACGTTTAGTCATAAAATATTATGGATACTAAGTTACTTGATTTTGTTGCTTCTTTTTTCTGGCTTTTGATTTAGACGGATAAAGCTTCATTGCTAGCAGAAGTGATTCAACACGTTAAAGAGCTAAAAAGACAGACTTCATTGATAGCCGAAACAAGTCCAGTGCCAACCGAAATCGATGAATTAACAGTCGATACGTCAGATGAAGATGGCAAGTTTGTGATCAAAGCATCACTTTGCTGTGAAGACAGATCCGATCTGCTACCTGATCTAATAAAGACATTGAAAGCTCTACGCTTAAGAACACTAAAAGCCGAGATTACAACACTTGGTGGGCGAGTAAAGAATGTTTTATTCGTTACTGGAGAGGAAGATTCATTGAGTTACGTTACTGATCCTCAACAACAACAACAATGCCATCCTCAGTATTCCATCAGCTCAATCCAAGAAGCATTGAAAGCAGTAATGGAGAAGAGCAATGGTGACGAGTCTTCTTCAGGTAGTGTTAAAAGACAAAAAACAAATATCAATATCCTTGAGCAACAACACAGGGCTCTATAATTTACTAAGAGTTGCTGACTCTCGTATTTTTGTTCTATCTCACACAATCTTTCTTGTCATTATCTCTTCTTTTCGTTGCTTGTGGGGGTTGTCATGTCCTGGTGTGTTTACTGTATTGTTTGGATTTAGTACGTGAAGGTAATGATAGTGTGTTTTGTGTACTTGAATAACTCCTAAATATAAGAGACGTGAAAAGATACAGAAATGGAGCATAGTGGATTACGGTTGGTACTGGGGGGTGGGAACAATTCTGTTGCGTCTGTTGCGTACAAATGGTTTTGGGTGTTCGTAGAGAAAACTAGAGAGAGGCAATGGTATACAAGAAGAAAGGAAAGAGCAGAGAAAAGAGAGTTTAAATGCGTACAAACTGGAGCAGAATCCCATCTACATTATTTTCTATGTTAGGTCTTGAGATAAGGTTTCTCTTCCCACGAAAAAGATCTTGTGTTGTTTTTAACCTTTCTAGTAGACCAAACAAATGGTCTCTCTCTCTCTCTCTCTCTCTCTCTCTCTACTGTCGTCAGTTTGGTGGAACTATGGATCATCATAAGCACAGTGACGAATTTGATTCCTCTCTTTCCCTACAAGTCCATTGATGTTCTTTTATCATTTCACATACCTTAGCTAAAATCAATATTCAAGGAAAAAAGAAAAGAAGAAAACCAAAACCCTAATGAGGCATGCATGTTCTGTGGGTCACAGTTCGCAAAGAGTTGGTGATATGATGAACTGAGGTAGAGGATGTTCATATAAATATAATATGGTCTTTGACCATATAATATTTATATGTACATCATCTACCTCAGTTCATATATATATCGACTTTATTGAGTATTCTGTAAGTATTGTTCCATGCTTTGTCTACGAATTACGAATTGCAACTGTTTACATTGCATATGATATAACATAATTACCTGTCTGCATTTGTATTTATCAAGATTTCTGTACAATTAGTTAAATTGCTGCTCATGCGCATTTATACGAGATTATTAATGTTTTGGATGAAGGACAGGCTGCCTTTCTTCTTCTAGTTTAATTTAATAACATTAATTTTTTTTGATAATTCAGTAGATTTTATACAAATAAAGAGTTATGTACAACGATAGAGTGCAAGGAACTCTAAGACTTATCTAGCGCTCACCTACAAGGTGGGGGAAGAAATCACTCCCACAACTGCCTCAAAATAAACTCATTTTACCTCAGCGAAGCATAACCACAACCCAACATACTGTTTAACCACAACAAGGCAAAAACTCAAGCCACTCAAGATCAACACAAATATAACATAAATGTCTTATGCATAATAGAACATGAAGTTTACTGCGTCTGTTCTCTTGGTGCAGTGACATTTGAAGAATTTATAGTGTAGGAGATTGTCCCCTGTCCGCTACCAACTGTAGACCCCCGTGACTGAACTTATTGTGTTCCTAGTGCTGGCAAACCTGCAAAGAAAGATTAGTAAAATAGGCACTCATTTAATTACCTCCTCTCTGTGTTTGGGTTTGATGTTCCTTAACTTGGGAGATTACTCCGAGGTACACACTCCCAATATCCTTGGCTGCATCTTTAAAGGCTCTAGCATTTCGTTCAAACCAAATGTGGTAAACTGCAGTAAAAAGTAGGATTGGGAAAAGGTTTAAAGTGCGGGTATTTGAAGCTCTTTGAAACCAGGTAAGGAGGGACGGGAGGGAAGGCTGATTTGGGCAGTGTAATTGGAAATGAGTGAGGCTTAGGTCCCAAACTGATTTAGAAAATGAGCACTCAAAAAACAAGTGGTCTAAGGTTTCATTGGCTGAAAGGCACAATGAACAATGGTTAAGTGTATAGAGGTAGGGGAGTTTGTATCTGGTTTGTAGTTTTTGAAGGAAAGAAAGCCAAAGGATAAAGGAGCACCTAGGATTGCTACCTTTATCCCACACTAGCTTATACCATGGAACTACCTGGATAGGAGGTCGCGAAAATTTATCGGTGGTGGTAGTTGTGTACTGTCTTGTGGGTCCAGCTAGCCATTCCAGACAATTAGGGTGAGAACTATTTGGATGATAACAGATAATAACATCAATTTTCCCCGTATGATATATAGTATCTTATAATAGAAGGAGATATATTGGAATTAATTAGTGTTACTTCATGTAAAAGGAATAATGTTACCGTGATTGGAGTTTTTATTGACTAGACGCAAGTTAAGAATTAGAGCCCCATATTTTAAAACAAATTGTTGTGTTTTTCGAAAAAAAAGTGAATGAATTAATGAAAAAGGATAGAAGCATGACAAGATGTCTTGGATCAATATTAAAGACCCGATCCAAACCACCCTACAACAAAATACTTATACCTATTTACTAACCATCAACAAAATACTCGAAACTTGTTAAACTACCAATTATTACTTAGGCACTTTGAGTTCAAAGCTTTACATAGAAACATAGCATTTTCAGGCAAGTTACAAGCTAGTTTTGCTCTTGTGCTGGCTTTGATAAAAAACCCTCAAGGCTATAATTGTTTCCTTAATTTGATTGAATTTATTTCTAAGTGCACAAAATTGATTATAATAATTAATGGAAACTGAAATATTCCATAATATTGATCCTATATGGGCTATAATTGTCAAACTTATTAATGCTAGTCAAACAACACAACATAACTAAACAAGAATTTGAAAGAAAAATATAAATTATGAGACTTATGAAAACAATGTAATTCAATACTAAAAAAGAAATTAAGATGGATACATGTTTTGAAGTTCACTTATGTAAAATTTTAATTATCATGCAAGTTTGATTATCAAAGTTAAAATAACAATTAAACTAATGTACCTATGCCCTCTATTTAAGGCACACAAGAATATTCAATTAAGAAATCACCACCTTTTGATGCGCAACACCTAATCAAATTCATTAAGTATAGTTAATCTATTAGTTATCACCTTTTTTATCTATGATACCTCTATCCCTAAATTTAGATGTTTATTATCCTAGGTTATACTTCTCAATTCTTAGTCTTTTATATAAATTCATAGACTAAATCTATGGTGATCAAACATAAATTCAACAATGAAGATCAAAGAGAATAAATTCAAGTAAATGATAGTAACTTATGCATTAATAATTGAAATATCCAACATAAATTACATCCTAACCCTAACTAGGGATTTAGTTACTCAATATAGTGAAAACAAAAAGAATCAATCTTAACATAAAAGAAAGAAAATAAGAAAAGATAAAATACGAAATCCCTAATTGCATCTAAGTTGAGGTTGATCTCTTTCTAATCTTGCTCTAAATTCCTCTTAGATGTTAACGAAACCTAAGAGAATACGTAAAGACACAAGTTGTTTGTCATGTATCTCACCAAAATCCCTTAAGTTTACCTTAATAAGAGTATTTATAGTTTAGGTTACATAATAGAATCCTAAGTTAACTGAAATTATATTTTCAAACATCCTCAAGTTTTAGATCATGAGTTTAGGGCCTAACACACTTCCCATACTAGTATTGGTGTACTTACGGATTAAAAATTAATATAAAAACTTGTAATTGAAGTCAGACTCAACTTTTCAACTAGTGTTAGTCTTATGCTTCTTCCCTATTCTCCTTTAATTTCTCACATTTTCAAGTTTAAGTTAATCTCTGATTCCTTTTTTAAAGTTAGTTTTTTTTGTGCTAACTTTCAACTGACTCTAGTTTCTCCTTAATCAAACAACTATAAAGAAAGTTACTTTTAAATCCAGAATCATACCTCAAAATATCACCTAAAAGTCAACAAACTAAACATCATAATATTTGATATAAAGCATATTGTAGAATTTTTAAATTTCAAACTAATTTAGCCCTTAAACATACACAATATAGTCTTATCAAATTTCCCAAACTTAACCTATTGCTTATTCTCAAGCAATTGACAACAAGTCATCCTAACCACTTAGTCTAAAGTAACTAAACAAGAAATAATTTCACTTTCATAGTTATATGGTGATATTTAGCATATCCCATAAGCCTTTAAACCCTTTAATATCTATAGTGGAGGAGTTATGGTTTCCTGAGGGTTTACTAGATTAATACCCACAAACATTGACATGCATACATTAGTTAACTTAATAGTTAATAGCACAAGATGTAAAAATCTCATCCTTTAATTAAATTGTAAAACTTAAACACATAATATTTCTTATATGAATCATTATAAAAATAAAACAATGAAAACCCTATTATACCTCTTTTATCAAGCTCTAATACTTCAACTTGACTTTTCCTAACAAAGTATCACTCATTTACACACATATTAAAAATTTTGGGTAAGGTATATATATATATATATATATATCTATAGATATAGATATATATAGGCCAAAGGGTATAAGTAAGTTAACAAAGTAACATAATATAGAAAGATAAATATTCGTAAGTAGTTAAACAAAAGCAAGTAAATCAAGAGAAATATCAATATATTACTCTACTAAATGCTCGTATCTTTGCAACCAACCATCTTCCTTCATTCTTTTTAAGTGCACAAAAGTTATATCAATCAATTTGAGCCAAAAAGAAATTCTTCTTTTTTTAATTTGATTTGATTTAACATGATTTTTTTTCCTTTCTATATTACTATCATCATACACATCACCATCTCCCCTAGCACATATTTCTTTGCATACCATCTCCAATAACCCTAAGTCACAAATAAAAGCTATACTCATCACAAATTGAGGAGTAATTATTTAATTTTCTTTTAAGCTCAAGGATTTTTGGGAAAGGGTTAAAAGATAATGAATAAAATTTTATACAAGGTTCAAAGGGGACCACTAATGGTTCAATGTACAAAATCTTGGTAATTTGGCTCAAACATAAATGTTAAGTAACTCATTTTAATGCCTGTAAAAATCTTATATGGAATCTCAAAAATATGAAATGTAAGTCCTAAAAATTTACAATGAAAGAAGATATCCATATTTAAAAGAAAAGATTTTACATTTTAGCCCAATTTCTCATATAGTAACTCATGTCAAATCAAAGTATTATTACTTAATGAATACGGTTTCCTAACATTCACAAAGTCATGTTTGTTTGGCAACCACTTAATCATATTATACACTTAACATTTAGTGACCAATATAAACCAACAATCATATAAAAATTATGTTATCAACCTAAAGTAACTAATGAGATCCTAAACACAAAACAAAAAGAAAGCTAAAAATAGAAAAATTTAAGCCTAAAACATACAAAGCATAAAAGTAAAAGATTTAAATTCCTAGAAATTCATACCCCACACTTAAATATGACATTATCCTTAATGTTAGATAACTGAGATAATTAAAGTACACAAGAAAGAAAATTCAAGTAGAGAAATTTTCGCCAAATATATTTAAGGTTGGTAAGGTAAATTTTAATAAATTAAAAAAATTACCTACAAAAGAAAGATTAAATAACATTAGTATAAAATTTTAACTAAGAAATTAAATTAAGAAAATTAGGGTTGAATATTAGATTAACTTCTAAAAGGTGCTTCTAAGGTTTCATGTTTTAAAAGAGAGATGACAAATAATAGGAAGGGAGCTCTATAGGAGTTCTTAGAGATCAAGAGCTAAAATCTCATTTAAGAGCCATTAAAGAAAATAGAAATAAAAAAAAGCATTCTTGGAGAGGCAAATAAGAAGATTCATTAGGATTTATCAAGGACATTCAAGATTTAAGGCTTAAGAATTCAAAATTTTTTCTTCTTTTCTTTCTTATTCTTTGTGGATTTTATTTATATTATTATGAACTAATTAGAATATAGATCTAGATAAAGTAGACCCTAGGACTTGAATTTTGAATTGATTCTTAAGTCAACGACACGGTTTAGTTTTCTTGAGAATTGCCTATGATTATATTGTGTTGACTTGAAATTTTCCAATGTTTTAATTCAATTTTGAATTTTTTATAATTAGATGGAGAGATTAGTTATACGGATGGATCACAATATGAACAATAAGAATTCCATGAAATCCTAGAGATAGAGCCTTATAGATCTTTTGGGTTAAGGCCAAACCTATAATAGCAAATCACAAAACAAAGTAATGTGTCCTTGGGAGTTTTGATTAGAAAGAGATTTTAGTCAATCAACATAAGGATAAGAGCTACATTTGTTGGCCCCCGAAATTTTTCTTGATGAATTAAGCATGATTTAAATGAATTATGAGAATTGATGGATTAATTTGTGGAGCTAATTATTT
>JANIHZ010000003.1:33164450-33182859 GCA_027478365.1 Erythroxylum rufum | reverse complement strand
TTATTTCTTAATTTCAACTTCCATTTCAATCAACTCATTCACTTTACTCTCATAATCCATACAAATTTACTCAAATAAATCTTTTCTCATAAATTTTTCCTAAGGCACAAAACATCTATAACACTATTCATATACAAAAATACTCATTTAAATTCATATTTATATTTTTAATTTCCACCAAAAGTTCGGGGTCCAACAGGTTCTGATTCACGAGGCATATACTCACATTTAATAGAAGTAATGATTGTAGCTACCAAACATAACCACCTTAAATCCAAGTGTCTGCGATTACGGTTATGTTGTTCTTGAAAACAATATTTTTTGGATATTACCAGGAAACTAAATTATTGAAGCAAATATACAGCTTGTGAGGTTTATCAAGCAATCTAGAAAGAATAAGCACAGACAATGAAAATGAGGGGAAAATTTTTTTTACCATAGATTTGGAAATTGGTACAAGGATATCTGTTGAATACCATTTTAATAGGACTTTTAATTCAACTAAAACTCCTAAAATTTTGCAGCATGATTGCATGACTAATTCAGAAACTGACTTCACTTTCACATAACTATTTTTAAAGTTAAGGTAGACTACTATCACTAACATACGTGACTAATATCTGACTTCTAAAAAAATCCAAAATAATCTATTAGCATTCCTTCCCTTAAATCAAAACAAGTTCAGTTTAGAGAAATACCAATACCCTTTCCTTTATCCCAATCTAACTTACTACACTTAACTTGAAGAACGATACTGGCTTGAAAGGTTTGGTGAAGCTATCAGCTGCCTAGTCTATAATTTTGCTTTGATTTCGCTCCATCTGTCCTCCCTAAACTAACTCTTATAAAAAATGAAACATTAATTGAATATGTTTGTTTATACCATGGAACACACGATTTTTGGAGAGTTTAATGGCTGAGTTATTTAGCTCAATCTTCATTCCTGCTACTATCCCTCGTATCCAAACAACTTGACAAGCACCTAAAGTTACTACTACATACTCTGCTTCAGTGAAAGAAATAGTAACTATATGCTACTTTTTAAAACTCCAAGCAAGTGTGCCAGAACTCAATTTGAAAACATAGCCTGTTGTAGTTTTTCTATCATCTAAATCTCCAGCAAAATCACTATCTACAAACCCAATCAACTTGCTTTAATATCTTTTCCTATAAAACAAACCATAGTTAGTTGTTCCTTTGAGATATCTCAGAATTCTTTTCGTTGCAAGTAGATGATGTTGCATGAGCTTGTCCGTATATCTGCTGATAATGCCTACAATATGCATTATGCCTAACCTTGAAGCTATAATATACATCAAACTTTCTACAATCTGCTTGAACAACAAAATGTTTACAGATTTCCCACTAGGATTCTTCACTAGCTTTGAACTTTGCTCTATTGGTGTTGTAATATAATTGCAGTCTCCCATCTGAAATCTATACAGCACCTCATTAACATACCTCCAAACTAAGGAAATGATGAAGCATCCACAAATCTATCATATCACATTCTTTCTCCATGGGTTACTTAAAACTGTTCAACTTCTCCAAATTATTTCCTGTAAACATCAAATCGTCTATATATAAACATATAATCATCATTCTATCACCATAATGCTTCATATAGTGTATGTTCATATGGATATTTCAAGAAAACCTTCCTTCAAGAAGTATGAATCTATTCGACTATACCAAGCTCTAAAGGCTTGCTTTAATCTATAAAGAGCCCATTTAAATATATAAACTTTATTTTCTTCACTAGACTTAAAAAAAACTAAAAGGTTGTTCTACAAGTACCTAATCCTTAAGCTCACCATGTAGAAAGGTTGATTTCACACCAAATTGATAAATTAGAATTTTAAGATGCCAGTGTAGACACCTTCCAGACAGTATGCAATCTTTCTACCGATGTGGAGACTTTATTATAGTCAATCCATATTCTTGTTTGTAACCCTTCACCACTAAATGACCTTTATATTTATCTACTTCTCTATTAGGTTTAATTTTGGTTTTATAAATAGCCTTTACTCCTTTAGACAAATCAACCATCTCCCATGTTTCATTTTCTCAATAGCTTTTATCTCGTCAACCATTTTCTCCTACCATTTCTTTTTTTTTTCATGGCCTCTTCAAATAAGATTGGATTATAGTCTGCAAACAAAACAAACTGTGAGACATGTCCAAAGTCTATATTAGGAATACTTGTTACCTCATAGTCAAGGCTGAGAATGTTGTTGTTGTTTGATTCATCCATTGAAAAGAATTCTTCTTTAGAAGGCTAGTAAGGGAGGTTGCCACTTGACCATAGTATTTAATAAATTTTTGTAATACCTAGCAAAGCAAAGGAATTCTAGTAGTTCCTTGGTGGATTATGAAAGGGCCAATCTAACACATATTGAACCTTGCTTGAGTCTGTTAAAACTCCTGCATCATGAATGATATGTCCTAAATATGCCACTTGGGTGCCCTCAAATGTACATTTAGATCTTTTCAAAAAAAAGGTTGTGAGATCGCAACAAATTAAATACAACACATAGGAAGGAGGAGAATACCTCGTTTATTAATGCCTGAAAAGTGGATGGACATTTGTGAGATCGAACGGTATAACGAGGGATTCAAAATGGCCATTTTGTGTTCAAAAAATTGTCTTCTCTACATTCTCCCTATGCATCCATATCTAATGGTACCTGAATTTTAGGTCTAACTTGGTAAAGCATTTAGTCCTATGTAGTTCATCAAACAACTCTTCAACCATTGGGATGGGAAACTTATCTTTTATTATTTTTTCATTTTATTCTTAATAGTCGAGAATCACCAAGTTCCCTTCTTCTTTTGTTTTAATAGTACTCGTCAAGACTAAAGGGATCTGCTTGGTCGTATGATCCCCTGCCCAAGATTTATGCACATTATTTTTCTATCTCCTACTTCTATAAATATGGGTAACAATATGGTCTAACCACCACTGGTCCTATTCTAGGTAATACGGTATTTTTATGGTCACATGCTCAGATAGGTGGTAATGCAGATGGCTTTTGGAAAATATCTTCATATTCAGCTATCAGGGGTTCTAATTTTTCGATCACTAATGATTCTGCTTTTATGAGGTGTAGTTTCATCCCCTTTGTTTGCTTTTATCCCTGCTACTAAATTTTCCTCCCTTCTGTCTTGAAATTCATGGTTAGTGCTAAAAAATTCCATATAGTGGGGCCAAGTGTTTGTAACCACTTAACCCATAAAACCATATCAAAACTAGTCAAATTAATTACATATAAATCAACAGTAAAGCAGTTATTATCAATGGCAAAAGTTACCCCCTCACAAATTCCTTGGCTCGATACCTTCTCCCTATTTGCGACTGAGATGCTCATTCTTGCTTTGTGTTGAATAGTAATACCCAACTATTGTGTTGCACCTTCCCCTAAGAAGTTATGAGTGCTTCCTGAATCTACTAACACTAGGAGGGGCCATCCTTCGAGTTCCACCTTAACTTACATCGTTTGGGATTTGTTTGCTCCCGTTAATATAAGTAAAAAGAATTTTGCCTCCCCTCATTCTTCCTCCTCAATTTCATCATGTTCCTTCACCACTTTAGTCTAACACAGTCATTTATACTCGTGCCCCATCACATACAACTCATTGCAATTATAACACAACCCTTTTTCTTGCCTTCCTACCATTTGTGCTTTATTTAACTTCCTTATGGTGGGGGAAGTCACACATTTAGTGCTACGCACTACTGATTTTGCTATTGAAGCCCTTTTACTAGTTATAGGGGCCACTGTGGAGGAGCTAGTTGTCAGTTTATAGAAGGGCCAATTAATTTTACATTTTTCTCCTTGTGTCAGATTCATCTTCCTCTTATATTGACAAGCCAAGTTCATGGCTACTCTTAAGTTAGTCAGGTACTACATTTCTACATCAATTCAAAGAGCTTTAACTAATCTCGTTATAAATAGACTTACTTACATATCTCGGGGTAACCCTGTAATCTGGGGAAGCAACAACTAAAACTGGCGTTGGTATTCTTCCATCATTCTCATCTGCTTTAAATTTGCTAAGTCTTTTAATGGGTTAGCACTGATGTGAGCACCAAACCTCTTAATGCAGTGGTTTTTATTAAATTATCCAATCCATATTTAGTTCCTCTTGCCTGAGTTGATAGACCCATAGTCGCACTTCACTCGTTAGATGGAATGTAGCTAACTGCACCATCTCCTCTTCACTAGTCTTTTAGGCCAAAAAGATTTTTTCATATCGCTGGAGCCAGATTACGGGGTCTTCTAAACCATCTTAGGTGGGAAATTCCATCCTAAAGAATTTAGGCACAGTCCTTACTTCAGTGTTCCCTTCTTCCTTCATTGATGGGGGTACTTAAACTGGCCATTCACCTCCTCCTACACTATTGAACATACGCATAAACTCCTTTATTTACACCTAAATTCTTTGTTGTCCTTCTTCTAGCGCTCGTATCCACTACTCACTAGCCCTGGAAGTTGCTATCTGGTCAGCAGTAGAGTGCCCTAATTCCTTTATAGATGCAGCTCTAATACCAATATGTTATGAGCTCGCACACAAGATCTCATATATGATCGGTTGATCAGGAGATCTCTCCAATCCGTCCCTTCCCTTTACGAATGTTGGTGCCTTTCTTCAAAGAACCTAATTTGAAGAAGAGTGACAACCAACTCTATCAAGGGACAAGGCTCGCTAAAATCTAAGAATTTTAGTGATAATATGCTTCTTGATTTATTGTCTAACATAATAGCTTTATATGGCAGAGAAACGTAAAAGTTCCACCCAGATTAGGACTCCTAGAAGGACTCCTATTCAGGCTTTTTATTAACATAATAATAACATAAACTAGTGTAAAAATAATAAGGAAATAATAAACTCCTACTAAAAATAAAATCCTCCTCTTTGTAAGTAGCTGCTATCTACCTCCCATATATGTCTCTCAACCACTTTTTCTCCCCTCCTTGCTTAGGTTTTCCCTATGAATGCATCGATATCACACACACCCTTCTTATTTGATGTTCTAAAATGTCAAAAATTTATAGGGAAAGAGAGAGAGAGAGAGAGAGAGAGAGAGTAAGTGACAATTTCATTCATAATATTTCATTGATTCCATAATTCCATTACAATGGCCGCTAATAACAATACAAGAAGTTTCTGGATAAGGAAAAGTGTCTTCTTCTATCATCAGGTTGTTATAGCCGTTATCGATATGATGTGTATTTGATTATTTACTAATATGTAACCTTTCGATGTCATTTCCAACTTCTTCTTTATGTATGTAATCCCCTCCTTCTTTACAAACTATCTTGTCCGATAAATTAACTTCCGAAAATCTCTTTTGTAGCTCAAATATAGTTTCCTATATGGCTTCATCCATAGGTTCTCCCTGCCATTACATTAGTAATTATATGACAGCTCGGTTGTGGCACTTGATCATTCTTCTACCCCAGACTACTGCCAAAGTTTTCTCAATGTTGGTTATAGTGGATGGTAATTAAGTTTTCATGGTTATATTTCTAAACAAACTTCTTCATTTGTGAAACATGAAAAGTAAGATGAATGATCTAGTAATTTCAATATATAGGTCACCTTGTTAATTTATGTGACAATCTAATAAGGTCCATAGTAGAGAGGTGCTAGCTTCTGGTTATTTCTTCTATGTAAAAAGTGTTGTCTATACGGTTGTAACTTCATATAAACCCACTACCCTTCTTTAAACTCTTTTTTGACCTCTTCTTATCTGCTTATAACTTCATCCTTTATCATGTTCTATTTAAGATAAATTTTACAATTTGAAGCACTGGCTCCCTCTCCTATGACGCTTAGTCAATAAGAGCGTGGCTAGAATCTCTGATGATGTAGGGTATATATAGTGGTGGTGGGTACCCGTAGAAAATTTCAAAAGGAATAGTGTTAATTATCGCATGGTACATCGTATTATACCCCCATTCCACTATAGCTAACCAACTTACCCATTTCTATGGCATGTTATTACAAAAGCATCGCAGGCACATTACTAACATCTTATTGAAGACCTCTGTCTGCCTGTCGGTCTGTGGATAAAAAGTGGTTGATAGTTTCAGTTTTACATGCTCCTGCCAAAATCTGCTTGAAAAGAGAGGGTCCTTATCACTTATTATTGTTTTGGCATTCCATACAACTTAAACACATAGTCCATGAACACTTGTGTGATATCTTAAGTTATGTAGGGATGTTTGATGGCTATGGGGTATGCATATTTGCTGAGTCAATCCACTAATAAAAAGATGGATGATTATCCTCTAGAACATGGTAATCCCTTTATGAAGTCCATAGTTATTTCTCGACAACATCCTTTGGGAACCGAAAGGGGTTGGATTAATCTCGAATACATAACATGGTCGTGCTTGCTTCGTTGAGAAGTAACACAATTTTTCATATGGTTCCTTAAATCCTTGATTAGTTGCTTCCAATGAAATAAGTTATGTATATTTTTTATCATCGTTGTTACACCTAAATGTCCTCTTTAAGGGCTATCGTATGTAAATGTTATAATTTTCCTTCAAAGTTCTTTATTTTAGCTAACCAAAATCCTTCTCTTCCATCTTAGCAATCCATCCTTCCATTCATTATTTCTCCTCTAACAATGTTGCCTGTATGTAAGACACTGACATTGTTAATAACTGTTGGCTTGAGATTCTGGATACAACGTCCATCGCCAAATTTTCCTTCCTACTTCTATATGTTCCTTCGAAGTCATATCCAATCAGTTTTGGAAGCCAATTTTGCTAGAATGGTGTCGAGATTCGTTGCTCTAGGAGATACTTCAAACTTCGATGGTCCGTCTACGCTCTGAAGAACCTCCCGTTCACATAGTGATGCCATTACTTCATTGCTTTAATTATGGCAAGGAATTCCTTGTCATAGGTGGAGA
The DNA here is from genome assembly GCA_027478365.1 of Erythroxylum rufum. Lineage (NCBI taxonomy): Eukaryota > Viridiplantae > Streptophyta > Magnoliopsida > Malpighiales > Erythroxylaceae > Erythroxylum > Erythroxylum rufum. The sequence goes on along the minus strand of JANIHZ010000003.1, from coordinate 33,175,931 downwards.
GTCCCTGGTGTTTTGGTGTTAGCACTTTACTTTAAAAATGTTATGGGATACCCATCTTATTGAATCATAGACCCTATCCCCATGTTACATGTGTTTGCCTCAACTGTGAAGGGCTTGCGATGTCAAGTAATGCTAGGATTAAGGCCTTTGTTAATGTTCATTTGAGTTACACGAATGCCTTTTGACGCTTCTATCTCCATTCCTATCTTCTTGCCTCCTACTTCTTTAATAATGTATTCAATGGTTTAGCAATAATTTTGTAATATGTTTTATGAATCTTCTGTAGTATCCTGTTATTCCCTAAAATCTTTGAAGTTCATTTTTTGAGGTTATGGCCATTATTGGATGGTTTCCACCTTTTAAATATCTATGGATACTTCTCTATCTGAAATGAAAGCCCCAGATACTCCAGTTGTCTTGCTCCAAAAGTATACTTGCTTCCCTTGATGAATAATTGTTATTGTTATAGCACTCCTAGAATTTGTCGCAAGTGCTCCATGTGTTACTGGAAATTGATACTGTAAATAAGAAGATCATCAAACAAGACAAACATAAAATTTACACATGTAAGGCTTAAAAATGTCATTCATATGGCTCTGGAAGCTGGAAGGGACGTTTGTAAGCCCGAAAGACATCACCAAGAATTCGAAATGGGCCTTGTATGTTTGGAATGCTATCTTCGACACATCTTCTTCCTTCATTCAAATTTGGTGATACCCAGACCTTAAGTCTAACTTGGAATACCAACTTGAGCCCCTCATTTCTTCCAGTAGCTCTTCTATCAATAGGATAGGAAATTCACTCTTTATAATGTATTTGTTTAATTCTCGATAATCAATACACATTTTCCAAGTACTATCCTTCTTTTTGAAGAGGATTATTGATGATGTGTAGGGACTGACACTCCTGTTGATGAAGCCCTGCTCCATCAACTCCTATACTGACTTCTTAATAGCATCCTTCTGTACTCTAGAGTATCGAGAAGGCCTTATGTGTTTATAGTCTTCACTCCAGCCTTGGGAAGGATGATGTTGTCGTATGCTCTTTTTGGTAGTAATTGCTTCGATTATTTAAAGACTTCTCCAAACTTTGCTAACAAATTTTATATGTCTACTTGGGTATTAGAATTGCCTTCTAACATAAGATGTTGCATGTGGAATTGTATCGGGTATGATAGACGTAGCATGAACAAAGTACTTTTGTTGGAATTTCTAATGACTTTATGAAGGCTCTTACCTGAAATTTCCCTAGCTTGCTCTTCTGGGTTACCTGTTATTCTTGCCATCTTGCCCTCCCATTGAAATTCCATAGTGCACATTTTGAAGTTACACAATACATCGTTAAGAGTAATCAACCACTAAACCCTTAAAACCATGTCACTGCCTCCTAACTTGATGATCAACACATCCGTAGAGAACTATAGCCCTTGCATTTTTCATATAAAATTATTGCATACTTGTCTACACCCCCGTTTAAGGCCAACTCCTATAGTAATACTCAAAGGAGTTATGTCCATTACCTCTATGCTCCCTTTTTGGGTCATCTTTTCATCTAAAAAATTGTGGGTACTCCTGTTATCAATGAGGATGTGTAGGGGCTTCATTTGACAACTCCCTATGATTCTTAGTTGTTTATATTTCGTCTGGTCTTTTAATCCCTACATTGCTTCGAGTGAGATGTTGGGGATTGAAGGTTGCTCTATCTTTTGGCTCCTCGCTTGTAGGTTCATCTTCAATGGCTTCGTCATCTTCCACCATGTATAATTGAAATTGTTTCTCCTTGTAACGGTGCCCTGGAGAGTACTTCTCATCACACCAGAAGCATAAACCCTTAGCCCTCTTTTCCTCAAACTCCTTACTGCTCATTGTTCTTGTCCCTTACGAGTTTCTATAGTTGATGGGTCTGTTGTTACTCCCTTAGTTCCCTAGTGTGGGTAATGACTTGACCTTTGAAAAGGGTCCGAATGGAACCATTATTGCGTGGCTTATCCTTTTGTATGTGGGTATCGCCTCTCCCTCTATTGGGCCTCCAAATATAGTTCCTTTTTTGAAGTATACCAAGATACTAGCTACTATGATCGCTTCCTGCTTACGTGCTAGGGCGTACGCTTGATGGAGCATTTGAGGGTTTGTCATTTTAACCGTAGGTTCCAGTTCTACTCTTAGACCTTTCAAGACCCCTACTAAGTAATCTTCAGGCAATAAGAACTTGCTTGAATATCTATCAAATAAATTACAGTAGTCTAACACTGATCCTTATTGTTTTAACTTCTTCAGGTCACCTATAAGATCCTCAAGTATATCCTCATCAAACCTCTATCGTAGCATGGTTAAAAGTTCTTCCCACTTCATCGCTTCCCCTTCCTTTAGATTTCTAATCACGAGTTGGTGCCACTCTTATACTATGCCTTCCATACGCAACAAAGCTATCCTCGTCTTCATTTCTTCAAATGTGTGATCCATTATGAAAATTTGCTCACATTGATAGCTCCAGTGTCTTACCTTTATTCCATTAAACGTCGGAAATTCAATTTTGTTGACCTTCATCGATATAATATAATGTCCTCCATCTCCCAGATTTCTCATGGTGGCTTCAGTATCTTCTCTTCCCATCTTTTGCATGAGTTATCAGAACATCGATTTGATGTCACTAATCTCTTTCTCATGTCGCGTTTGGGCTTCCAGTAGATTCTTCTTGCTTTCTTCCAAGTGATGTACTTTCGCTCTTCATGTATTTTATGTCATTGAATCTCACCAAGGTTCGTTTGCTCTAATACCAGATGCTATGAAAATTCTAACTCTCACACACTCTTCCTGTATCACATTCTAAAACGTCAACAATTTAAAGAGAGAGAGTACGAAGACAATTTCATTCGTAATCTTTCATTGATTCCATAAAATTCTGTTACAACTGCTACTAATAACGTTACAAGAAGTTCCTAGATAAGGACACTTGTCTTCTCCTGTGGTTGGGTTGTTATAGTCGTTATCGATACGATGCGTATTTGGTTGTTTATTAATACGTAACCTTTCGATGTCGTTTCCAACTTCTTCTTCTTGTCTGTAATGTTTCGGTTAGTATTCATAATACTCATGGATATGCAATGAGTTTTACAACTCATCAATCCTCATCTCATCCAGATCACGTACTCTTCTATGGCTGTGACAACAAGGATCTCAGTTCCTTTTCGATAATGGTGATATCTTCAATTTTGTCACCATAGATTCTAAGCTTGTTTGTAATCACCATAGTCGTAAAGAAGTAATCTGAAACTGATTCCTATAGTTTCATTGGCTCTAGCATTGCCCCAGTATGTCTTCTTTAAAGAAACCCAAATCGACTTTGACATCTCCTTATGCAAAATAGTTTCAAGCACAATTTCATCAACTGCCAAGAAAAAATAATTTTGGCGTTTAAATCCTTCAACTTCAAGTTATCTGCTTCAGTCTTTTGTGAATTACCTGTAGCTAGCTTAAGAACTTCGAACTCCACAACGGTCTAGTACTCCTTCGACCTTAGGAATTTCTCCATCAACATGCTCTATTGATCATAGTAATGCCCATCAAAGCGAGGGATTGAAGGTTAGACAAAGTTTTCATTTATAGCCATTTGAATGTGTTCAGAATGGATTTTCAAACCCGGCTCTGATACTAATTGGAAGCTTAAAATAATAAGAACAAACAAGAAAAGTAAAGGAAAAGGAAATTTTATTGATAGATTTAGAAACTGACACAAGAACTTCTCTTGAATACCATTTAAATAAGACTCTAATTCAACTAAAACTCCTAAAAGTTTGCAGCATGATTGTATGACCAACAAATCAGCAACTAACTCTAGCTTTATATAATTGATCCTACGTGAAGGTAGACTACTGTCGCTAACATACGTGACTAGTAACTAACTTCTAAAAGGACTTTAAATTCATCTGCTAATAGATCAAACTTCTTACAAGTGTGTAATAGTCCATTATGAAAAAGCACACAGTAGTTGAGATAAAATGTGTACAATTTAGGGGGAAAAAAAAAAGATGGAGGCTTAATCCGTATAATAACTTTAAATATTGGAAACAACTTGATGTTTTTAGTGGATTTTTTTTGGTTCCCCATCCAGTGACCCAGATCGAACCTAGCTTCAGTATGTAAGAGTATTCTTAACGCATGCTGAGCTACAAGCTCATTGTGACTGGGGAGGTTATTCTTATCTGCCATAAAAACAGGACTCAATGCAACATATTAACATAGAATTAATTATTTATTATTTGGTAAGCTTCATATATGAACTCAATTGAAGTGGCCCACGTAGAAGTCGGATAGTACAATAATTGAGGGCCGACCTCTTATTTTCCTTTTTCTTTTCCCATTGAAAAAGAATGAGAGACATGTATGGTGGTGCTGGTGGGGCTCTGGATTAGGAATCGCACGTGGGCTTTCGCTAAAGCTGCCATTTTGACCAGTTTTCTTTCTTTGTCTCTTCGGTTTAGACTTCACGTCGTGAGAGTTGGCACCTCCTTATGTGGCCGACGATAGAATATAGGATTGGATTTGGAAATTCAGTTGCTGTAGACCTGACAGCTTTGTCCCACAATCGACACTATTGAAAAGAATCACAATTTCACCGGCACCCACCTTGGAAATTACAGCCATGATGTTTTGAAAATAACATGGTTTGCGACCATCGGTAACTTTGTCTTCACTGTTCTGTTTTCTAGTAATGAATTTTTAGCGATTCTTTTGTTCACCTACTGTAGGAGACTACCAAACATAAGAATCTCAGGTGATGTCTCAGTCCATGCCACAATTTAAATGATCACATCGTCTTTTCTGCCTATATCTTGTATCTTGCTTAGGAGATCCTACTCCCTTCTTTCTCTAACCAATAAAAATGAAATAACACATCTAGTCCCTAACTGTAAAGTTTATGTCAAGATAGGTAAAGTTGATTCGTTTTTGCTTTTCCAAAGTACGTCCAAATTTAAGAGTTTCACTTCCAATAAAATGTTTTGGAGGAAAAGGTTTTAAATGTTAAAGAAGTCTTTTGTTCTTCAAATCTCTGTCTTTTTTAATTCACCATCAATACATTTCCGCCAAATATATTGCAGTTTTATGTATACCAAATCCACAATGCTAGAACAGTAGGTCGGTTCACTTCACTTCTGATTTATAATGATGGGGTGGAGTAGAAACAAAATGCGAATACTATTGGACGCAGAACAGTCATGATCTTTACTACACACGTGGCACTCGTGATATCGGTTGTAACCCAATAATTCTTTCCCCCATATTGAGTTAAGAGTTTGACCACTAAAAGACATCAAAGCAAGCAGCTGCCGTAAGATGATCCAAAAACACAGAGGACAAAAGGAGGGCGTGTTGTGGCACTTCTTTCATTGTTAATCACATTATCTCCATGATTTTATTATGCCCTAATGCTGTTTGGCTGTCGACAAGCGAATCAAGACAAGATTGTGAAGAGAGGCTGCTTAACAACTTCTTAACGTGATTAACGTTAATTTAAGGTTACTACAAGTTCTTCTCAGAGCAGTCAAAGGGGCCGACTAAATAATAGCATTGAGCGAGTCTGAGGGCATTTTCCTTTTTGGTGGAAAAGCAAAATTGCATCCAATAATTAGGTCTAATTGAACACTTTCCGGAGCTAACCCTTAAAAAAGTTTGCATTTCATGCAAAGTAGGAGCGACACATAAATTTAAGACTAAATAGCATAATCATTATCAATATCTCCAAACTTCACTTCATATGATTAAAGGGCCTACATGCTGGCTCATCACATCCACTCCAGTCATTTTATCTAATATTGTTCGTCTTTTAACTTCTTTATATCATATATGTAGTATGACAAATAGAATTCGTTTATGTGATATCTAATAATTGGACTAGACTAACAACTGCAGCTGGACAAAAAATGAAAGATATTTGAATTTTACTCCCAATATCGTAATATAATAAATATTAAAACTTATTCTCATCAATGTCAAAATACAATTCTTGAGTTAAAAATTCCTATTAAATACAGTACTACTAATCACACAACTTGCTAATTTTATATAGCCTTCTTGAGTAGAAACAGATTTAGCAGAAACTCTAATTGGTCGTGACACTCCTCAATAATATGAGAGTTTTCTAATATGCCAACTGATTATTGCAACTGACTTGCAAAAAGTAGCAACGAGCAAGAATTGGTTAACAAGAGGATAAGCATCAGAATACAATTTTTTGGAACTGGCTTTTCCTTTAGGTGCAAGATTACACAGCCATTTCTTTCTTGGATTACTTCAAGCCAAGGACAGCTCAGAAGTTGGTTAACATATAGAAGAGTCAAAAACCATCAACGCGCGTCAGTTCTTCCGTTCAGTTTCCATGTGTTTTTACATCTATCATTAAGTGATTTGCACTATATTTCACAGGCAAAGGAAGAGCCTCTCTTTCTCAGTTGGCGGGCACCTACTAGCCAATTGCCACGCAAAATAAAGTTGGGACTTGGGATTGTGGGGTTATCGTAAATCCTTTCCATTTCAACCTCCTTACAGGAAATTTTTAAGGCTCCTGAAAGATATAAAAACTTAAGAAGTTGCTAAAGCTCTTGATTTAGTTTAATTTATTCAATGATGGCTAAACCTCCCTCCAAAGGATAAGTCCTTAACATGTAAAGGAGTTGGGTAGCCGTGGAAATATTTACAAAAGAATAGACAATAACTTGGAAGAGACAGAAATGAATGAACATCAGGAAGCATCATTGGTTAGATAATAAAGAAGTTCTAATTCATACCATCTGATCGATGTATACATCTAAGCCCATAAGGCTAATTTATATCAAAATTTGTTAAATAGCCATGTCCCGCAGCAGCAGCTATGTACACTCCATCAAGAAAAGCCAAAAAGAAGTGGTAAAAGAAAAAAAGGAAAAGGAACTCCTTATCACCAGTTAGCTCACTCGTGCCAACAAAGAAGCATGACCACACATCTCCTTATTATGTAAAGCCTGGCCCTTTGCTCTCTGAGAACAGCTCCTCCTCTGCTTGATAGCCTTCTCTTTGCGCTTCCCATGCTAGCACTACCCATCTTCATCTTTATTTTCGAAATAGCTGAAGAATTTCCGGGAAAGAGAGAATTTTGAGTCAGTGACAGAGAGAAGAGTGTTTTTTCCGTGGTTTGAGGTACGTTAAACTTAGGCTTGAGTTTGGATTGAGAAGTGCAACGATGGTTTGTATTATATAGTAACTAGAGTGTGGTCCTATGTCACAGTGGTCTAGAAAAGAGCCAACGATGGGCCATGAAAGAGCGTGCAGTGTCCTAAGCCCACCCGACACTGTCATCTTGACCCCACAACCCCACTCCCACTTGTGCACCATACCCTTACAGTCGAAGAAAAAAAATGATGCGATAGGAAAGAAATCATGAATACAAGCATAGTCCCATTTCTATTATCTGTCTCTTTCTTTGCTTTGCCTTGTCACACTCTATATCCTAACTCGTGTAAGCGTCACCCACCAGCAAGATGGGTCGGCCATTACTTCAATAAGGTGACAAATTTTTATAGTATATTCGTAGTATGATGATGACCTCTTTTTCATCTTTTTAAAATGCTTTCCTCCTCAGCTGTCCGTCGGATCCACATAACAGGCATTTAGGGTATTTGAATCCTGCATAAGAATCCATGTTAACTACCTTTAACAAGTTTAAAGATTTATAATGAGCTCATTCTTTTGACTCTAATGTTAAACCTTCCATATGTGGGGACATATTGACATGCAACAATGGCTTGATAAGATGTTGGGTGTTGTCACCCACTTGATCTAATGTTTTTCTTTTCTAGTTATCCAAACATTAGTTGCACATTTCTTTTTGCATGATTTGTAGGATTTACATTGGGCGTGACAGACCCTTCTAACAATATTTATTAGATGACAAATCTGTCTCAGTGGTGTTATCTTTTATCACAAAAACATGAAGTTTTTGTACATCCAATTTCACGTAAGCTCATTTTAGATCAATCAAATTAAATTCTTCATTTTAAAAGGTATAATAACAGTGAAACCACAGATGGCTTTCCCAGAATTGGCAGTGAACAAACATTGAAGGTGAATATCAAGACATTAATGAGTTTTGAGAACTGGAATTAGTTGAATTCATGTTACAATGTAACGTTGGCAACAGACCGGATGAGAAAAAATCCCATAAATATTGATGACACCTGAGATCTGCTACAAACTTGAATCCAGATCGAAAGTTTGCTCAGATTGTATGACAAGGAGGTCTTGAAGTTATCTTCGGCAGCAAAATCTGAAGATTCCCTTGATTACTAGTGTGGCAAACGTTAGGGCATCCAAAATATCCAAAAATTTCAATATATAAGTTTTAAATTAAATATTCACAAAATATATATATATATATATAAAATCTGAAGAAGTAATTAAAAGAAGAGTTTGAGTCAAATAAAATCTCTCTCAAAGCCAGCAACAACTTGCTTGGTCTCGTGTTCCTCCCATTTCCCCAAGGGCACCAACTCCCATTCAACCTCGTTGTAAATAATATTATTCTAATCCCCCTTTCAACAACTGTAAGCTGTCAATATCGATCCAAGAGCTCACCAGCATTTTGTTGCTTCTTTTCAACCTTTTTTAAGGCGAGGACAAGATATTTGAGATGCTATTTGTAGGCTTTAACTTATATATGGCACATGACACTTGGATATTTAGATTCTATATGTACCGCTTGACCCCAAAATAACACATGCACTTAGTTGTTTCTATCATTTGGGTAACGTAAGTTTGCATCAATCCATTAAACATGGTACTAGTGCCTCACGGGAACGTTAGTCTTCATGTCTTAGACGTATATCATTATCAGGGATCAAATTGATTCCACTTCAATATAAATACGACAATCAAAGTCTAGTTACGATCCCCTAAGAGCCTTGCGCATAAGGAATCGCATTTTTTTAAAAAATTCTAATGTTAGTAGATGAAGTGACAGTAAATTCAATTTCTTTTCTCTATCCGTCGTTCATGTGGGTTACCTGATGACTGCTAACTTAGTACCCGAAAGGCCAAGTTAATTACTTACAGCTAGCATATTTTTCTTATTATGTCAACAGTAACGAAGTACAAAATTGGAAGCCATGAAGTAATAATGAACAACTGGCACTGAACATTAGAAATAATGAACTTCACATAACCAAAGTAGTCTCTGAAATGCACTGCAATCAAAGTGTTACCAGCCTCGCTTAAAGAGTCTATGTCACAGGTTGTGTCGTTGTACCCTATGCCAAATTGAAAATTAGCCATGCTGTACTGAACAACAAGGTCAGATTTGCACGTGAAGTTCTCGTGATTTACAACGCATTGCCCGCGCGAGACTCAACAAGAAACATTTTTTGTTCGTTATCTTAGTTCCATAAACTTTGAAAACCATATTTTATTAGGTATTCATCACCTTATAATTCCCTTTTTATTAAGCAACGTCCTTACCCACATTATGTACTTACTTCCACTAGTTATGAATATAGTTTGATATATCAATCATTCAAATTGAAACTCCCATAACTTAGCAAAGCCTTAACCTCTGAGAAAGCCCTTAAATTTGTCTATTTGCCCGTTGATCCCACAAGTTCAACGGAAATACAGCCTAATGGACATTCTTTTTTGGGTGTCAACTGGGGATGGTTCTGATCAATAACAAGTGATCGTTCAGGAAGAAAAAAAAAGAATGAATGAATTATAAAACGTCTTGTATAACATATCAGATTTAGTCACGGTAGTGTTTAGTTGTTGGACGGGTTTTTTGAACTAAATAAATCTTCCAAGTACTCAATTGCATACAAGCCCTTAAGTGCAGGAGTTTTCGTCCTGTGAAGTGAATTGAAACTGTCCATCTGTGTACTATTATGGCTCAATTTCTGCACCAATATGTGTACGAGCAGATATTGTAAGTGTAGTTAGCTGTCCATCAATATTCAATACGAATAGTAGCTTTTGACATATTAATTGCCTATTTCTGCCTTATGATAGGAAAGTCCTTTTCGGACAATAATGCCAGTGTTCAAATACCTGTTTACACGGCTGATAAGATAAGGTATGGCTTCGACATTCGCAAACATTTGAAGAAATTTTCAGTTGCAACTACATACCATATAATAATAGAAAGTAATTTATGACGTAATTAGTATCAATTTGCAGTATTTTCTGCCATTTGACAGTGACTGGCACATTAGAAAATAGTTTTGTTCGCGGGTTTACAAAATTTTTTAAATTAAATATTTGATATTTATAAATTAATCTTCAATATTAACACTTTTTTTTGGTAAAACAACTGTTCTTAAATAAAATTTACTCACAAAATTAAAATTAATAACTTTTATAAGATTTATTATACTATAAATTTCTAAGAATATATTATTAAATTTAATATATTAGAGAAAGTATTACAAAATTTTAGTAAGTTAAAAATTGATTCTTAAATATTTAATAAAAAAGGCATGTCTTGGAATGATCGGTAAGTTGTTTTTTTTAAACTAAAAATTCACAAATTCATTTCAAGTTTCTTCGACGATAAATAACATATATATTAGAAGTTAAAAGCTTTAACTATTTGGCATACCTTTTGCTAAGTTTTAAAGTATTAAAATGATGTTAAAAAGATAAAATTCGTTTTATACCTTCTGTACTTTAGAATGTATTAGAAAGAATATTGGTGGTGAACGGGACAGGATCTGAAAAAGCTGAGTTTCATCCATTTAAAAATAAAAGGGAAAGGAAAAATAAAAGTTAAAAGGAATAACACATATTCCTGAGAATCGTTGCAACTTGCTCGAGCTGCCATCGCAGCTGACTTAAGGACCATCGAGGAAATGTCACACTGCCATCTCCGAATTCCGGAGCTCATCTAGGAAAGTGGCGAGACTAAATATACAATTCCTGGCATTCACTTCATTTAATCCCCTTTTATTCTTTGTCATCAGTACATGACCATAAGCGATAAGTCACCAAGAGCCATACACGTGCGGTCAAAAGAATCGGGCGTTTTTTTTCACAATTTCCAACTAATTTATTCCATTTTAAACTCAAAAGTCCAAGACCGTCCATTTATAAAGTTTGGAACCCAGACACTTACACAGAAACATACAATTTTCATTCATTAGCTTCATGAGTCCAACATAAGATTCTCCTTCTTCTTTCTATGGTCTCATTCAATTTCCTTATGAGCTTCATTTGAAGTCAAAAATCTTCCTTTCTTCCTAGGCTTTCCTGAACTATAAGAGCATACATATGTGCCTATTTCTGGCAGTGGAAATGTCTAATATAGATATAGAACAGACTTCTATAAGTTCTTGGAAATGAGAAAGCCAAAGTTTTTGCACTTAGCAGCTTCTCCATCATCCTGTTGGGTATGAGTAGCAGCCCCCGCCTTTGCATGAAGACGAAGCTAGGACTCCTTCGCTATCAAATTATGGGTGAGCTCTAATTA
>JANIHZ010000003.1:33140043-33159432 GCA_027478365.1 Erythroxylum rufum | reverse complement strand
TAGGATCCTTATTAACATTTTATAAGCTCATGACAAACTAAAAAAAAGACCATAATAAATCGATAGTATATGAATATATAAATTTTAAAAGCGTGTCTATATTACCAAAATCAAATATTCATATATAACTGACTTAGATCATAAATCCATATACTCAAGAAAATACTAAGGCTAAATGATCATAATATCAGCTAACAACATCTTACAAAATGTTAGCAACGACAAAATCACTTAAAATAGTAACAATAACAACATAATAACATCAAATTGCAAAACAACAAGCAACGACAAAAATGCACTAACAAGAGCATAGATGATCATTAAAAATAATTTCTCCAATTCTAGATGCAAAATCATCAATAATAGTATCAAAATCAATATTGTCTAACATATCCTTCTTGATACATAAATAGCCAAAGCATCCAACCTTTCTATGACATTTATGACCTCATGTAAGTCTTCAATAATTTTAACTTTGAAAAACTTCTCTTAACTAATGTTACAGTCACAGTTACAATTAATAAGATTTGATAAATAATTGAAACATTTGGATATCAAATACTGACATTAACTCATTTGACAAAATTATTTGCAGCACTTTTAATTAAGAAAAAAGATCATCTAAATCCACATTCGACACATTATCATAAGAAAAAGAAGTCATAATATTAGTGCAACATTCTCTTAGTTCATTATTGTCCAATAATCTCAACTTCTTTTAATCAAATAAGAATAAAAAATACTTCCAAATGTCATTAATTATTCAATTTTTTCTTCAACAAAGCAATTCTATATTAAAACCACTATCATATTCTTGATCCCATCATGGATATTAAGATCAAGAGACTTAGATACATTCAATAATTCATTGAAAATTCCTAATCCAAATGTGTCATCTAATTGTCCAACTAGATTTTAAAATTCTAAACCTAGTAATTCCTAGTATCCTTTTCTAAGGTTTACATTTTCTTTTTTCTTTCCATATTATAAATGTTATTACTTGACATATTCATACATCATACTACTAGACTCATTTGTTTTTGATGACTTAGGGTACAATCAAGAATTGAAGAAAATTATTTAACCTCTTTAATGATTCTTATAATAGAACTTTTAATAGTATAAGCCAAAAGAGAAATCAATTCATTTTGAATTTTGTAACCAATATAATGATGATGAATTTTATGATTTTGAATACACCTAACATGATCTTGCATTATCACATCAAATTCAACAATCATCTGGATCAATCTCAAAAAATTACCATTACTATCTTGGTAATAGTAAGACATTTCACAATAAAAGCTATTTGTATCAAAACTTGTCTCTAATGTTCTTTCTCCTTTACAATTTCTTACTACAAATCTTTATCAATTGTTTAGTTTTTACGCAATCTTACTCTTAGTTCATTCCAAGTCCTAATGTTAATCATCACTAATATGCTTCCTATATCCAAATCTATCATTTGCTAATGCACTTTGTTTGCTATTGGATTTGAACAAATTATAACAAAAACAATGTACTTTATCCATATGCTTATAGTAAACTAGCCATTTTCTATTGCTAATCTCTCAATTACTTAATTTTCTATACTAATAACAATATGCAAATTGTTGAGAAGGATTGTCTAAAGGAAACAAAAAATTCAATTCCCTTATATGCCCTTTTTCAACTAAATTGTCCCTTGCTTTATTGTCAAGATTGTCATAATTTCTAGGATCATAAATATTCAATTGAGGAATTGGTTACTCATCCCTTAAATTTTATAAATTGGATGCATTTGGTACATGATCATGCTTAAATTACTAACATCTTCATGAATATGAATCTCATCACCTAAATTTTCATTAGGTTGTTCAAAATTATTTTCACCTAATTCCTTAGAATTCTTAATAAAGGAGCCTACTCTTTTAACAAATTTCCCGATATATCCTTTTTATGATTCTATTAACTATTATGCCAGTTTTTTTTTCACTTCCAGACAAATACTTTTTAGGCAACATCATATAAAACAATTATAACACAACTGAACTAGAAAAAGAACAAAAGTACATGTATAAAACTTAAAAAACCAGGCAAACATAACAGAACAACAATAGCTCGACCATGTATCATAAAGATATATCAATGGTATTATATATCTGTGATGGAAGAAAAAAATTAATACTCTATATTAAAAATTAAAAACAAAGAACAAACTTTTATGATAAAATCTATAATACCTGTAATTTATTTTCAATTTTCCAAGTAATTCTAAAATATTGAAAACTAATAGTGATCTACTTTTCTTTTTGGAAAATAAGTAGTATATATTCATTCACAAAAGATGGAAATTGCATAAGGAAGTGATAATCATCTCCAACAATTGGAGAATGTACAACTTAGTTACCTACAACTTATTGACAATACATTTGCTATTTATATTCTCATTAGCTACTTAATATTAGTTGAGATGAGATGTCGATGCAACTTTGTCAAACTAGTCATCCTTAGTTTCAGATAAAACTTTGTCCATGTGTAATTACTATAAAGCTCAGGTTTCCGAAATATCTTAGTGTTTCTCATCATCCATATGAAATGTACAAGCATTACAAAACCAACATTAAATACCTTCAAATCCTCCTTGCTTTTCCATTTTAGCTCATTGATCCAATACAGATAGTCTTCCAAACTAAGGTTCATATCTTGTAGTTCAAATAAACTAAGAAAGTTTCTCCATAGCGGACTTACGTGGTAGCACTTGAAGAAGATGTGATTAATTTATTCTTCCTCATTGGTACATAAACGATAGAACTTATCTGGAATCTAAAATTTTATCCTATCTCTGGTATTTAGCTTGAGCTGAGCTGCTAATCAAAGTATGAAAGAGTGCGACTGACCTGTTCTAGAACTCCATTTCAACTTGTGAAAGGGGAAAGTAATCAATGGACCAAGCAACATTTGTTTACATGACTAAACAGTAAACTTATGAGAGTTATGTAACTCCCATCTAACTTCATCCTCATGCATTAGATCAGGTGAATAATTTGGAATATAATCAACTCTGATTCCTCTCCCTACATGAAATGGCTAATACCAGTTGTCATTGCGAACAAATGTGTGCACTTTGGTGTTTACAGGGATTAACTGTGTTAGAGCTGAAATATTGAATCTTGCATAACGATCTAAGAGGATGCCAGTTGTCAAACTAGAATGTTGTGCCTTTTGCATCTCTAATGTAATGCTTGATATGAGAACGCATAAAAGATCTAGTACATAATATTTGTTGAAAAGTATAGAACAGTACTTTTTTGAGCTACAAACCAAATGCTTCCTTGTTTAACACGAAACATGTGCACCAATTTCACCAAGAGACTCTCCTTGTTATGACAAATCCTCCATAACTTCTTAGCTAACAATACCTTATTCATTTTACTAGTTGAGCTGATATCTAGTCCACAATATTCTTTAGTTAAACAAATAAAACTTCATTTGACCTTGGAAGTCTTTTTAACACTAAGATTTTGTCCATGTCATATAAAGTCTCGTATACTTTTTTCAATCTTTTCAATACTCCTGTAGGTATTGCCAAGTGTGCCAGCCAATAGATGTGTAGATTATTGAGAATGGATATAGCTAGCTATAACCTACCTCTATAAGATAAAAATTTATTGCTCTAGTTGGTGATTCTTTTATGAACTTTATCCAGTAGAGGTTTGCATTCAGCTTCCTTGTGGACATGGGAATACCCAAATAGTTAAAAGGCAATTGTTTTATTGAAAGCCCTGCATCAATGATCACTTAGAGGAGTCCACTCGACTGTACTTAGAAAGGTTGGCATAACTCTTTTAAGGGTTAAACCTCAGACCTAATACATCTTGGAATCTCTACAAAGAGGTTAACATTACCCCAATTGAATTAGAGTCATTAGCACATAACATAAGTAGATCATCTGCCAAACAAAGCTAAGTGATATTGAGGTCACGAAAATGATAATGATATCAAAAATTTGAGCATTCATCAATATATATATGGGTCAATCTCTAAAGAACTTCCATAGTAATAGTGAATAGGTAGGGAGAAAGAGGACTTCCTTGCCTGATACCTTTAGATGCATCATAAAGATGCGTACGTTCTCTATTTATTAACGCTGAATAAGAAACTATTGATATGCAAGAATAGATCTAGCTAATGAACTTGTTGGGATAACCAAAAGCTAATAGTGATTTACTTTTCACAAAAAAGAACAAAGGTTAACAACAATATCCACGCTATAGCAACATTAAAACTAGATTTATTCAGTAATATATAAATTTAATTTTATACAATCAAAGTAATCAAACCTAGAAATCAAAAAATGCTAATTATAACTTAATAAATGAAAGAGAGATTAATTGTAATTAAAGAAGGAAATAAGGGATAAAATTATTAACCATGATATCTGTGAAATGAAAGACAGATAAATTACCCAAGTAAATTTCAATTTGAATTGCAATTATACCTAGAATTGCAATTGGAAAATATCACCCAAAATCAAATTGAAAATTTTTAATTTAACTAGATAAATTGCAATTGAAGAAGGAAATGAAAGAGAGATAAATTATACCTAAATTTTAATCCAAGTTTCAATTTAAAAATAGAAAGTTCTACCTAGATTGAAAAATTTATCATACTCATAATCAAATTTCAATTTCTTACCCAGTCTCTAAATAAATAAAAAAACTACCAAGAAAATAAAAAATTCAAAGCAAAAGTAAAAAAAATTGAGTTGGACTTGAGATAGAAAATGAGATGCATTTCTTACCTAAATGAGAATGATGTTTAAAGAGGCAAGGCTAAGGTAAAATTCTTGAATTTAAGGGCAAAAGGCAACAATCTAATTACCAATAGAGTAATTAGGAGCTGATTGCCTAAATTTAGAGCGATTGATCTTTAATATGGAAATTGAAAATTGATGTTTGACTTTAGCAAAATGGAAATTCTAATTACCATGAATAGAAGTCGTGAATCTTTTGAGATTTCCCTCTCTCTCTCTCCTCTCTCTTTCTCTCTCTCTTTGTTACTATTTAATAAGGGGTGACTAGTGTGGCGATAATTGGTTAGGCCTCCTATAAGCTCGAGCCCTGGGTTAGTGCCCTTCCTATCCTTGCTTAGGTCCAGGCCTGCCTTTTTTAATATAGAGGCCATGCGGTTCTACATTCTTCTCCACGCAACTAAATCATAATCATATAAGCTGACTTTTGAACTGTATTGATGGTACATAACTTGTAAATGCTTGTAATAAGGTAGTTGTTACAATTTACGAGGAGACTGAAGCTAAAAGATTAATTATTTTGATTATAGCATAGCCTAAATTAGCTATTAGTTAATATTATCACATGTATATTAAAAAATAAAAGAAATTAAGAGAATTATTCTCAAATTTCTAAGATAAATTTAACATAACTACTTAAAGAATAAGAAGATAAAAATTAGAAAAAAATATTATCATTTATAAAATTGAAACACCTCTTTATTATACTAAGATTATTATTGCTTATAAAAATGAAACACCAATTTCTATATTTTAGTAACTTTTTCACCTGAAAAAGAATTAAAACGTATTTTTTCATCTCTAATATTGCCCCTTTAAGTGACGTTTATAAAGTAAATCCAAAATTTGAGCAAAGTTTATGAAGCAAATCCAAAATTTGAGCAAAGTTTCAAATGCACTCTTTAAAAGATTTAATAAAATATAATTAATTAGATCAATAGTACCATAAAACATTTTAATGACATTTGAGTTTAATATATCTAATTCTCATATGAAAAATTGAATCAAATCTAAATTTAATTGTGATTAAATTTTCTCTATGAATTATAATTGATCTTTTAACATATAAGTATACGAAATGTTTAAATTGAACGCATGAATTTAATATGTTTATTCTTATATGAAAGACCATATTGAACCAAGTTTGATAGCTTTTAAATTGTCTCCTGAAATAATATATAGGATTATAAAGATATTTAAAGAATTTAAGAAGTCAAATATATTCATAAATTGCACTAAATGCAACTTTATATTTTAGTTTTAGTGTATGGAAGGACATTAGATCTAACTTTATGCTACACTTGATAGACTAGTATTATCGATTAAAAAATAGTACTAAAAATGGACATCTAATAATCTAGATCCTCTCAAAATTTTTCTAGAAATGAACTTCTATTAATATAAATTTTTATCTAAAATCAATATCAAATTTAACGTCAATGAACTTTGGTTTGATCTAATCAATGTATACTTAAATATTACTACCCTATAGCTAATCCTTAGTGATTTCAAATGCACTCTTCTTATTTAAAATATTGGAGATAAACTTGCCAAATGAGCCCTTGTAATGAGGATTTTAGGGTTGTATCACCAAGCTAGGCCTCACGAATCTCAAATTTACTAGCCAATTCTTCACTTGGTCTAACCATTAATTAGGAAATGAAACTTTAAGGAAAAAAAATTGGATCGTCTTGCAAATAGGAGCTAGGGCTCTTGATTCCTCAACATCTAGGCTTATTTTAAATTGCTCTTTACTCAAATCACTCCCCTATAGAGATTAACTTAATTAATAACGCTTATAAGAGAAATGCTCCATTTCAATTTAACTATTTGATAAACATAAAAAGTTTTAAAGAAGAAGTAAGGAGGGAAATCAATATTGAAGTTAGTGGTCATACAACTTTCAGGTACATGAGGAGAATAAAGGTTTTTAGGGAAGAGCTCAAGGCTTTCAATAAGAAGGACCTGGGTAGCATTGAAATATTTAAGAATAAGGCATTTCCTTATCTAATCACTATGCATGAAGTACTCTATCATAATCCAAGAGATGATTTTTTTAAAATGGAGACAGAAGCTTATAAAACTATTCCAAGGTGCTAAACATACATGTTTCTCTTACCAAGCAAAAGTCTAGGAATTTATGGTTAGGGGAGATAGAAACTCCAAGTTCTATTGTAACTCCCTTTTAGTATGAAAGAAGTCCAACATAATAGTAATGCTCAAGAACACCAACAGAGAATAAATTACTGAAACTTAGGAGTTGAAGGAGCTAGTTGAGGAATACTTCAAAGGATTATTAGGTGCAATTAACGAAGTTAAGTTCTCTCTGCATACCTTAAAGATATTATTTTTCCAAGCCAATCATTAACACTTAGGTACTAAAACTAATTGAGGCCATCGCCAATTTGGAAATAAAAAATACTTACTTTAGTTTAAGCCCCCGTAAAGCCCTAAGGCCCAATGGCTTTTATGCTTTATTTTATCTATAAAACTTAAAGCATCTAGGGAAAGAATTATAAACACAATCTTGGAATTTTAAAAAAAAGGAAATTGTTATAAGAGGTAAACAAGACACATATGCTTGATCCTCAAAGTCCCTAATGCCTTAACCTTAGGTAATTTCAAACTAGTTTCATGTTGCAATATGACATATAATCTCAAAGATCATAGCTATAAGGTTGAAATTAACATTGAAGGAGATTATTAACCCTTAATAGATTAAATTTTTTAAGGCAAAAGAATAGGAAAAAACATCCTAATAGTATAAGAATAATTCAAGAAATAGTATAAAGAAAATGGTATTAGAAGTTATGAAATGAAGATCAACCCTCATAAGACCTTAAAATTACAAATTAGGGATTAATTCTTAGTACATTTAAAGTATGGGGTTTTCCTTATTAATTCATCATATAGATTAACCAGTGCATTTCCACTCTGTCATATATTATTCTTATCAATGTGTAGCCTACTAAACCCTTCAAAAGAGTTAAAGGGTTTAGATAAGGGGACTCCTTATCCTTTTACCTCTCCACCATATGCATTGAAACATTGATAATACTTATTTAATGATATTAAAGAATAATACAAAGGTTTACAAATAGTCCAATGGGAAAATACTAAACAGTAGTAAAAAGCTTAGAGAATCTTCCTACTAGAATTAAAAAAATAGAAGTAACAAAAGGCTAGCAACTAAAATTCCTAAGAATTGACTAATTTATATCTCAAGTGAAGGGTCTACTTAATATATTGTAGGATCACAGCTGTTGTCTCCTTCTCCATAGCAAACATGTCTTTAAATTTCCTATTGTTCCTTTCATTCCATATTTTATGGATAGAGGACCCGAAACTAATGAAAAAAATCTCCAAGGTATTATAATAGTTCCTCAGATGATCCACTAACCATTAAATGGTTTACGAGAGTGAATTACCTATGAGGTCCCAATGACAGTATCTTTTGATCTCTTTCCAAATAGAAGAAGCATAATGACACTAAAAAAAAAGTGATCCCTAGTTTCATCACAATCCCTGCATAAGAAACAATATCTATCAACAGCCAGTAAATGCAACCTATCCATTGTAGTTAGTTAGTTTTTCATTATAAGCCACATCAATAAGCCTAATGCACCTTAATACTAAGCGGTTGCAACATATTCCTTATTTGCTCATTAGAGATATTAGAAATGTTTCCTTTTCCAAAAGAAACAGTCAAAATTATAAATACCTGGTAGATAGATTTAACAAATCTTAAAGAAGAGCCTAATTATTGTTCTATATCAGTTTGGAGACTTTATCGTCCAAAGAACCAAGAGATCTAGCTATTGAGGGTCTAATTATGTGGATTATCTGACCATTACCTATCCAATTATCATACTAAATATAAGTTTTCTCATCATTCCCTACTTTACAGAAGATATCAACCTTAATATGATCTTTAGGCTACAAGAGTTGTGCCAAAAACCAGGAGTGTGAGTGACTCCTTTGCACCATCCATATGCTTCTGCAATTCAAGAAGCAAATATGCAATCAGTTCATCCAAAGTTAGGTATTATCCTCTATAATCTGCTATAATCTCTTTATAATCAATGTTGTATTTATAGCCTTAATATTATTGACTTCAAGCCTACCTTGTTCCTTAGAATAAATATACCAACCACTTAACTTTTGCAAGCCCCTTAACTCCATCATGGTGACTCCATAGAAAGTTTCTAAACAATCTTTCCAACAATTTAATAAGCTTTTTAATAATAAAATAAAATTGTGAAAAATCCAATAAATGTGTAAAGAAGAGAGTATTGATTTGATTAATTAAAGTTTTCCAACATAAGAAAGTGATTTATTAACCCAAGAGGAAAGTCTTTTTTGAACCTTTTCAATCAAGGGAAAGCATTTTGAAAAACTCAAATCTTCTAGTGGATATAAGCAGACTAATATACATCAAAGGAGGAAGCTTCCATACTCGAGGTTGCTTTAGAGATCAAGTAATGGCTCTTGTTAAGATTCAGTTCTAGACTTGAAAGTCTTTTAAAAAACTGAAGAGAATCTATAAGAATATAGATTGAGGTTGGATGAGCTTTACAAATCAAGAGTAGACTATCAACAAAACACAGATTAGTCAAGGAGACTTTTCTACATTTGGAATAGAATCTAAAATTAGGATTTATATTGGTATTGTGATTGATAAGAAGAGATAATGCTTCCATAAACAAAATGAAAAGATATGGAGACAAAGGGTCTACTTGTATTATTCCTCGTTCTCCTTTAAAAAGTTTGGAAGGGATACCATTCACCAAAACATAATATGAAGTAGTAGAAAAACATTCTTTAATCCAGGTTATAAATTGACCCAGGACTCTAAACACTTCTAGCAACTGAACAAGAAGTCCCAATTGATGCTATCAAAGGCTTTATTAAAATCCACTTTGATAGAACAATTAACTGGAGTGCAGCTTCTTGAGTATCTTTTCAGGAGGTCCTGTAGAAGTAAAATATTGTCCCCAATTTTTCTATCTTTAACGAAAGCTCCGTGGTTGTCATTATTGAGAGTGTTAACAACCTTCTTCAATCTTATAACAATAAGTTTAAAAATGATCTTGTAGAGAAAATTAGTGCAAGAGATGGGTCTATAATCATTGAATGAATCAGGATTAGACAGATTGGGAATTAAGTAGATGAATGTTTTATTAATATCCTTCAAGAGCTTATAAGATTTGAAGAATTCATGAGTTGCTTCTAGAATTGTTTCACCAATAACATCCCACGATTTCTAATAGAAAAAGCCATTAGGCCCTCGGGATTTGAACCCATCTAACATGAAGATGGTATTAATAATTTCCTTATCTTTAATTAGAACAATCAAGTAGGAAGCAATCTGTTTTGGAATTTTCTTAGAGATGTAGCTGCTTAATAGAGGCGTGACTAAGAAGGTTTAATAGTACCCATCAACTTGGAAAAGAAATTAGAAGCTTTAGTTAGGATTGAGTTTTGATCTTTCAAGCAGTACCATCATTAGAAACAATAGAGTATATTTTGTCAGAAGCCCTAAGAATGCATTAATTCATTCTATAAATTCCTTGAATCCAAGAGATTTATGTAGTTCTATTTCAAGGATTTCATGCAACTCTTT
The DNA here is from genome assembly GCA_027478365.1 of Erythroxylum rufum. Classification (NCBI taxonomy): domain Eukaryota; kingdom Viridiplantae; phylum Streptophyta; class Magnoliopsida; order Malpighiales; family Erythroxylaceae; genus Erythroxylum; species Erythroxylum rufum. The sequence goes on along the minus strand of JANIHZ010000003.1, from coordinate 33,149,017 downwards.
ATATTCATGCTTTGATATATTCATACATATGATTTCTTAACGCATGTATATGAAATCTAAAATTGAACCAAAATGATAGCATATTTTAATTCAACTTAATGATTAACCATAAATAATTCACAAGAAAATTTTGGTCATTTATTAGATCAAGAAATTAATCCAACAAAATGTTTTAAGGTCCATCCCATCTAGATCTAAATATTGATTAGATTATATTCAAACAAAGAAAATCAATAATAAATAAGAAAGAACACAAAACAAAAGAGTTCATTCTTATTGATCTTGAATCATGATATTCTTGATTAATCTTGATAAAACTTATTACTTTGTCTAAGGTTGCTATTTTCTTATTTCAAAATAGTTTTATTCAGATCTTTAATTATGTATCTTTTTTCTCTAGCTCTCTGTCCCCTCTTATACATAAAAACCTAAAATTTTTTAAAATTATCACCAATATAGTTCTAATATGGGTTTATGTTGCTCTCATGTTAACTCAGTGACTTAATAATGTGCACATTTGAGGGTTCATCTTAAGAAAACAAATCTTGAAGTTATAAACATATGCCTATGTTTAATTTATGTCTTCATGTGCAATGATCAAAGAGTTAGAATGTGCCAGTAGAGAACACGAGGAGGAAAATGACATGTGTTTGACTTGTTTTATTGAGCATAAATCATTTTTTGGTGTCGTGTTTTGAGTTTTTAGTATAAAATCACACAAAAATTACTCCATCTTGACTCAAATCTTCCCTGATTCATTCCTTCTCTATTGAGGGACTAGAACATAGTATAAAAACAAAACTTGTCATAAAGCTTGAAGAAGAAAAGAATCAAACTTTTCCAAAGAATTACTATAGCTTTGTTTAAGTAGCAAATCCTATCAAAAAACAAAAAATACAAGCATAATGCTCTCAAAATCATGCTAGAAATATATTCTAAGTAGCACTTATCAAAAACATTCATATGGAATATGGATAAATTAAGTGTAGCAGTGGAACTTACACAAGCATTATATCGTGATTAGTATATAGGAAAACATAACAACAATGATTACAAGGTTTAGAATTATTTTTCCAAGAAAATTGAATAAGTTGATTACTAGGACAACTAATAGCAACCTCAAGCTGACCTTTACACCAACAATTACAATCCAAAATAGGGAGATGAAACAAACTTCTTATGAAGTAGTTAGGCAACTTAAAGGCCACTTCCATTTAGATGTTATCAGCAATAGCAACATAAGGATAAATTGAGCCTAAAGTAATTAATGATGAAATTTATATCCATATATGAGGATTGATTCCAAGATTTTGAGGTGCAATATATAATCTTAAAAACCAAATTAGCCAATTAGCCAAATTGGTAACCAAAAAACCTATAAATTTATTACTAAGTAACATGATGCTTAATCATACAGATAGTTTGACAGTACCTAATTCAAGGAGTGATAAGGAGCCAATAGATGATTAGAAGGAAGAAGCTATAAGAGAGGAGGTTGTGCTATATACGCATACATTGAGGATAATATATAACTTGAGTATGGGATAGTGATTAACTTGAGTCTTATTTTATTTATAAGCATCTAATCCACTTGCATTTAGCTTGGTAAGTAATAAATTTTATGAAATTAATCAAAAAGATTGATTTGCTTGAGTTCATCTATTATAAGTTATATTGTCTTGTGACTTGATTGCAATAGGTTAATAGATATGATCACTATTGCGTCTAGTTTCTATTGATTTTAATTGCCTTCATATCTTGATTTTGGTTACAAATCCTTGTATCTTGATCCAAATAGGAGATAAATTGAGTGAAAATGGTGTGAAGATGTTAGTCACGATGGTGACATAACAAGTCACAACCGTGACTAATCACGGTGGTGACATAACTTGTCACCACTGTGACAAGTGTCCTCACGGGGTGCCTTAACTTATCAACCCCATGACCTTTTGTTTCCTTTAATTCATTAACTTATCATGTGTCATGTGTAAGGGTGATGGCTTGAAACCCTAAACTTAGAGTCATACTACAAACAGAAAGGGAATAGAGGGTAGTGCCCTATCAATCATTCATTCCATTCTTCATTCTTCACTCAACACACACCCGAGGAAAATGGAGAGAAAGAAGTTGGAGAAGAGAGAAAGGAAGTAGAGACCAGTCAATTGAGGGGAAGAAGAGAGAAACATAGCAGAAAGGGGAAGGTAGTGCGAGCATCTGGGTGAGAAGAAACTGAAGCAGAAGGTGAGAGCTAATGCGAGAAGTTTGAGAGGGGTAGGACACCACCGCCTTCACACTCACGCTGATCCTTGTTTGCTTATTATGTTCATCTGTTGTTCGATTTCTTATTGTTACTAAACTTGTTACTTTCATAGCTTAGATGACTGTTATTTGTTATCCTTTCATAGTTCATTCGGTTATTTACTTGGTTTACTGCTTAAATAATTCACTTATACTGATAAAGATGGGATTGAAGTGTTTAATGATGATGAATCTTGTGATATCCATGATGGGCTGATCTCTTTTCTTGAGAATTAATGTAGCTATTTTAGTCGACTAAGCATGATTGAGTTACAGTTTTGTTTTCTTATTTATTACTGTGGTTTCTGAGCTGAATGGATGTAATAGCATGACCAAACTTTGCATCATTTTAGTATTAAATGAAGGATCGAGAGAAGAAATTTAATATGGAATGAGAAACCATGGACACTTAGGTCAAGAACTAGAAATATATTAACTTAAGTGGTAATTAGTTGTCAGGTTTTCATAATTAATTCAGATAATAACTTGTTGAATACGAAAGTTAGATTAGTTTATTATTCGAGTTGATTTAGAACCCAACTATTAATTTTAGTAAGACAATTATCAAATCATTTCCCTTAATCATGCATAGGAGATTAAATTAGCAAAATTAATTTTCAAAAGTCTTCTATTTCAATTAATCAATTCGTCTTTGCTTCTAGTTAATTTTATTTACTTTTCAGTTTAATTTTGGGATTTCCTTTAAAGTCTTTACTCAACAAATCAGGATAGAGTGTTTAGGATTGCATCTGCTTTTATTTTTGTTCAAGATTAATTTGAGTGGACCAATTTCACCTTCGTGGGAGACAACCCTGGGTAATCACTACAACTACCTCATAGAATTCCAAGTAGGATAGCCCAGGTATTTTTAGAACTTATTTGGGCATAACAATCACTAATAGGTGGTTTAGTTGAAACTTGATTAAATAGTCTTGAGAGGATTTAGTGGTAAGCCAAGTTTATGATTTTGATATATTTTGAGTTCTAAATTTTTCTTGAGTGGATGATTACTACATATTGATTGTGAATATTTTAAAAAATAAATTAAATAAACTTTAACATCAATAAATTCTATTGTACTGAGTTTAATATAAGTCACGGGTCAAAGTTATGGTGGTGTTGATAACCTATAGAACTATAACTTAACTAACTAGTGATATTCATTAGTAAGGTTTTTATCCTCGTGGATAAGATTTAGGATGATGTTCAATCAAACCCATCATTTTAATTATTATATTAAGAAAAAGAAAAAATTAAAATAAATTGGATTAGTTTATTTTCATTATGGCTTATCAAGTACTTTTTAACCTAGATTTGTAACTTCTTTGATGTCCACTTTATAAATGAGGTGACGTTTTTTTTAAATGAATTGAATTCAAAAGATTATTTAATTAGGTTGAGATTGAATTACATGGTGTAACTATATAAAGATCTTAATATTTGATTAATGTGATGATTGAACTGATAATATGCATGAAAAATAAATATATCTTCTTAAATAATTTACTTTATTTTAAGGTTAAATTGCCTTTTTTCTTATTTTTATTTCTTTCTAGGCCATTATGAAATTTTTAACTTGAGATGATATTATTCAAGAATTGGATGCCATTTCAAGTAAAATCATGAAGGAAATTATAAGTCCCTAAATTGACACTCCATTCATTAATGTCCATCCCTACAGAATTCACAACTTAAAACTTATGCTATATTTAATGGCAAACTCAAGTTTACTAATTTTCATACTATAGCCTTTATTGATTTAGCAATACAATCGTGGCATCTACATTATATATTCCATGTCATATGTTCAATCTCACCTTTTTTAATTATCATTATTTGTTTTTAATTTTCATCTCATCTGTTAACTCTAAGGTAGCCTCTAGAGTTTTATCTGTTAATGTTTTAGATACTAACATTAAGATTAGAAAATAATAGGTGAATTTAGATGAGTTTTATTATTCAACATTCATTAGGTGAATTTATATCAGATTTAGATGCCAACATGAATAAATCAATATTAAGACCATTCAAAGATATCTCATAGAAATATATCTCCTATCATAAATTAAATCAAACCAATCATACAAAAGTAACCAGAAATGTAAGTATCTACCCACAAATCATGTCTAAAAAATAAAATTAAAAAAACAATAGAAAATTCATTATAGAAATAAGCCTATATAAACTCATGATTTTCACCGAAAGCTTAAATCTAGATCATTATTCTCTAATAAAAAAACAACTTGGAGTTGACTTCCCAATGGTTAGAAAAGCATTTCAACAGTAAAACTTAGCTTTTGGAGAGGAAATGATGTTTCCAATATTTGTCTTCTCTAAAAGTTTGTTAAAGTGCTCCAAATTTCACACATAAATATGTTTTGCCCCATTTAAGTTACAGTCTTAAACATGTGGTCCAATTTATGGTCCTCTTAATGATTGGCATGACCTTTGGCATAATCATATTAGTAAATGATGGATCTCACTATTTCTTTGAAATAAATATATGGCCTTTAGCATGATTGTGTTTCCTAATTGTGCATCTTTTTATTTCTTCCCAAACTCACACATGGTTTCCTATATAACTATGCCTCAAAGTAGTGCTACTTGATGCACTTGATCTTTCTAGGGCACAAGCTAGCATGTAGGCGTGCTTCAAAAATGTGTTTCTTTAATAATTGTGTTTTCTTAATTGATTTTCTTAGAATGACCTCTAATGCTTGTATAATATTGTCCAAAGATCCAGTTCACACAATTACCTAAAATTATATCAAAAATAAGTAAAGTAAGATGATTTATCATTAAAAGTAAGCAACATACTTAATAAAAATATTTTTTTCCATACACTTCTAATATCTCTAGAATTAAGCTTTTTCTTATCATTAAGAAAATTAATTTAATCTCTCTTAAATTAGAAAGGTAATAATTCGAACAAAGAATTCAACAAATTAATCAGATAAATTGAGATTACCTATCATTCATTCAATTGCAATGTTCATTTACTAGTTAGACACTTAGATACTTGTATTATATCATAAATCAATTAAATTCAATTTAACAATCTTTTAAACATCAACTTAATTTTAAAAACTCATTCTAATTCATAAAGTAGACATACACAAGCAAGGTGCTTAATCTTTTAAGAATTTTATTAACCCAAATCAATAGAAAAATAAAACACTAAACGAAGAATTTATAGAGGAACAATTAGAGGCTTGTTTGAAAAGTCACCTAATCTTTTGACGACACTTTATTGTTAATGCTCTTGGTTACTCGATTAGATCACTATTTCAAATGACTAGTTATAACACTCTTTAACGTCAACCTTTTCACTTCGGTTAAAGCCAATAAAGTGAATTTACTTATGCTCACTCGTTTATATATTTTTGTTTTTATTTTTTATTTATTAATTTTCAGTTGTATATTAAAATGCTTATAAAGAATCTACTTTTAATTAGAAAATATGCCTAAATTATACAAAATGTATCATAATGCACATTAGGTATTTGTTCAATAATTGTTTGAAAAAATTAAAACTAAATTAGTTATTAGTGTTCATAGTTACAGGCCTAAATTAATTAAACTGCAACAAAAATCAAACTTATAACATTTTATCTTGATTAATCTTTTTTCATTAATAAAAATTTTCTTAGAATTATTACATATTAAACTAATTTAATAAATTTGGTAAGAAAAAGGGGGATATAAATAGTTACTTCCCTCCCCACACTTAAGTTACATATTGTCTTTAATATATAGAATTTAAAAATTAAAAAAAAACTTAAATATGATAAATATAAAGGGAGGAAAATAAAAAGGGATTAAAAACTTCTCTAGCTTCTTTTTTCTTTTATTTAACAAAATACATATAATCGACATCTACAATTTATTTTTAACTTACAAATAAACACAACTAAAGAAAACATTAAAACAATACAATGCAAAAGTAACTTAACATTAAATTCCTCATATGCCTGAAAGTAAGTAGATAGTCGTGCTACATTTGTCTCAATCGTTATCCCTGCTTCTTTAATATCTATTGCATCCTTTATAACGTAGAATTTTTTCCCTTAATGTTTATTATTAAGATCAATAATGACCTTGTCACTCTACTCTTATAATAGTTATTGGTTTATGGGCTATAAAACATTATACACCTATTTTGTCTCCTCTATTTAGGGTTCCTTTGTTCCTGGATAGGACTTTCTCTTACTCCTTAAGCAAGATCGTGTCTCTCTATCTCTAACAATCTTCCTAACTAGTCTCATATATCTCAACATATCTAGGTTGATAAAAGTCATGCAACGACTCATGGTCAACTTTAAAAAAGAGTGTCAAAACTACCTAGGTTCTTTTCCAACCTAGTTAAATAAGTGATGCCATAAGTGCTCCCTTCTTCTTAGAGCCCATCTATTCTAAATATTTGAAAAACTAGTAAACTAGGCTATAAGATCATTGCTCTAATATTTATATTAGTGAGATTCATCACATTATTAATCTTTCTCCTCTCAACAATTGTATAAGCCCCCTATGCAAATATCTTAAGGCCAAAGATTTAACTAAGGCACTCCTATACTCCTATAACTCCATATAATTGAGTATAAAGAAGCCATATTATACCCTAAAGTATGAAATAAAGTCTCCATTTGATTCCTACATATCTAAATTTAACTTAATTCCTCTTATCCAATTTCTTATATTAATTCATCATAAATATGATAAGAACCTCTAGGGTGAACACCTAATAAGAATATTCAGCAATATTGAAAAACAAGCTCTACCCTAAGTTTTCTATAAACTTCTACACATCTTAAGCTAATCTCATAAACTGTAATACAATCTAGTCCATACTCCTATTTGATTTAAAAGGTATGATTTAAGTATAAGCATACATTTCATAAAATAATGGCTCCTTGAAAGTTAGCAATGGATGCTTATTTGAGGTTATTTCTTACAATAAAGTTTGGCTACTTACTGCACCTTAAATGGCTCTATCCTTTACCTTCTTGCTTGTGGATGGTTCTGAACTCATTTTTTATAGTTAGACTGAGTGTTGAGAAGTGTAAATAAGAAAGGAATCTCTAAAAACTTGAAAAATCCCAAAGAGATGAGTATAGAGCCTTAATTTAAGAGAAATGTGGGATGTTAATATGAAAAAGTAGTTTAATCTTAATGAATAATAAAGGAAAATGTTGAAAATCAAATGAGTTTGATTTGTTAATGTAATTTTGGTTGTGAGTATTTGAAAAAAAATTGAGAGAAACATAGAGAGGGAGATGAAAGTGAAGGTATATCTTAAACCTTTAGATTTTAAAATTTTAGCAACACGGTCTATAACATGACTATGATATAGACTGGGGACTGTTTTAGGTTTGAAAATTTTTAGGACTTGATTTGGACATAAGTGTGGCCTCAACTATAGAGCCTCCTTAAAAAGTTCTAAATCCATAGCTAGTGACACGGGCATGTCTTTAAGGTATGGATCCTAATTTCTTCAATTAAACAAATATGACCTAGGGCATAGACATGTCAATAAGCCATAGATCCTCTTGTATCCAACTCCCTAATTATATGACCAAGAACACTAGAATCCTCCTATGTTTCTTAGCATGTAGATCTAGTCTGGGACATAGGCATGTCATAGGTTATGGTTCTTCCTAGAAAAACTCACAAATCAATATGGTCTAGGAAGGGCATGTCACAGGTCATGTTCAATAATACAATTCAACACATATATGGGTTTTTTTAGCTTTCTATTACCTTGTTTCTTAGATGTTTCCTCTCCCATACTATTAAAATTATCTCTTTAAGCTCATGTGTGCTTTCCTTTGTATTCCTAATAACAAAAGAATAAAAAATAAAAGCATAAAATAGTAAATCTACATGAACTTATCAACCAATTTAATAAAAATCTAAATTATTAGTTCATAATTCCAAAAAAGAACTCTAAACAAACTTAAAAGTATATTTAACTTATTTTTGGGTTACCTTCCAATAAGTATTTATTTATAAATCTTTTAATTGGACTCTTTTCTTAAACTCGATTAATTGTTAGTCAGTATGGATGATTCCTTCTTCTTTATCACACAATGTGTCATTCAAAGGGTCATCATCTCTCTTATGGACCTTTTTTCTTTATCCCTATCTTCATCCTCACTTTTCTTGGACATTTGACTTGTTATTTGATGATTCCCTACAAAAGATTGGAATAATTAGCTTGCCTAAAGTCTTTAATAAATGTAAATGACATCTCATCATTTAAAATATGTGTTCTTCATTTCTAATCCTAAGTATCAATTTACCTCCTTAACATTGATTTTTACACCCTTTTTCTCTAAGAATCTATAGGAATTTTCTTAAATTGTCAACAAGTAACATTGCTCTCCTAATGAGTTCTAGTTCAACTAATTTTAATCTCTTTAACATAGCATAAGACATTACATTAACATTTGCTTTTAAATTTACCAATGCCTTATTAATATAAATTCCACTAATTATGCATGAAATGTTAAAAAGTTAAATTAGTGGCTCTATTTGTAAAGTTTAATAAATTTTGAAAATCAAATATAAGATTTTATTTATTAAAAAATAAATTCTAATAAAGGAATAGAAGGAATTCAATTATAATTTAGAGCTGAATTTTGATTTTTAATTTGGAAACATGATAATTCGCATATAT
>JANIHZ010000003.1:33031335-33041386 GCA_027478365.1 Erythroxylum rufum | reverse complement strand
AAAAAATTATAACGATTTGGAATTGGGTTTAGACCCAATTGTCTAAGCGGATTGAGGTAGATTGGTTCGTCCTTATAGTTTTCCAACGCGTTTGTTTGTTTTCTTCTAAAGTATGCATTTTCGGATGTCAGAATTAAAAGATTTGACCTTAAGCATTTTGATTTCATTGGTTTTCGTCCACATTTGCTACAACTCAAACAGGTAAATGATTCAAGAATGGAGGAGCATTTGTAAGGTACATATGTTGTAATTTTATGTTCTTACATCCTGTTCATACATGCACATTGATTCTGGATTTTCTGGGGATGTCGTGGTGTTGAAATTTTGATTCCAATGCTTCCGTTACATAGCCATGCATGATATACAGGACCCATGGCTCTCCAACAAACTCTCTTCACCTAAATTCCAGATTTGATTATTTACGTGATCTATTAGATTGTTTAACTCTCATTACCTAATCTAATCGTTTTGCTATTGATTCACTCTCTCGATTTATTACCGAAGCATGCAAATACAACAAATAATCATAGTAGCCAATGTATTAACATCAAAAGAAATCACATTAACATTGATTCAATAACAAATCCCTGAAGAATTTTAGAACATCATCATCAAACTCAAATCTATCGCTATCAAATCCATATTATACATTCAAAAGAAAGAACAATAAAGATGAAATGAAATGTCACTTAGAAGGGTTGAAATAAATCGGGAAGATAGTAGCACTGTAGCCCTTCTTCTCCTTCTTCCTTTCTCCTCCTTCTCTCTTCTTCTTTCTCTCTCCTAGGATCTTTCTCAAAGTGGCAGAAGTTGGAGGTCCCCCTAGGGTTCTTTCTCTTTCTTTATATAGTCTTTTTCATTTTAGGTAAACCTAGGGCTTTTACAAACCCAAAAAGTCTCAAATATCTCTTGGTAAGTCACGTTTGAGAGGCTATTTGCATTATCTATCTTGCAGGTCATGATTGTGGCACTTGATTTTTTGCCCTTTGTCACAATTATGACAAACCCTCCATCCTTCTGTCACGATCATAGCCCTAGGCTTTGCTTTGGGCTTCCTCTAAATTCTCTTCGTTCTTCGATATTTGATCTGAAACACTAACAAATACATCAAGGCACCTCGAATACAAAAAATTTAAGCTCAACAGCATGCTCTAACCTATAAAACACTCAAAATAAAAATGTCTAACTAAATAATACAATCCTAACTTAAACATGCACTAATCATTCAATTTAACAACTAAATACATACTAAACTATTCACTAAAACATTATGCAACCTACCACTATCATTATCTTCACTAGCATGGTCCTCTAATGTCCATGTCTTCTTTAGCTTCTCCCTAAGGTCATAACTAGAAGCTTTAGTACCAGGGTTATTGGTGTTAGTGTTAGCTCCATCATTGTTGATGAGAGGTGGAAGCATTTTTTCGGTAACGTTAGTACCATTAGTTTGAGGTAAAACATGGTTAATCATATCATATGAGACCTCATGTGACTACCCAAAGATTTACCATAAGGAAAGCTCTTACTGCAAGACTTGCATACATGTTTAAAATCTTGTTCTCCTCTGCCATGGATTTCATTCCCATAATGAAGAGCTAAAAATAGATGAACTAATCAAATGGAAATGAAGCAAAAGACTGGTATGAGAAAACAATGACAAGATGATGACAAAAGCCAAGTGATAGCTAAAATAAGTAAACTAAATCCTGTCGGATGACATTTTGTTCTCACTTTTGAGAAGCTCATCTCCCATTATAGATCATATAAAACTCCAGCGTAAGAACAATATCTAAATGCACAAAAACAAGGTAAAAGAGAGAGAGTGTGAGGTTGACATGAATGTGTAGCAACCAGCTTCCTAACTTATTGAGAAGTTGAAAAAAATGAAAATTAGAAAAGAAGGTGATGGGTGTAGTTGTTGCCTTTGTTTGGTAATGATGAGCAATTAACAAAGCCAAAGAAAGCATAAACAGAGAGAGAAAAGAAGGAGAGAATAGAAAATAGTTCACCACTTAATCTATTTAGGAGGAGAAAACCATTCCTGTTTCATTTGCACTAGGGATCCTCGTATCTATGTTATCATAAGACATGACACTATACGCAAAAACAACAAAAAACACAAGGAAAAGAATTAGGATTAGGGAATGTTTGAGATCTTTTTCAATCGTTGTCTTTTGGTTATTTTGAGTCTTTTTTTTTATTTTTTAGATCTCATTTGTGAAATAAAATGCATATTTGATATGGATCTCATATAAAAATAAAATAAAAATGTTAGTTAATTTTTTTCAGAGATTTCATGGAGATGTTAAGTTAAGGTTTAGATGAAATGTTTGTAAAATGTTAGAATTTTTTTTATAAAGTGTTTGAAATGTTTAGGTTGAATTTAAATTTTGCACACAAAAAAATAGAGTTCAATTTTACTCTTTTGTAAAAAAAAAAAAAAGAAAGGAAAGGAACTCATTACTCATGAAGGTAGGTAAAATCAAAATCTTAAATAAAAGATAATGGCTAATTTCTAGCAAATAAATCCGCTTCATTTCAGGTGGGTTGACCCGAAAAGAAAGGTCGTTATCTACGTCCATAAGAGTATACCAGTCAAATATTTCATAACATATATTATTTAGTCCCATCTTAAGTTTGTTTTAACACTAAGGATTGGGCAACCAACCAAAGATGTGAAGAAGAATTATGCGTGTTTCTATTTTGACGTTAACTTTAGCGGAAAGCTCCAAAACTCTAAAAGTAAAAGTATTTCCTATTAAATTTTAGCCCCGTCAAAACAATACAAGGTTTAGTAATTTCTTTTTCAAATATTTATTCATCACCCCATTACTTTTAGAGTAATACAAAGGGAGGGAAATGTTAAAAATTGGAGAAGACAACCCTTATTTGTTGGGTGGCGAAATGTATCTTTAGATTATTGCTTCTAATTTTTCAACTAATATGAGGAATATTAATTAGGATTTGATGATGAGTATTGAGAGTTGCGTTTTTGGCGGTGGACCACCAAAACCATATTAATGTCTACGTGTTAAAGATTAACTACACATGCAAATATGGTTTTGGAATGTCTACGTGTTAGAGATTAACTACACATGCAAATATGGTTTTGGAATCTTTAACACGTAGACATTAAGTCATACCGTTTCACCTTGATTACACGTTATCTTATCCGAATCTTAAGATTTCAGATTGAAAAGATTACAAGATGCTTAGCATTATAAATCATACGATATGATAATGGCACCCCTGTATGTAATAGTATGATGACGGACTGTATTATTTTAATCTACTCGTAATACTTTCTCTTCAAGTAGTAATTTCCCCAATTTAATTAAAATTTTTTAATAAATGAAAAGGATACCATATCTTTCATATGTATTCAGTCCTATCCATTTTATTGGTAATATATTCTGTGCCTCGTTAACATGCTTTACCTTTAGCTAATACAAATTCAACTCAACAACTGCAAACATATTTAAACAAAACAAATGACATCAACTCGATCTGCAATATTCCAATTCGAACGTGTGAAGAAGTGACTTGATGATGAAGCTAATTGAGTAAAGAAGCAGAAAGAAAGTCAAGCTTTGCTAGTGTTATACAATGATAATCGTTGTCACACTTGGCTTTAAAATCTGATGGAAATGATGGGCATATCCAAAGATAATCTCCATCCAAAAGAAAGGCGCCACACATATTGGTGATTTCGTCACAAACGATAACAAATCTTTCTTTATATAATATTCGTTTTATAGGGTGGCATGTCACGATGTCGAGGGAATTCATGGTGTGGGCGTAGCAATCTTGAGTCATGTATTTAGTCATCTCCAACTATAAACCATATGGAGTGGAAAGTGGTAACATGTGCTCATTTTTATATGTCAGGTTTAAGATGATCGCTGAGACTGTTTGTTTTGTGGGGAAAGGGACACGGCAACAGATAAGCTCATGCACGAACTCTATTGGGATCCCTGATCTAAAAACACAGGCCTTTTTTCTTCACCAATCCGTCTCTTCATTTATTATACGTGCAGAAAACTCCCATCAAATTTTGTTTGGTTGGTACTTGGCATTACATAAGTGTGTGACATGAAATTGTGTATTCATATCTGCGCGATATCTTTCAAAGGACTTGCTGAATAGGACAAAGCAAAATAATCTTTACTCAACACGCATGCTTACATAAGTTATCAATTGTATATGTATAAATGTTTGGAGAAAATATAGATCAGAAGACACAAGAATCCACCTTTTGTACAAATACAATGTGCAAGAGAAGTAGAAAAGATTATACGTGTTACGCGATATTTTGCATTAAAAGAAATTGAAAGATGAATTTTTATTAAAGTGATAAATGGATAGAAAGGGCCATTTATGAATGAACCATTACTAGGTTAAGAATAATAAAAAAAGAGTTTATGGGATTAATTTAACAAGTAATTATCTCTTTCCAAAGTGGCACAGTCAAGTAATCTAATTAAGTATCAAGTTGTGCCTTCCCTTCTTCAGAATATTAATTTATGATCAAGGGAGAGTTTGGACCACTTAGCGAGTAGCTTTGTGGGATTAAAAAAAATGATAGTAAGATAAGAAGATAATATAATCTCAGAGATATTTAAAACGGATAGTGCCAAAGTTTTTGACAAGTGATGCGTTGCGTGCATGTATTCGTTGTCACGATGGAGTGGTGCATTATTTAATTTGCTTTATATGTGGCTAAACATATCAGTGTTGAATATTACCCAGAATGTCTCCACGTGAGTAGACAAAGTCAGACTTGATTTGTTTTTGGATTGTTATAAACTAGAAACGTGGAAATTAAAATAACAATAAAAAGGAAAAAGTAAAGAAAGCCGAATGCGTATTACGTCAATGGCCTATTGTATATTATATAAGATGATAACAACAGAGCCCTGTATATTGGTGCGTATGATTTGAGTGATTTCATTTTTTATTCGATGCAATATGTCTTTACTGTAATTGGATTATTTTCAATATTTTATCTCTGTTTTTCTTTATTAATCAATATTTATTGAATTTCCTTTCTTAAATACATTTACTTGAATAAAATAGAAAAGCTTGATCAGGTATACTCCTCCGCAAATGTACTACTTGTTTCATATACAAATTCATTAGGGCCAGTTTCCCTGTATATGTAAAATTAAATATACATTTTAACTAAACAATATTTATAATGAGTAATTTGATTTGTGTTGTTATGCGTATAATTTAAATATTCTTGAAAATATAATTTCCTTTGTTAAGTGACCGTTTCACCACAATAGCTTAAGCAGTTGTGTGAGGTCAACTTAATTGGTTTTATATATTCTCTAACACACTCTCTCAAGTGAAAGTCCTTTGGGCTTGAAACTTGCACAGGCTCACTCTACCTTGTGCTGAATAAAAGGTGGGTGGCAGGATTCGAACTCATGACCACTTGATCACAAAGGCTCTGATACCATGTTAAGTGACCGTTTTACCACAATAGCTTAAGCTGTTGTGTGAGACCAATTTAATTAGTTTTATATATTCTTTAACAGCCTTAAAGATAATTTCTATTATCTGAGTGAGTGTGACTAAAAGATATTTAAATTTTAGTATAATTTTTTAGTTTTAAATATGGGAGCTAAGTACTAACTAATAAAGACCATGAAGTTAGGAATTGTAGGCAGGGATCCTGACGTTAATTTACAATGAGTTGGTGGTTCATCGGTAGAATATGTTCAAAGTTTTCTCCTCCATAAGACTTTTACTAAGAGTAAGATTTACCCTTAATTAGTCAAATGTATTGCCGACGTTATTTATTATTCATGACAACAGAAAGTTTGTGATTATACAAATATCGTGCATTTAAATATTGCTCTTTATATGTGTTGATGCTTTCACTAATTTGAGGATAATTTGGTGATTCCTTACTATCCTTCCACTGTGTAATAAGTACTAAAGAACAATAAAAATGGTCGCATGGTGGATTTCAACACCAATCAAAATCAAAGAGATCACCGTCAATAATAGCACGGGAAAGGTAGGGTCCATGGATGATAGACTTGGAGTTGAGCACAAATAATATACTCACTCTTTCTACATACGAGTACGACAAACAAATCCCAACTTGTTTGGACAGCGGAGCGGAGGAGGTGGCGATGTATAAGTTCCGTATCATAAAAACAAGTATCTACTGGATTTAAACGACAAACATGAAGATTATTATGCAAATTGGTCATTTTCATCTGTAGTTTTAATCTACAATAAGAGGACCCACGTGAAAAACCACGACCACCGCTGAAGACCATTCGCCCACCGTCTCTTGTAGTTAGTTTTATCAACTTGCATTTGAATTACTATCTGGACCGACGACACCGGGCTCATCCGTACAAAATATCCCCATGTTAATATAACTTGCCATGCCATTTGCTTATCTTCTCTCGGTCACTGTACAAATGCCACCTAGATTCTATTATGGCGAATTAAAAGAATAAGGTCCCCACTTTGGCTAGTAGATAAATTCAAATCAGTAACCGTAAGATTTTGATCCAATGGGTGTGGTCGAGTGCATACAAACAAAGAGAATAGCTAGCTGGGTGGGGGGAGCAGAAAATGTCAAAAAAGGTTGGTTGGATGAGTTTTAAGGTGAGGGAAGGTTTGTATTTGGATTTGACACTTGAAAGAA
Source organism: Erythroxylum rufum (assembly GCA_027478365.1). Lineage (NCBI taxonomy): Eukaryota > Viridiplantae > Streptophyta > Magnoliopsida > Malpighiales > Erythroxylaceae > Erythroxylum > Erythroxylum rufum. The sequence continues at coordinate 33,034,710 of JANIHZ010000003.1, read as the reverse complement.
ACTAAGGTGAACCTGGCCAATAAGACAAACCGAGGTAGAGGGGCCGGGGACCAATCATATCAAGACACGGTTGCTCCTTCCATCCATTCATCTATCAAGATGGCCCACTACCCCCATCCCGTGTCATGGTCAGTGAGAAAATGAACGGGGTAATCTGGATAAAAATTGTTCCAAGTTAACACTCGTCTGTTGTATTCACAAGGCACAGACCCAGAGTCAGACGCTCCAAAACTCCAGCCATACTGATACCCCGGGGGGATGAACTTAACTGAAACCAGGTCCACAGTCATGTGAATCCCATCAACTTGTTTCCGTGGGTCCCACCTAACCACACACAGCCCACAACATATACATACTGTGCTTATTCCTGAATCCTGAGTCAATCAATCTTCCCATACCTAGTTACTTATTACCATCCCCACGGTACCCACATCCCCAGGTCTCCCTATCCTAATCCTCCCTAACCCAATCCCAATACATTCACTACTACGAGTATGAAAAAACGAACAGAGACCAAATAACCACGAATCGAATTGAATTAAATTATATGCCAAAGCTTCGCCAACGTCAAGCTCCTCTTTTTATATAGATAACTAGTATTGAATCCGGTGCTTTGCACAGATTGTTACAAAGTAAACACAAGTACAAAATTAATATATTATATGTCATAAAATAAGATTATGATAAAATAGGAATCTGATAAACAATATGAGTCCAAAAATATGAGAGCCATATTGGTTATTCTTTAACATTTGATAGTTAAGTTAACTTTTCTCTTTTAATTTTAGTTGTCAACTTGGTTGAAGACATTTGTGGTGATATAAAATCACATAAAGGCATATTATTCTCAGAAGTTTCTGATATTGGTCGCTTCATTTTGAAAATTTGGGGTGTCATTTGAGCTGAAGAAATAATGTCTATTTCAGTGTGACAAATTGCAACTTTATCATCATGTAATTAAATAAACTCAATAAGTGGAAGACACAATACATGAATATATTGAAAAAATAGATGTACGTACTTTGTTATCAACTGCAGATACAGAAATACACTCATCAAGAATGTTTTCTAAGAAATAGCTGAGTAATTCAATTTGATTTGAATCTTATAGAATGAAAATTATCTTATAAGAGAAGTAGATATGTTGGTACTTTCTGGTTACTATATTATTGTTTTTTCATCAAACAAGAAAATTCTACTTTATAAAGTAAGAGACTTTCTTACCATTTTAGATGCAGAAACTAACTGTAGTGCATTTGATTAAATAAAATCCTAGCATAAATTTAAACGAATTAAATGAATTATATGCCAAAGCTTCGCCGACGTCAAGCTCCTCTTTTTATATAGATAATATATATACACTTCAAATCTCCTTAGACAACGCAATTCATTCCCCCTCGCTCTGCTCTTAGTTTAAAAAAAAAAACACCTTACCTTTCTCTTTTTTTCTGTACTACTGCTACGACCACTTTCTTGCTCTCTCTCTAACTTTCAGCTAAGAAAACAAAATTAACTTACCCGAAATGGACGGAAGCTGTACAGATGAGAGTACAACAAGTGACTCCATTTCTCCGCCTAACTTCTTCCCGCCTCTGACAAAGTCGCCCGATTCACTCTGCTGCCTCGGAAGCAGAACAAGTGTGATTCTCGACTCCGAGTCCGGCGTCGAAGCTGAGTCACGAAAGCTTCCATCGTCCAAATACAAAGGAGTTGTTTCTCAGCCCAACGGTCGATGGGGTGCTCAGATTTACGAGAAACACCAACGTGTCTGGCTCGGAACATTCAACGAAGAAGATGAAGCCGCAAGAGCCTACGATATCGCCGCACAGAGGTTCCGCGGCCGCGATGCCGTGACCAACTTCAAGCAGACCACCAATTCCGATCACGGCGACGACATCGAAGCCGCGTTCTTGAACTCTCATTCCAAAGCAGAAATAGTGGACATGTTAAGAAAGCACACATACAACGATGAGCTTGAACAGAGCAAGCGAAACTACAACGGAAAATCTCAGAGAGCCCAAAGAGGTCATAACAATGGAGGGTTTTCCGGTTCGGACCTGAATTTCAAAGAACTCGAGCAGTTGTTTGAAAAAAAGGTGACGCCGAGCGATGTGGGTAAATTGAACCGTTTGGTGATACCAAAGCAACACGCAGAGAAACATTTTCCTTTGCAGAGTGGAAACAGCAATAGTACAAAGGGTTTGTTGTTGAATTTCGAGGATGTCACAGGGAAGGTATGGAGGTTTCGGTACTCGTATTGGACTAGTAGTCAGAGTTACGTGCTGACGAAAGGGTGGAGCCGATTCGTTAAGGAAAAGAACCTGACGGCCGGCGACATTGTTAGTTTTCAGAAATCGACCGGTCCCGTTAAGCAGCTTTATATTGATTGGGAGAGTAGAACCGGGTCGAACAAAAATTGCCGCCCGGTCCAGCCAGTTCAGACGGTTAGATTGTTTGGGGTCAACATTTTTAATGTAGCAGACGGGAGTAATACTAACACCGGAGGCGGGTGTAATGGGAAAAGAAATAGGGAAATGGAGCTGCTGTCACTAGAGTGGAGCAAGAAACAAAGAATGATTGGAGCTTTGTAACATTAGATTTTCAACTCCTTGCTTTTTGTTGATGTATCTATTTTCTTTAATTTTTCCTTTATTTGGAGGTTTTGTGAATGTTAACAGAGGGTTGTAGTTTGTAGGAGGGAGCTAGGTGTGGAAGTGGGGATAGGAGGTGGCGTAGTTGCAAGTTGCATCAAAACTCAAGTGTATATTACAAGACAAACAAACCCAAAAAACAAAAAAGAAACGAAAAGAAAATGGAGGCTGAAGAAAGCTGAACTTAACTAAACTTCAGAAATTGATCACTGTCGATTTGTTTTGTTCCTTCTGGATGTGCTCTGCTTACTCAATGTTTCACGTCATGTAACAAACCTAAGGTTCTGTTTTGCTTTGTGGTGATGTTACTTTCCTGAACTATGGCCTTGTATGTATGATGCTTGACAAACTAAGCGTTGATGAGCTGGATTCAACGTATTGGAGGAAGCTTTTTGTCCTCGAAAGGTTAAGATTAGGGATGGCAATTGTACCCAAACTCGATGGGTACCCGATACTTATACCCGAACGGGGCGGGTATGGGGAGTAACTTTTTACCCGTGGGGCAGGTATGGGGGGTGAATAAAAATACCCGTCGGGTATCGGGGCGGGTACGGGGATATCACCCCATACCCGTTTACCAATTTACCCGTTATATAGTAATTACAATATTGCCATTATATATATATATATACATACAAACCCACTAAAATCTCTAATACAATATGACCTATGGCTTGAAGACTATTAGTTTTTGTGATTGTACATAGAAGCAGCTTAATGTGCT
>JANIHZ010000003.1:32846528-32867395 GCA_027478365.1 Erythroxylum rufum | reverse complement strand
AGGCTTTATGAAGTGTTTAGAATTAAGATTGTGCTACTGCTGGAGTTTGGATGCCGGACGGGAGGTCCGATGTTGCCTTGTGTTGATGGATTATTGTATTAGAAGTGTGTTTGCTTTGTTTTTCTAAATTTTTTTGGGCTGTCAAAATACAGCCGTTATGCTGCCGAAATTTTGGTAAAATTTCGGTAAAATGGGTTTAAAGAAATGAGTTTGAGGATTTATATGAATGTATAAGAAATAATTAAGATGATTGAAGTGAAAAAGAATAGAAATGTATGGATTGAATATGTTTTGAATTAGTGGTTATGAGATGAATGAGAATGAATAAGATGAAAAAAAAAGAAAGAAAAAAAAATTATACCGGATTTCGGAAAGGATTAGTCTTCGGGTTTCCAACGCGTCTCGATATGTTTTTCTAAGATATTTGTTAGCGGATGTCGGCATTTATTTCTGTTTGTTTCGAAACATTCGTTTCGATTTGCTTCCGTTTCGTTTCGCTTCGATTGCGATAAGACATTCGTTTTCCGATTCGATTCGGTTTGAATGCCGATTCGTACTTTGTGAAAAGAATCCGTTCTTTTGATTTCAGTTTCCGTTTTTTGGTTGGGATCCGGTTTCTGAGATCGGGTCCCAACATTCATCTACAACATCAAATAACATTTGATGTTGTCTAACTATGCACCTCTCATTATTACTTTCCAAAAAAAAAAAATTACCACTAAGTGTTCTCCTTAAGATCTCATGCTTGCTCTCATAAGCTTGAGTTAATCTTCATAGACTCGTTTAGGTGGTAGGGAAGTAATGTCAATCAATTTGCCACTTATAGAAAAAGGAATATTCGTTTTTATACCTATTATATATTACTCTCCTATAAAATTGTCACGGATACTCTAAAAGAGTGTGTCATGATGACATAGGAACTATATCAAACAACGCCTCATCTTTATGCCTCCATATCGATAAAGAAACCAATACCTACTTGATTACCCTAACCTTCTTACTCTCATTCAACCATTGTAAATTATATAGTTCAAAATGTTTTATGATTTTCATCCTAATTTCTCCACCAACTTCACAAACCATATTAGCATAACTTCCCCATGATACACATCTAATCCTTTATGGCATATGTAGTATAGAAAATGTTTTCCTTTGCTCATTCACATCATCTTCTCCCACATGTATGCATAACGCCCTCTTAGTGACCCACCATCTTTCCCTCTTTGAGTTTTACTATATACTCATCATCATTAGTATTCTCTAAACTAGGTTTATCCCCTTCTATCTCCTCTTCACTCATAGATGCACACTTTCCATCCTCTTTTATCATCTTTACTAGCTTTTTAGGATATTATGCAACTATGTCCTCTCCCTAGACATTTGAAGAAACAAACATCTTGATTCCCAATTTTTTAAAAGGAATTATCATTATCATTCACCCTATATGAAGCATGCATTTTTGGTTTAGCTACTTCATATTTTGGGAGATTTGTCTTTCTCTCTACTCCCTAAATTACACTATGATGAAGAACCCTTATTGAAAAAACAAAAATGATTAATAGGCCTCTTCTTAATATGTTTTCCACCTTTATGGTAATATGCACTGCATCATCTAACTTCATATAATGATGTAACTCAGTGATATTGACAGTTTCTTAGTTTAGCTAACAAATAAATTGAGCAATTTTCACCTCTCAATCTTTCTCTGTATTTGCCCTAATTATAGCAACTTTCATCTCTTTATATTACTCCTCTATGCTCTTGGAACCTTAAGTTAACATTTGCAATCTTTGGTAAAGCTCCTTATAATAGGAACTTTACACAAATCGCTCCCTTATCACCAAATTTATCTCCTCTCAATTTCTAACAGGTAGCTCTTGGTTCCTCCTTCTAGTGAGAATTTCTTAATCCTACCAATCCATTATATTGTTACTAAACTTTATGTTAACTAGTTTAATCTTCTTCTCTTTAAAAGAATTATAGCACTCAAAAGCTAAATTCACACACTTCTTCTTGTCCAAGTATGCATCTAGATCTACCTTCCTCATAAAAGGTAGTATCTCCATCTGAACGCTATCCATTTGACTATTTACCATTTTTCATACTCCCTTTCAAATACTATACCAAACTTGCCTTTTCTCCATATTCTTCCTCCTCTACCACCTCTTGGGTTGAGCTCTCCCAACTAGTTAATAATACCTTTAATTATATCATTCACCTTGAAGTCATCAGTCCTAGAAGTTGGAGGTGGATTATGTTATAGTCTAATTGTAGTAGCTTTATGTTTCTACAACTTATCTTAAACTGCACCAAATTAAAAAAGAAGTTGTTTGTATTGGCCTTAGATGATGTTCATAAAGGCATCCTAATCTACTTCCACTTTTTTTCTTACCTATTTCCTTATCTTTCAACAAGTTTCTTCTTCAAGTTGTAGTTGTGTTGTACATTCATAAAACGTTAGTATCAAAAACACTCCCTCACGTGTTTCTCTTAATGTTTCTCTCAACCCATAACCTAAACTCTTGATTAAATGTTCTTTCCAAACCATACAATCTAAATCATGAAAGCTAGTTTAAATCTCCCCCTTCTATCAAATACTTTTAAAAAAGTAAATTTTGATAAAAAGTAAGTAGAGAAACAAAACTATAGGCCAAAGAATAATAAAACTCATATTATAGGAAAATGTGCTCTGTATAACCTAATATACATAAGAAGAAATTGACATAATGAATTAATGATAATAAGAGCAAGAAAAACTAGATAAATATAATAGAAATAAAATTTTCTTACAATGATTAATGCAATTACTAATTCCTTTATATTTGTTATAGATAACACTTTTTAGAACTTTTCTTCATAAAACTTTTTTGAACCCTTTTTTATTGACTTGTAACTCAAGAAACAAGGAATAAGAACTTAATAACAACTTGTTCTTAATAGAAATTTAATAATGATAAGAATAACAATGAATATTGAATGTAGGAAAAAGATACAAGAATATCAGATATGTAAAGAAGTATATCAAGAACTAATATGAATATAAAATTAAGCTTTGATACCAAATCCTTAATACGATCCTTACCAATAGGACTGATGAGATTCTGAAAAGTGTGAAATGCATCGTGTTTTAGGGTATAGTTTGATATGTGTTTATTTGTTTATTCGGTTGTTTAGTATGTATTTTTTGTATAAATGTTTTAGTCAGTGAATTATTTGTGTTTAAGTGTTTTTATGGGTTAGTAAAAGTATTTGAACTTAATTATATTATTTCTTTGAGGTATATTGATGTTTTTGTTAGTATTTCAGGGTCAACAGCAAAGAACGAAGAAGTTTGGGAGAGACTTGAACTGAAACAAAGGCTCACGATCATTGCCTATTGGCCACGATCGTGACAGAAGTAAAGGAAACAGCCCACGGTCGTGGCCAAATTGCCATGATAGTTACAAAAGCATTAGACTTGGCACCCACAATCGAGGCCTGCCTACCATGATCATGACAGAAAGCATACAAGTGGCCCACGATCATGGCTTGCGTCAGGCAGATGCGCAGACACACATAAAAGTCAAGTTTTGAGAGATTTTTCAGACCTTTCGACCCCGAAAAACCCTAGGACTACCCAGAACATATCAAGTATATAAAGAACGAGACAAAAGAGAGAGAGGGCTTCTAGCATTAGCCACCATCACGAAATGCTAGAAAGAGTTCATCGAGAGATTGAGAAAGAGACGAAGGAAAAGAGAAGTGGAGAAGAAGCCTACACAAAGTACTTCTCGAAATAGGAGGTTTCCCGTCATTATTGCCTCCATCAGCCATTCAGATATATTTTCCAATGTATTTCCATTTTTATTTATGTATAGAATTGGAATGGCTATTGAGATAGGATTTATGAATGTTGAGGATTGTCTAAACTCACATTCGGGTTATTTTTATCTTTGATTCAATAAAAATCTGATTGTTTATGTGAATTAGATTCATTGTGATTGATTTCTACATTTTCATAAATCGATAATAGACTGAGAGGGTAAACCGATGAAAAATAATTAAATTAGGCTAACAAGAGTTAGGTAATTTAATAACAAAGAGAAATCAATCAAATTGGTAATTGTGTAACGAGAGATCTCACATAGGTTTCCGGTAGTCTAGTGGAAAACTTCATATCTAATAAGGGTTTGGATAAATTGTGAAATGAGGAATTGCAATTTTTCATAATTTAATTAGGGTTTATAATTTAGGGCTTTTGGTTATAACTCAAGAGAGAGTAACCAACCCTAGAATAGTCCAGAACTAATAATCTGACATTTCATAATTAATTAGGCTAGTGTTGAAAATAGGTAAAACTTTCCCCTTTCTCTCAATTGGTAGTTCCTTAAGTTGATTCTTGGTGTGTGCATTGCAATTTGCTGATTTGTTAAAATTTCATGATTAATTCTTGAGTCGAATTGGTTGATTGAATTGTGTTATTGTTTTAGCTTAGTTACAGTTAAATTTCTGCAATTTATTTCGACCTTAGAGTTTAGGATTAGATTAACCCTCCTTATGGGATCGACACCTTAGATACTACGCGAACGACCCATACGATTACAGAATATCGAGGTTAAAATATTAAAACTACACATATCGGAAAATAATGATCAAGTTTTTGGTGTCGTTTCCGGAGAAGTAATTAGTTTAGTTCTATAGTTTAAGGCATTTAGTTTAGTTTTTATTTTTTATTTTTGTTCTTTCTTTTCTATTTCTGAAATCGTGCTCTTGCATGAACACAAAAGTCACAACAAGTTCGAGTCACACAGTTGAAAAATTAGATTTAGACATTACTCGACTAGAATGAACCATTAGGAAAGCTCGACATAACGAAGAAGAAGAAATTGTGAAGACAACAATGGCTGAGGAATTTCAGCAGGATTTGGACCACGGTGCGAACCAAGGACGACAACAGAGGACCCTATGGACTTTACGAGACTAAGGTTCAATGTGGCTAACCAAGGAGTAACTAGACCACCAATACAAGCCGCATCATTTGAAATTAAACTAGCTCTCTTAAACATGCTTCAACAGAGCGTGCAATTTTATGGACTAGCAAACGAAGACCCCAACACGCACATAGTAAACTTCTTAGAAATATGTGATACCTTTAGGTACCATCAGATGTTAGAAGATGCAGTTCGAATTAGGCTCTTTCTCTTTACCGTTAGAGATAGAGCAAAGGCTTAGTATCATCCCTTAACCCATCAAATGTTACCACTTGGGACCAATTAGTCTGTGTCCTTTTAGATAAATATTTCCCCCTAACTAAGGCTATCACTCCCTTAACCCAGAAAATGTTACCACTTGGGACCAATTAGTTTGTGTCTTTTTAGATAAATATTTCCCCCTGACTAAGGCCACTAAGATCATCAAGGAAATCACTAACTTCCAACAACATGATGGGGAATCGATCTATGAAGTGTGGGAACGATACAAGGATTTGTAATAGAAATGCCCACATCACAACTGACCTAAGAAATTTTTGTTGTAAACGTTCTATAATGGAGTTACCCCGCATACAAGAGGCACGATGATGCAGCTTCAGGAGGATCATTGATGAGGAAGGCAGTTGATGAAGTGGAAGAATTAATATAGGAGATGGCGAGTGAAAATTGTCTATGGACGAATGAGCAGAGTAAACAAACTACTACATTCCATGAACAAAAAGAAATTATGGCTTTTGATCAAATGACAGAAATGCAAGTGAGGATTGATAACTTGACTCGACAGCTCAACAACATCAAGGCTTCGTCCTTAACTCCAGTGAAGGTCATACAACTTAAGTGTGAACTCTATGGACAATTGGACCATGACACAGTGGACTATTTCTTAATAAAGGAAAGTGATCCATAGCAAGTGAATTACATGAGAGCCTAGTATGGATGAGAAGGGGGAAACAACCCCTACTCCAATGCTTACAACCCTGGGTGGAAGAATCACCCTAACTTCTCTTGGATGAATAATGTGGGAGGACAGTTCAAACCTCAAGAACAATTGGCCTTCCAACAAGATAAACCAACCTCAATGGAATCTAAGTTGGATAAGATTTTAGATGAGATTGGAGACATGGAGGATGTATATAAGAGGCTTAAGAGCAAATTCGAGCAAGTTACCAAGAACCACGGCTCTTCTATATATAATCTGGAGGTCAAAGTAAGTCAACTATCTGAAGTGATATCTACTTGAAATACAGGAACCCCTCCAAGCAATACAGAGTCTAACCCAAAGGAAAGGATCTTGGCCATCACTCAAACTTAGGAAAAGGAACTTGATCATACAAAGGAGAATGGGGATATCAAACTAAGCCCTAAAACGCAATGCAATTTTCACTTACCAACATCCCTAAACTTAAATGTTTGCTTGTCTTCAAGTAAACAAAACAACAAACACAAAAAAATCACACAGCACATAATGCAATGATAAGACAATGGCATCAACTTCGTGAAATAAATTTAACTTTAAACACAATCATTCAAGCTATTCCAAATCATTAGCATGCAAAATTTGCGTCTAGGAGCTTTGGAGTAAACATACATATTAATCAAAACTCAAATGTAAAGTTATTCACCCTTTTCAATTGTATACAGACATTAATCAAGGCTTCGTCCTCAACTCCAGTGAAGGTCGTACAACTTAAGTGTGAACTCTGTGGACAATTGGACCATGACACAGTGGATTGTTTCTTAATGAAGGAAAGTGATCCATAGCAAGTGAATTACATGAGAGACTAGTATGGACGAGGAGGGGGAAACAACCCCTACTCCAACACTTACAATCCTAGTTGGAAGAATCACCCTAACTTCTTTTGAACGAACAATGTGGGAGGATAGTTCAGACCTCAAGGATAATTAGGCTTCCAACAAAATAAACCAACCTCAATGGAATCTAAGTTGGATAAGATTTTAGATGAGATTGGAGACATGGAGGATGTATATAAGAGGCTTAAGAGCAAATTCAAGCAAGTTACCAAGAACCACGCTCTTCTATATATAATCTGGAGGTCCAAGTAGGTCAACTATCTGAAGCAATATCTACTTGAAATGCAGGAACCCTTCCAAGCAATACCGAGTCTAACCCAAAGGAAAGGATTATGGTCATCACTCATACCTAGGAAAAGGAACTTGATCATACAAAGGAGAATGGAGATATCAAACTAAGCCCTAAAACGTAATGCAATTTTCACTTACCAACATCCCCCAACTTAAATGTTTGCTTGTCTTCAAGTAAACAAAACAACAAACATAAAAAAAAATCACATAGCACATAATGCAATGATAAGACAATGGCTTCAACTTTGTAAAATAAATTTAACTTTAAACACAATCATTCAAGTTGTTCTAAATCATTAACATGCAAAATTTGCGTCTAGGAGCTTTGAAGTAAACACGCATATTAATCAAAACTCAAATCAAAAGTTATTCAATTGTATACACACATTAATAATTCTTCGTTCATTCAAACTCTGTAACTACTCCTAACTACATTTTTATAAAAAGTCAAGCTATTAGCAAGTTCAATAGATTTTATTAGAAAACATTTTTATCTTATTTACTTTTTATTTAATTTTTTTGTGGACTTGGACCTAGTCTTTTACTCGGAGGCAAACATTTGTGATGAATGTCGATCCGGTTACTCGACTAAGTCATGTTTTTATTAAGCTGCTTGGTTGGAACGTTATTATAGTCGTTTAACGTGAAGAAACACATTTGTGATGTGTGTCGATCCAATTACTCGGCTACATCACGTTCTCAACTGGATACTAGCTCTATTCATAACCTGAAGCCCAACAGGATAGTTATTTATTTCAAATTAACAAACACTTATTTTTTTATTACCTACCTAATTGCTTTAAGTACTCGTTTCCCTGAAAAAATTACTGGAAAAGCTTCTTAAGTTGAAATACCTAAAATTATGAATGAATGTGACAATTTAGAGGGCGCCAAACTAACACTAAATCATAATTAGCTTGCATATTTAGCCAAAGAACCCAATAACTAATTTCACGAGCTAATGACTCTTTACAACCTAATAGATTATGTTCAAAATTAAATCAATTTCAATCTATCTAAGCCATTGACGCATTCACACAATTTATAATACACAACCTAACAAACTATCATACAATATGCAACATTCACACTCAAAACAAAACACATAACCCATCCTTTTGACATCGAGAGTGTTTCCCTATCTTATAAGTGATTCAAGAGAGTAAAAGAATTAGCAATCCAAACCATTCAAAACTTATTTTATAATTTAAAATAAACCTAACTACATAACAATTTAAATGTAACTACTAAAACCTTGATCGGGTGTTGATAAACTACAAAATATCACAACAATTGGTATCTGAGCAGTAAATTTTGGGAAAGATATCAATGGGGGAAGGTACAATGGGAGTTGAGTTATGTAGGTTAAAGAGACCATTAAGAATTTAATGGAGGCACAAACTAGGAATGATAAACTATTGTTAGAGTAACAAAATAGAGAATATAAGTATGAGAAGGACATGTTGGACCTTAAATCTATTGTCATGCAATTCATACAGTAATAGGGAGTGGAATTTAGAGTAGCTATCTCGGTTACTCCAGAACACATAAATCGAAGTGATAAAATGACGCAAAAGAAGGATGAAAATGTGATCCCCACAAGGTTAAGCAGAATAGAATTTCCAATTTTTAATGGTAAGTGAATCAAACTATGGCTATACAGATATGAGCTATTCTTTCAATTGGATTAAACTTCGAAGAAGTTGAAAGTGGGTATGGTGATCCTCCATATGGATGAACAAGCTAAGGAATGGTATAAACTCTATTTAGGGAATTGGAGCAAGTCCAAAGTGGTGCATTGGAAGGAGTTCACGAGCGTCCACAAGCAATACTTTGAAGCAAAGATTTTCGATGATCCAATGGAGATTTTAAGCAGCTAAAATAGGAACGCTCAATGTTAAAATATTGAGCCAAATTCGATCATTATCTTAGCCGACGATCATTATCTGAAGAATATTTAATAGGATTCTTCCTTAAGGGCTCAAACTAGAAATCAAACTTACAATGCAGTTACATGATCCATCTTCTCTACATCATGCTTATATGTTGGCTGAGAAGCAAGAAGCAGTTATGATGGAAAAAAGGAGTACACCTTTTCTCAAAGGGGACACTTTGCAGAGTGTAAGCACTGAGGGAGGTCATAGCCCATTTCTGAAGAAGCAGTAGACAATGAATGTAAACATGAGCTTAACATCAGACTGAATACTTCCCACCTTTACGACTCCAACGCACTTGGTATCAGCTAGAATGTTCAAAACTCTAAAATACATCAGTAGCAAAGAATTTGAAGAAAAAAAGGTCATGAGGGCTTATTTTTAGTGTGATGAAAAATATATCCTAAGCCATAAATGTCAAAAGAGGCAATAAACGTGTCTATGCAGGCAGTGATGGGATCAACAGGCTAGTGGAACTTTAAGCAAATGAGGGTAAAGGGAATTCATTGAGGAGGACGATTCATGTCTTGATAGATAATGACAACACCCATAATTTTATAGATGCTTCGATTGTGAAGAAAGGCACCTATGATGACAAAGAAATCGAACCACCAAACATTACAATAGGCAGAGGGTTGCAACTGGTATGTAAGCAATGCTGTATGAATTTTATGTGAACTATCCAAGGAGTCCAATTCACCATAAATGCACTAGTATTATCAATAGGAGGTTGTGATGTAGTGCTCCGAGTACAATGGCTGATAAGATTGAACGACATTTTGTGTAATTTTAAGAAGAGGACTATGAACTTCAACAAGGAGGGACAAATAGTTACATTAAACGGGAATCTAGATGGGAGATCCAGGGTAGTATCAGGCAAAGATTTTCAGAAAATACTTCAACACTTAAAGGGAGGTCAACTTTTCATGATGCAACTAACGTTTCAGATTGAATGTTAACTACCACAATTAGGAGTAAAGGAGGATTAATGGAGTGCCTTCGAAGAGATCCATGTAGATATTTAGAGTTTTCCATGATATTCAGAGAACCCACCCCATTACCACCTAGTAGAAAACATAATCATCATATCCATTTAAAAGAGGGAGTAGAAGTCATGAACATCAGACCATACAGGTACTCAGGAGCTCAAAAGGAAATCATTGAATAATCAGGGAGAGAACTGATGAATCAAGGCTTTATTAGACATATCTATAGATTGTATGCATCACCAGTAGTCCTCATCAAGAAGAAGGATAGTTCATGGGAATGTATATGGACTACTGTGTACTCAAAAACACACAATCAAAGATAAATTTTTCATTCCCTTAATCAAAAAATTATTAGATGAACTACACAGGGCCAGCTAGTTTACAAAACTAGATTTACTCTCAGGTTATCACTAGATCCGAATGCAACTTAAAGATATTCTAAAAATAGCGTTCAAGAAGCCTGAAGGGTACTATGAATTCCTTGTCATGACATTCGACCTGACCAACGCACCATCCATGTTTTAGAGGCTAATGAATGAACAATTTAAATCGTATCTCCAATGCTTCATCCTGGTATTTTTATGAAATTTTAATTTACATTAAATCATTACAATCTCATGAGGATCACCTTATTATGACAATGGAAACTCTGAAAGTCAACCAATTATATTTACGCAGAAGCAAGTGTATGTTCAGAACAAGACAAATTGAATATCTAGGATACACAATTTTAGAGAAAGGAGTGGCTACATATGTAAGGAAGGTAAAAACAATTGAAGATTGGCTAGAACCCAGAATTGAGGAGCTTCTTGGGAATCACTAGATATTACAAAAGATTTATTAAAGGGTATAGACTAACTGCTAAACCCTTAACTAAATTACTAAAGAAAGATATATTTTTTTTACTGTGGAGTTGGCAACAAGAAGAAAAGGAAGCATTTGAAAATTTGAAGAGAGCAATCACGATAGCACCAGTATTAGTGCTCCCTAATTTCTCAATGCTCCCTGATTTCTCAAAACCCCCTGTTATGGAAGCAGATACCATCGGTTTAGGCATTGGAGTAGTATTACAACAAGTACATTATCCTATCGCATATCTAGGCAAAGATATTAACTCCAAGACATCAAGGGTTGTCAATATATGAAAAAGAGTTTTCAGTTGTAATCAAAGTAATTAAACAATGGCATCACTATCTTAATATCAACCTTTCATTGTTTGAACAGACCACAAAAGTTTGAAGTATCTACTGGAGCAACAATTATCTACACCATTCTAATAGTCGTGACTTTCGAAGCTTTTGGGGTATGATTTTTAACTTCAATATGGTAGCAGGAAGGAGAACGCTATGGCAGACGCTTAAAAAGAGTCAAGAAAGGATCACCTCAAATGCATATGAATGGAAAAATGGGTTACCAAGTTGAAAACCACACTCAAGGAATAATTAATCAAGATGAGTCATGATCAAACAAGGATGATTTGCCCTTTGCTATCCAAAATTACATTAAGAAATGCATGATTTATAAAAAAAAAAAACAAGTATGATACATCCACATCTTCAGGGTTACTACAATCATTTAAAATCCCAAAAGGAAGTTGGAGGGAATTAAGCTTCGATTTTGTCAAAGGGCTACCCACATCCAAGGGAAATTTTGTGATATTAATGGTGGTTGATTGGTTTATGGAGTATGCACACTTCATTCCGGTAAAACATATGCACACTTCATTCTAGTAAAACATCTGTATTAAACAAGGGACATCATAAAATTATTCCTTAATCACATTTTCAAGTTGCATGGAATGCCTGAAACTATCATTAGTGACAAAGACCCCACTTTTTAAGCAAATTTTGGAAAGAATTATTTAGACTACAAGTAGTTAGCTTGAAATTCTCAACAACTTATCATCTAAATATGGATAGACAGATGAAAGCAATCAACAAAATCTTAGACTTATCTAAGATGTTTTTGTGGAGAAGCACCCTATAGGTAGAGTGAGTGGGTTCCTTTGGTCGAATGATAGCATAGTACAATATACTGTACAACCATCAATACAACACCTTTCAAAGTTCTATATGGATATCCTCCACCTATTTATACTCCTTATCTTGTTCGCAATTCGAAGATAGCAAAAGTAGATCAAGCTCTTAGGGATAGAGAAGGGACGTAGGAGATAACAAGGTTCTACCTATAGAGAGCGCAAAATAGAATGAAGCAATAGGCAAATTCAAAAAGGTCAGAATGAGAATTCGAGTTGATTGACTTAGTTTTATTAAGCTAAGACCTTATAAACAACATTCCCTTCCAAAGAGGGACAACTATAAACTGTCACCAATATACTACGACCCTTACAAGATTCTAAGAAGTGTCAAATGTAGCTTATAAATTGGAGATGCTGATAGGAACTTCTATTCATCCAATTTTTCATACGTCACAACTTAAGAAGGCTCGAATAGAACAAGGAAGAACTTCAATGGCATTACCCGAAGTGCTCACCACTACAGAGCATGTTGATAAGCAATCATTCAATAACACAACTGCTAATTCAATAGTCGGAGCAAGAGCGCTTCTTGAGAGTATCTCTTTGAACTCCAGAAACAATTTCCAGAGGTCAACTTGATGGCCAAGGAACTAAAAAGGGAGGGGATTGTTGCAGAGATTAACGAAAAACGAAACCCCGAGAACTTCAAATGAATTACAGAAGCATACAAAGAGCAACATTATTTAAGACACAATGATTCCGATGTACTTTTTAAATAAATCCACACGGCAACTATCTAAGACTAGCACCTAATTAAGCTTTCTTCTTACGTATGCTTGAACATTGTAATTGTAACAACGAAGTAGTTATTTTCCTTCCTTCTAAATCTCTCTCGTGATTTCTCCGTATCTTTTATTCCTAATTTCTCTCTCTTGTTCGAACGTTCACGCATCCAATACAAAGTATCAAAACAAAAGCTGACCTTCCACTTGCATTCAAATGAGTTTCATGTTCGAGATTGTCGTGAATCTTGTGATAACCTCTGAATTTTAAGTTTACAAAAATAGGCAACTTTTTAAGTTTATTACTAATAAAGCACTTCTTTTGTTGAGTATCGTATTATTTTATTATTATAGGACCTCTAGAACTATATCCAAATCAGAAATTCTTTCAAACGAGATTCATATTCAGTGCAATTAACCCAGAACTGAGAAGAAAGCCTACAATAAGTATCGAGAATGAAAGTTGGGAGTAATGGCAAATGTTTTGTTACTGCCCAAGCATTTCAAGGCTTGGAAACTTCTAGAGGGACACCGGGAGTAGGCTCCAATACTTGAGCATCTGGCAGTTCCTTGGTCAAAAGCTCCTACATCACATCACATTATTTTGCAACACTTGAGATATAGAAGCAGGAATCAAGAGCCATAAATCTTAATGAATGAGGAAGAGAACAAAACTAACCACACCACAAAAACGTTAATGCTAAGGCCAATTTACATAAGAAAAAGACTCCCTTAGCCATTATGAACTGTCAAACTTGTTTTCTCTTCTAATAAAACAGGCCAATTGGCTAGCAATTTGTTTAAAGTCCAACCTACAAACCCAAACAATTAAATCAACTTAATCCCATTAATTTCACCACAAGAACCTCAAACTGGCAATCGTGTGCTAAAATGAAAGGTTAGAGCCAAGGAGTAACTTAAAACATCTAACGCTAAGCATCACCTATGGCAAATTTTGCTGAAAATAGAATCACACATCCTGGGGATAAATACAATCACTATGAAGACTAAGTAAAGTAAGACCTTTTCTGCTACTTTAGATGATGATCAATTTCCCAAGACAGTTGGTTCAAGGTCCAATACCTGGCCCATTCTGTCTGAGAACCCATCTAAAACGTACATATCCAAATTCCAATCAACTAACATCTAGAAAACAATTATGTTTGTTTTTTCTTACCAACACCAACTAGTTTAGCAACGATTAAGGCAATAAACTCAGCAGTCAGGAAGAGCTTTCAGAAAATTTGATCACCATTTGCTCAAGAGTTAAGAGAAGGAAAACGATCAGCAGCTACACCCCAACCATATATGCAACCATCTTTCTGTTGTTTCAGTTTTTCCTCATACATCTATGGAATATTGTTCCTATGTTACAAGACAATGGTGTAGGAGTGGCAGTTCGCATCATCAGTTATAGAAATATGACAGGCATAACGTGTGATAATCATGATGCACACTAGTCAAGTTAATGCATCCTCATCCTATAAATTTGTTATGTGCAATTGACAATTCCATCAGTTTTTAGTTTTCATCGAGTGCAAATGAAACAAACCTTGAAGGATTCTATTGTTCCCTCAGCTTGAATGATACTGGCAAGAAGCCCTTTGCTATCCAGGTCACCATTTTTCATTGGTATAACAAACCTAGGAATCAAAGAAAAGAAAAATAAGATCCTATTAAAGCAAATCTTGATGTAGCCACAAAGAACAAGGATAATGCTGTGTACTTGGCTTGCAGCAACTTGGCAAGTTGAACTGCATCTTCTTGCCCTGAAACTAAAGTAAATTTAGGCAGAAGCTGCTTTATGACTGGGGTGATAATGATATCAGCATATTCCTGTTCAAGAAGCTTCTGGTTGTAGACGCAATGGGGCTCGTAGTATAGGGTTAATTGGCCCTGTGGAGAATTGACAATGTATCTAAAGCACATAGAAAAGGCAAAAAGTGCACATATAAATTCAGTTGAGGAAGAGAAATCTATAACCATTGGCAGTTATATTTTTTAGCAGAGAGAATTCTACCCATTCTCAGGCCGCTGCCAAGGAGGGCCTAGAACAGGCCCTGCTGTTGCTTTAACACTGACTTTAGTGCCATTCTGCCCCTCGACTTCAGAGCTCTGACCAGGTTCTACATATATTACCTGCAAGATTCTCAAACAATGTTTCCGTTTGATATACAAATGTCCAAAATGACAATGCATGAAAAAGCAAAGAAATGATTGCTTAATTCTTATATAACGACTTGGGTTCCTAGTTATCAGATAGGATTGAATATTAAGCAGACATTAACATTTCAGAGTTTACAAAGTCAATAACCTATTCTATCCATCAGTAAGTTCTAAGACCTTTTCCTAACCACGGACACTCTTTTTGGCCAACATAACTTACAGCCACAAATGAACTGAAAGTTTATGAGAGTGCAACATAACAGCAAATACTTAAATTGAAATCTAAAGCAGAAACAATATTTAGAGCCATAATTCTGGACATGCAGGGCAGGAAAGGGTTCAAAGGAACTCCAATGTCAATATAGTTCAATGAGTTGATGGGAGCCAATGCTCTGCTTGGTAAGCTTACTAGACGTGAAGGCTTATAGGGTTGCAGCTGAACCTAGAAAACACTCTAAAACTGAACAAATAGTTATGAATAGCTATATGTCATGGGTGTGACATGTTAAGTCGCACCCGTGAGGCCTTCTCACAGGGGTGACGTGTTAAGTCACACACCTATGATATACTCATTTATTTATTTTTCCACGTGAATGAGTGAGTTGTGTAGCAGTTATTCTGTTAGACAGTTAGTGTACTGAAATTTGTATATAATCAGTGATGAGTTGCGGTTACTAATATGAGAAAATATTCAGATTCTTTCTAATATTGATTTGTTCATAGTATCAAAGCAGAGTTATTAAAGAGAGCTGGTAGTTTCCGTTAATCGTTTTCATCACGATATGGAGGAGGAGGATTCGGCTCAAGGACAGAGGATTTTATTACTCAAACTATGAATGATTGATTAACGTTGCAAGGATCTGATCATCCTGGAATGGCGTTGGTAACTTCTCCTTTAAGAGGTAATAATTACCTTTCATGGAGTCGAGCTATGGAGTTAGCTCTCAAAGTAAAAATGAAGCTAGGATTCATTGATGGGAGATACAAAATACTAGATGAAAATTTGTTAGTTTACGATTCATGGTGTCGAGTTAATAGTATGGTTACATCATGGATATTAAATTCGACTTCTAACGAGATCCTTGATGCTTGTTTGTATGCCTCAAATGCTTTTGAGCTTTGGAAGGAATTAAAGAAGAGATATGGAGAATGTAATGGTCCTCTTTTGTATAATGTAATGGTCCTCTTTTGTATTAGTTACAAAGAGAAATCAGTACAATCACGCAAGGAAATATGTCTATTGTTAGGTATTTTACAAGACTGAAGAAACTGTGGGATGAATTAAGATGTTTGTTACCAATGCCAAAGTGTTCATGTAATTAGTGTACGTGTGGAACTGGAAAGAAAACGGAGGAGATCAATTCAAGTCAAAAGCTGACACAATTTCTGATGGGGTTGAATGAAAGTTACAACCAGGTTAAAAATCAAAATTTGGTAATGGATCCATTACCAACTATTGACAAAGCATATTCAATTATTTTGACAGTGCAGAGACAAAAGGAAATTCATCTAGCGATAGTTAAACCCCATAACAACAGTGCCATGTTCATTAGAGGACAAGTAACTAAGACCGATAAAGGTGGGAAAGGGAATTATAAATGAAGAGATACCGTAGACAAGTCTGAATTAAAGAGTTTCAAAATTCAAAGCTATCCAGACTGGTATAAGGAGTTAAAAGAGCATAAACAAAAAACATCAAAGAAAAGTTTGGCAAATTTGGTAGAAACAGAGGAAATAGAAAAGCTGCATACAAAGTCCATTCATAACAGCACCAATGACTGGTCGATGAACATTTCTAGCTTGATTCAACAAGAAGTGGAAAGATTCATGAAAGGGAAACAAAGTCTGGCGTAAACAGAGGAAATACTGTGAATTTTGCAGAATTTGTAAGCATGATTCCATACCATTCTTTTAGTTCTCTTGAATTAATTGGAACTGACTCTTGGATAATAGACACTGGAGCTTCCAATCCATGTGTATGGACATAACAAAAATGAAAACCGTTCAACCAACTCCTGTTTATCTACCAGATGGAAATATTAAATTTGTTCATCACGCTAGTGATATACATTTGACAGATAATCTTACCTTAACCAAAGCTTTACATGTACCTAGTTTTCGTTTTAACTTGTTATCTGTTAACAAGTTAACATCGACAGCACATACCAAATTCATCTTTTATCCCTTTTGTTGTCTTCTACAGGACCTGAAGACTGATGACATACTAGCTGTTGGAAAAACAATAGGCAAACTATACATACTTGATCATTCTTCTTTTGATCAGTGTTTCATAAAGTCTACGTTGAAAAAACCAGTGTTTTTCCTTGTTCTTTTGTCAATCAAGTTTTTGTAGTGGATGGGATAGTATCGCACCATAGACTTGGACATCCTTCAATCGTTGTAACCACTCACATTTGTTCCATGAATAAAATTCATTTTGATTACCCAACTATGATGTTTGCCCTATGTCAAAAATACAGCATCATTCTTTTCCAAATAGTGACATACATACAATCAGATGTTTTGAACTCATTCATGTGGATTTATGGGGTCCTTATCATCCTCAAAACATCAATTGCTCCAATTTTGTCTTAACTGTCGCTGATGATTTTAGCAAATGTAATGATTTTAGCAAATGTAGACGGACATTTCTGCTCAAATATAAATCTCAGGTGCCTTCCATTCTTTAGTCTTTCTTCCAAATGACCCAAACCCAATTCAATCTCAAAGTACAAGCTGACCGAAGTGATAACGGTTCAGAGTTTTTGAACCAAGATTGTTTCTTGCTTTTCACCAATAATGGAATCATTCATCAACGATCTTGTGTCCATACCCCTCAACAGAATGGGGTGGTAGAAAGAAAGCATAAACACTTGTTACAGATAGCAAGAGCTTTGATGTTTTAATCCCGTTTGCCAAGTTTTGGGAGAATCTATACTTACTGCCAATTATCTAATCAATCGGATGCCATCTATTAAACTTTCTTGGAAAACCCCATATGAAATTCTTTCCCATAAACCACCATCTTATATCACCTTAGAAGTTTTGGTTGCCTTTGTTTTGCTGCAAACACCAACCCTGTCAAACAAAATTTTGATACAAGGGCATACAAATGTGTTTTTATTGGTTATAGTCCTGGACAAAAAGCATACAAACTTTATGATCTCCATAACCATAAAGTTTTTGTCTCTAAAGATGTTCGTTTTCATGAACAGATTTTTCCTTATCTTCAGTTACATGACACTTCAGACTCTAGTCCTTTACCCAACTGTTTTGATTTTTCTGATGCTAATATTCCTAATCCTTGTGATCATTTCACTAATTCTTTGCCTCCTTCGGCTACACTTCCCTTAGTAAGTGAATCAACAATTATGACACCAACTCAGTCACAAAAAAGTGACAAAGCTCGAAAACCACCTGCTTGGTTGAATGATTTTGTTTCATCTATCGTTCATTCTATTCCTTCTTCCATTACCGGCAACAACCTTACACCACAAACATTACCTTATCATTACTCACCTAATCTTTCTACATCATACCTTTCATTTTTAGCTACAATGTCTAATATTCAAGAGTCATTTTCTTTTAATCAAGCTAGACTAAAACAAGAATGGATAGATGCCATGAATGTGGTGTTGCAGGCACTTGAGGACAACAGAACATGGGAGTTGACAGAGTTGCCACGGGTAAAAAGGCCATCAGCTCAAAGTGAGTATATGAGATCAAAATCAAACCCGAGGACACAATTGACAGATACAAAGCTACGCTAGTAGCTAAGGGTTTTAATTAGGTTGAAGGAGTAGATTTTATTGACAGTTTCTCCCTAGTTGCAAACGTTGTCACTGTCCGATTGTTCTTGACGATTGTAGCAACTCATTCATGGCCACTTCATCAACTAGATACCAATAATGCTTTTCTTCATGAATATTGAAGTGTACATGGTTCCTCCTGACAGGTATGCTAAAGCTCAGAAACATCAAGTTTGTAAATTGTTCTTATCCTTATATGGTCTCAAACAAGCATCACGACAATGGAATCATGAGCTTACGACCAAACTGCAGTCTATTGGATTCATTCAATCTGCAAATGATCATTGTTTGTTTATCAAGAAAACTGATTATTATTTCCTCAGCTTACTTGTCTATATTGACGATGTTCTTCTCATAGGTTCTTCCGACTTGGAGATCACAAAGTAAAACAATTTTTGCATCATCAATTTACTATCAAGGATTTTGGTTTGGCCAAATAATTTTTAGACTTGGAGATAGCCAGATCTACCGAAGGAATTTCTGTCAATCAACGTAAATATGCTTTGGACATTCTCGATGACATCGGTTTATTGGGTTCTAAGTCTGCAGCCACACCATTACCAAAGGGGTATAAGTTTAATGCTGTAAGTGTTGAATTATTAACTGATCCCGAGTGCTACAGACAATTGGTGGGCAGATTGTTGTATTTGCAATTTTCTTGTCCAGATCACCCCTATGCAGTTCAACAACTTAGTTTGTTCAAGCTCCACGATTAGTTTGTTCAAGCTCCACGATCTTCTCATTGGGATGCAACAGTACACGCCTCTTATGTTGTATTAAAGGCACTCCTTCAAAGGGGTTGTTTTTCTCTTCTTGCAACTCTTTCAAATTTGAAGCTTTTTGTGATGCTGATTGGGCCTCCTGTCTTGATACACGTCATTCTCTTATTGGCTTCTGCATTTTTCTTGGTGGTTCCCCGATTTCCTAGAAAACTAAGAAGCAAACTACTGTGTCTCAATCCTCAGCAGAAGTGGAATATCGAAGCATGGGTGCTACTGTTTGTGAGTTACAATGGGTTCCTTATTTGTTGCAAGATTTCCAAATTTTGGTCCTGGTACCAATCTCTTTGTGGTGTGATAATCAAGTAGCCATTCATATCACTTCAAATCTTGTTTTTCGTGAACGCACTAAGCATCTAGAAATTGATTGTCATCTTGTTTGTGACAAGTACAAACAGGGGTTGAATTTTCCACGCCATCTTTCTTCCCGATTTCAAGTTGCCAATTTGTTTACTTAGGAGGTGTTTGTTTTCTTTTTTTTTCTGTTTTTAGTTGTGGTTTTTATTAAAATTAAAACTTATTGTTGAAACACATTTAGACGTTATTGTTGCGTTGCCGTGTTTTAAAAAATAAAAAAAAAGACAACCACATTACGTAAACCAAAAAATTACGTTTCCCTAATATTTCACAACAGATTTTCGTTTCTTCTAAAACAGATTTTTCTTGCCGACTTGCATCTTCAACAATGATTTTTTTTCCTCTTTGTGCCGACTTGCATCCTCATCTTCGGCTAACTCCAAGTTTGTGTTATATTTAATATTATCTGTATAGATATAAGATTGTGCCACTGGCTTTTACCCTCTCGAGCTTTTATTCCATTATCTATATATACACCCATCATTCGCTAAGTTGGTTCTAATATCTTACCCTTCACAAAGCCAAAGCCAAGACCCCAAATCGTCATGGTGTCTCTGGCGATAATTGTCATACCCACGAAACGAAGAGAGTTTTTGGAGAGAAGCTGAAGCAGGCATATGATGCAACTACCGTCGCCATGGCTGAGAAGAGAAACGGTCTTTCTTTGTGAAAAACGTGGGTATTTTGGTGAAGGTTCAAGATTACCAAAAGCAAGAAAAACCAGAAAAGTTGGAAAATTGGAGTAATTCTACTAGTTGTGAAGAGGATCTGGGCAACTGGGCACTCTTCTTTTGCTGTCTTCTAAGCCTTTGTCAGTGTTGTTGAAACTATGATCCTTCCCAATTAGTACTTACGGAAGATATCTTCTTTCTTTTTATTGATTATAACGAATTAATATAATTTTTAATTTATATAATTTTATTATATGTAATTAATGTATAATTTTTTAATAATATTTGATTTACATATATTTAATTTTAACTATAATGATAATTAATTA
>JANIHZ010000003.1:32828272-32846428 GCA_027478365.1 Erythroxylum rufum | reverse complement strand
TTTAAAAATATAATGTATTATATTATAATTATTACACATAATAATATAATTACAAAAGAATAGAAACATGATAATAAAACTAAACATGTTTTTGTTTTCAATTTTTTATTAGGAATTTCCACCAAACATGTTTTTGTTTTTAGTTTTTATATTATAAATCTCAACCAAAAAAGTTTTCGTTTTTTTAATAAAAAAATAGAAACCAAAAACAGGAAACAGAAACAAAAAATCAAAAACAACAATAGAAAAACAGAAGTAGAACCAAACGGCCCCTAAGTCTTTAGCTGCTCCTTTGTTTCAGCAGTTTATCTCCAAGTTGGACTTGCGTGATATACATCCAAGTCCAACTTGAGAGGGGATGAACAAACAGTTATGAATAGCCATATGTCACGGGTGTTACATGTTAAGTCACACCCGTGATATACTCATTTATTTATTTTTCCACGTGAACGAATGAGTTGTGTAGCAATTATTTTGTTAGATGGTTAGTGGACTGAATTTTGTATATAACTAGTGATGAATCGCAGTTACTGATATGAGACAATATTCAGATTCTTTCTGCTATCGATTTGTTCAAAAACGGCTAACAGTAAGATATAACTTCCTAAACTCTTTCATCAATCATATAACCTCCTGAAGTAAATGATTGGAATATTTACTTAGGAAGAGACTACAACTAAATATGAATGCCAGGGAAAAAAAAAAGTGAAACAAAGCTAATTCATGTATTATTTCAATCCACACTTGGAGAAACATTACACAGACTAATTACTCTCTCTTGATAATAGGGTTAAGGACGTTAATATATCAGTTAGCTCAAAATAATTGCATCTAGAAAAGAGACAGACAACGAATCCACAACTGAGAAAAAACTTACATTGTCAAAGAGTGGATCTAGTAAAGGCTTAGCATTAGGAGTTGCTATGACTCTAAGATTTTTTTTCCTTTCAGAAAGCGGCTTTAAGGTTCTCAAGTGACAATGATCGTCAAGGCTTTGTGTTATCAATACGCAATCCAGCTCTGGAAGATCGCTAAGCTGCAGTACAATTGGATCAGCAATTTGGATAAATACATTAATTCTAAAATTTATCCAACATGATAGTCATCCACAAACAGTATATTTGGATCAGCAACTTGGATAATTACATCCATGGCTAAATTTATCTAACACGATATTCATCCACAAACGAACAGACTGTCTGACAAAGAATTCCATTCCACTTTTATGGTCTTACATGAATTACCAATAAGTTTATGCTACGTAAATAATAGAGCAGAAAATTGATAAACAAGGAAAACTTTATGCCATAAGAAACAGTAAAAATGGCAATCCCAAAAATGAACAAGTACCTGGAAAGTCTTAATGAACTTCTTCGCAGCATCATAGAGCCAGGGAATTCCAAAATCTAAGTTACCGACTAAAATTGGATCAACCAAAATATTAACCCCAGCCACGTCCCACAGCCAACTATTCCCCTAAGAGAAGCACAAGTAATGGAACTTCTCAACCAACATGTTTACAAAATCAGAAAGGCTCTCCCAATTTAGCAAATAGCCAAATCAAACTACACGAACACTCACCTCCAAGTAAGTGAGTTTAAACACATCAGTGCACGAGCTCGACCCAACAGCGCTCTCTTCGGAAACAACTGCAGAACCAGCCTTCTTCAACCTGTAAATTCACGTAACTTAAGGCTGCGAACATAAACCTCATGACAACAAGAAGTAAACACCATACTTTAGAATCAGGTGGGAAGCGCAGAAATTCAGAAAAGACCTATTTGTTGGCAGCTTCAATGAGATTGAAGGGAAGTTGATTGGAGCATAATGAGAAAATGAAAGACATGCGCATGAAAAAGGCCTGACCAGACACAAGGTCCTAGCTGTACAGGGAGTGTAGGGAAGAGAACCGAACTGAAGAGCCATAACAAGGATCTTTACAGGGACAAGGAGAAAGGCCGTGTCTGTGCACTCACTGGGCCTTTGCGCTCGAGAATCGCATTGCTGTCTCGATCACTCGATTGCTTTGTATTAGCAAATAATGCCTGCGTGGTTGTGATTTTTCCACGCTCTAAAGGTTCCCCACCGTAAGTTCCCGAGTCCAGATATGTATTCTTAAGGAACTTTCGTTGTCTGATGCCGTCGACTCCAAAAGACTTGGAAGTTTGACCTTTGGTATTGTTGGAATTTGAAGAAAAATCGTGAAAGAAAGAATATCACAGCTCGATGTGAAACAGTTTATAGAAACCTCAGTGAACCATGACCATTGAAAACAAGTCGGACTGGCTTTACCTTTTATGTCTTAGTGGGTGAGGGTACTCCAAATTTGAATCATTTTCTACAAGTCCAGTGGTATTTTCCCAGGGAATTAGATGCATATACTCTTAACTTTGTTTTGTGAAAATGATTAAGACCTTAATGAAATTATTAAAAAAATGACTACTTCAAGCCAGGAAATGAGAGATCTTTGTTTTTATCCTCAGATTTTTGAACCATAGAAGCATGTGCACAGCCCCTGAAATGTTTTAGACAAGTGAAGTGAATCAAGCACGTGTGGTTAACACATTCAAGTGTTCAGTAACCCTTCGTAATCGGAATGGAAGAGCTTTAGGCCCTTCCAGCCTTCTGCTGCAAATGACTGCGATGTGGAATCAAGAAGCTTCACTCCTTTCCTCTCCCAACACAAAACGGAAATTTTTGTGGTGAATTCTTTGTACATTTCAGTTCTTATTATAACTTAAAAGCCAGTTCTCTCTCCCATCTTTGGGGTTGATAAGGTTCGATCTTCACAATCTTGTTTCCCTTAGGTAACGGTAAATCATCTGCAGAATGAATCTTCTCATGCCAAATAAATTCATTCTCATGTTCAAATTTCCTTAGAATTTCCGCGGCTGCTTCCATTTCTTTCCTGAATATGACTTTCGATGCTTCCTCACCAGGCATATTCTTTTCCACGTTCATCAATGCATCGCGAAGCACTCCAATGGCAATCCCAATTTGGCCATCTTCCCTCAAAACTTCGGCCTGGTATTTCTGGCCTTGTAACTCATGTAGAACTTTGCAACATGACACAAATTCCTACATGGTAAACAAGGAAAGCATCTATCAGTATCTAACAACTATTTGAATAAGGAATTATGATCTTATGCAACCGAAAATAGCATAGAGCATTCTCTTGCATGATCTACTTCATGTTCAATAAACAAGACTATTGGGAACACAATATAACTAGTCAATATGAACCACCTGACAAAACCGCAAGTGCACAACGGAGTTTTAAATTATTAAAGAAACTGCAAGAAACATTTAATTGACTATTGTAAATCCTAAAAAGCATGCAAGCTCTCACTTTCCTGCATGACATAGTTTTTCTTCTTCCAAAAATCTTAGGAATCCTCTTAAAATTTTAATATTTGGAAAACATAGGTTACAGGAATATTTTTTTGATTCCTAGTGTGTATAGCTGCATATATTCCAAATGAAGCCCAGTTCAAGTGCCTTTTTCCCATCATTATTTTATTGATTTGTATTTACGAACTCAAGTTTGCAACCACCATTATTTTGGTAGAAGCTTGCAACCAGATGAATAAAAGGTTAAGTTGGTGAAAAACATATTCTAATAACAAGAAAATGGCACATAATTGTAAACCTCTAACTCAAAGTAATACAACTGATTTCAGTCAATCAAAGATTCATATATCTGCTAAACCCTTTAGCAACTGAGGACATGTATAGTATGAATTTGTATCTAGATGAATCTAGCATAAGTATCCATGAGTAAAAAGTTTGGAACCATAAGAAAATGCTTATTTCTATATATAGTCAAGGACAAAATAAAAAGACATCAACTTAAGAGCCATTCGGTTTCACTTCAATTTTTCTGTTGTCGTTTTTTGTTTTTGTTTTTGTTTTCTGATTTTAGTTTCTATTCTTTCAAATTAAAACAAAAACATGTTTAATTACTAATGTAAATGTAATTATGTTTTTATTACTGATAATAATTATATATTAGATCAAATTAAAGATTAAAAAAAAATTATCAGTAAAAAGTTAAATATTTTATTAAAATTAAATATTTTATTTGTAAATTAATATTTAGTTGGTACCAAATCAGATTATAAAAAATAAAAATAAAAAACAAAAACTATTTTTTCTGGTTTTCATAAATTATGGAAATTGAAAGAAACTAAAACTAAAAATTCAAATAAATAAGTTTTTTTTGCTGAATTTAAAAATTAAAAATAAAACACAAAATAAAACACAAATTGGAAACAAACAAGCTACCATAATCAACCCATATACCAAAAAGTTCTGCGAGATAGCCTTCTCTGCAGTTGCCAAGTACAAAGCACCAGAGGCTTCACCAAGCAACTCTGCAACACCATGGTGCAGCTTTGACAAAACACCAAAACCAGTATTACCTGTTTCTTCTGCCTTCCTGATATATACAGCCTATCACATTGCAACATCATCAGTATCATACAGAACAATCAGCAGATTTGAATCTGATAATGGATGATCCAACAGCAAAAGAAATAACCTGGGCCTCAGCCAAACAAATGAGACTGATAGCACCACAAACAGATGATGTAGCTTCTGGTGGCCTTTCAGATATTTGAGGCTGTGAATAGGGAAAAACCTCATGAGCCAAATAATGAAACACGCCTGCAGCTTGTCTGAAGACGAAGGCTGATTGCTTTAATTCTACAAGAGTGCAAAGGAGAGTCGATAATCTTAATAAGCACAGTCATCTCTTTACATCATTTAAAACGCCACTGGTGCCTACCTGCTGGAAGACGTTCCAAAGCATTCTCTCTGAGTACTGCTCCATACAGAAAAAGGCTCATACCAAGCTCAAAATGCAAACTATCAATCTGAAAAAACTTCGGACCAGTAAGATTAAAGAAAAATGATGAGCTAAGAGCACCACTCCATCGGATCTTGAGTTGAGAA
Organism: Erythroxylum rufum; assembly: GCA_027478365.1. Lineage (NCBI taxonomy): Eukaryota > Viridiplantae > Streptophyta > Magnoliopsida > Malpighiales > Erythroxylaceae > Erythroxylum > Erythroxylum rufum. Next base: position 32,841,475 of record JANIHZ010000003.1, on the reverse strand, counting down.
GTCCATCTGACCATCTGGCTGTTGCTCCGAATCAAATCAGCGTGAGAAATAAAATTTTCCAGCAGGGGTAGATACTGTTCCAGTCTGAGACGCTCCTACGGAATTATTTTGATGAGAACATCAAACCAAGACAAACATGTCAATGCCCCCAGATCCTATGGTTATTGCATAAATGCGAAGTAAATATAGTTTGAATTTAACACAAATTTTAGCCACACAAGATATTAGGCTGCTTAATTTAAAAGTTAAAGAGAAACAAAAGGACATTCGATAAGTTGCATATGCTACTATGTTCGCACTGAAATAACGATAAGAAGGTGATACAAAGCTTGAAAGAACACTTAGACTATTCCATCGTCGAAGATAATGCTTTGACAATGTAACAAAGTAAAAAATTCATCTTTCACAGTTCATCAAGGTAAAAAATTAGCCACAAAAAAACATTATATTTTAGCAAACTAGGTCAATAAGGGCTGGAATTAATTCCTAACGCAAGAAATATTATTGAAAATAAGATTAGAAACATGAGTTTTACTCCGAACTTGAACAGAATATGGAACCTGCTCATAACGACAAGTTGATCCACCAGAAATTTCTCGCGCAATTGCCTCCGTGATGGAGCTTGTATGATTAATGGATTCCTCAATCGCCCTTCGCTTAGAGCTCAACTCTTTCAGATGCTCTAGTGTGGAAGAATCACGTGAAGCAATCACATCTTCAAACACAATCTGCTACATTGCAAACAAGAACAGAATTCATGAATGGGTCGGCAAGACATAACGAAGAGATCATACAAGTCAAAAGTAAGATAAAAGTTCCCTTTCTGGGTAAAAAAGCCTGGAAGTCGAATCGTCTACGTTCGCACGCACGTTGGATCATCACAAAAATGAAAGAACAGACAGATCAAAGAAATCAGAAATTTCCCAAAAGGGAACTACAGCTATGAAAAGAAAAAACAGTAAAATATAGTCGTAAAGAAAGCCAAGAGAAGAGAGACGGACTCTTTTGGTTTGAAGCCTTGGCAAGTGTCGATATTGGAGCATCATGACTCTGGGCTCTGTGAATCAAAATTCCAAACAAAACTGCTTAAAAAACTGGTTGGCGATTGAATTGAATGAAAGGAACCATCAACTATGTCGTCTATGGCTTGTGCTAACTCAAATTTGGGTTTGGGTCTACTTCAGCACCAAGGAAAAGGATGAAGCTTCAAGGCCAAGGCGTGCCAGTATTGCATTGTAATCTTCAGTAACAAGTCAGCGCTCCATTTTCATATTAACAACCTCCCATAATTTATTAGCATTTAATCAGGAGAGATATTCTCCTAAACTATATTCAAATTTTATAATTATATTACCAAATTCCCAAATATCTAACTCTCTTGATATTTGACAAATGGTATTCTTTTAAAACAATTCTTAAGATTTAATGGAAAGAAATAAACTATAACAATTGATTAATGAATTAGATTTCTTTAAATTCTTTTATATAAATATAACACCATAATTAATATGCAATCATAATTATCACAATCATTATACTATTTTTAATTAATTATTTATCATAACTATAATAACTTAAAGTACAAGACGATGAGAAATTTCTTGATTCCATCGTCTCAACGTTTGTTTGAGACTATATAATGATTTTTTCAACTTACAAACCTAACCATCAGGCGCTTGTATATAGCTTAGTGGTAGCTCCATATAAACGTATTCATTTAAATATCAATGTAAAAATGCATTGTTAATATTCAACTGATGTAAATGTCATGCCTTGATTGTTGCAGTGGTGTGGAATGTTTTGACTGTCACCAATTTAGCAAAAGCTATTATGATAATTTTTCCCTTCAATTTGATTAAAACCTTTTGCTACTAATCTAGCTTTGTATTTATATACAGTCCCCATCATTTTTGTATTTAAACTTATACACCCACTTACAACCTATTGGTGTGTGTGTGTGGTGATGATTGATGTGTGCTCACAATAGAATTAGAAGATAAAAGTGATTGTGCGGAATTTGAAGCAAAGTCTTTCATTCATAGGAGTTTTTGTTTCGGTTTAATACTTTTCCTAGTAGGAGGTCAAAAATTGTTTAGTATTGAACTTGAAGTTTTAGGGTAAGAGGGTGTTATATGATTTAAGGAAGAATCAGATGCCAAAATATGAACAAAATATGGATTAGTTAAAGAAATGTCGTTATAACTGAAATGATGAAAACAAGTAAATGGATTGTCTGAATTTGGACAAATTACAGGTAAAGGAACTCCAAAATCCCTTGTAATAATGATTTGATCTAGAAACATTTTTTCATAAAAGATGACATCCCTAGAAATAACAATCCTTTTTTATTCCATATCATACAATTTATAGGCCTTTTTCCAATAGAATAACCAACAAAAATAGCTTTAAAAGCTCTAAGTTCAAACTTATCTTTTCAAGGAAATGTGTTTGAGGCAAAACATAGACAATCATAGGTTATAAGAAAAGAATAATCTGGCTCCTTTTAAAAGAGTACTTGATACAGTGTTTTCCAAGATATAAAGACGAGGGGGAGTGTATTTATTATATAGATAGTTGTTAGAATGGGGCTTCACTAAAAAAATGAATAGGTACATATGATTGAAATATCAAAGATCTTGCAGCTTATAATAAATGTCTAAGTTTTTGTTCTATAACTCCATTTATTGGGGAGTATAAACACAAGTTTTTATATGAACAAAACCTAAAGTAGATAACAAAAGTGTACAGGAAGTATTGGTTACACCAGAAACGATTCATGATCTAAAGGACTAACCTCGTTATTTGCTGCAGAAAAGCAGATCGATCGACAGACAGTGAGGAAAGAGCTTCAACCGGTATTGAACAACAATACTTGTACTACCTATTTATCGCATTTGTTACTGTGCGTCACTATGCATATTCGTCCACGTAGTAAATCTTACTATTGGATTAAATAATTCCTAAACACCAGTCATTGACTAAGAAATTATCATCAGCTTAAAATAATGAAAGATTACAATCAACTTAAATTTGTAATTAGAATCCTAGCTATTAATCAGCTATTTACAACTATATTAAATCTTCTAGAAGATTAAATAGTCTAATTTTCTAATAGTCCCTCGAGTTGGAGAATAAATATTTTCTATACTTAACTTGCTATTAGTGTTCTGAAAAAGTAAGCTATCCAGTCCTTTTGAGGAACATAAGATGCATAGATCAGTCCACTTTCAATCTTTTCCTCAGTGAAGTGTTGATTTATCTCAAAATGTTTTGTTTAGTCATATTAAATTGGATTATGTTTAATGCTTATAGCAGACTTGTTGTCGCAATACAACTTCATAGCTCCATATCATTTAACTTACAAGTCTTCCAAAATTTTCTTTATACGTAAGAGTTCACAAATTCCTTGAGCCATTGCACAAATTTAGATTATGCACTTGTTCTAGATACTACTGCTTATTTTTGCTTCTCTAAGTCACTAAGTCCTCCTATCAAAGTATGGTAGCTAGTTGTTCAGCGTTGATATGATAGTGAACTAGCGTAATCTGTATATGTGTAGGCTTTTATAGTTAATTATGCTTCTCTTCTAAGCATGATTTCTGTTTTAGAGTTAGATTATAAGAACCTATATAGGCAACTAGTAAATAAACTTTTTTAGGGTCATTCGTAAATTGACTTGTCACGCTCACAACATATGCAATATTAGGATGTCTATGAGACAAGTTTATTAGTTTTCTAACCAACTTTTGATACCTTCCTTTATTAATAGCTTCATCATCTCTTTCTTCACTTAACCGATGTTTCTTTTTTATTGGTGTATCAATGGGCTTACATCCTATCATTCCTATCTCTCGTAGAATATCTAAAATATACCTTTTAGGAAATAAATATGCCTTCTTTAGACTAAGCCACTTCAATCCCTAGAAAATATTTGAGTTTTTTAGTCATCTAATTTCAATTCTTTTGCAAGTATAGCCTTAAGTTTTAGAATTTCCTAGTCATCGCCACTTGTCACAATGATATCATCAACATATACTATCAAGACCATAAGTTCACCTATTGTCAAGTATCTAAAGAAGAGAGTATGATCCCTTTGGATTTTTTTTGTAGCCAATACCAAGCATTACTTTTACAAATTTTCCAAACTAGACCCATGGTATTGCTTAAGCCTATAAAGTGCTTTTCTCAACTTACACACTTGGTTATCTTTAAGATATTTTTCAAAACCTAGTGGAGGCTCCATATACACCTCTTCTTTAAGATCACTGTGTAAAAATGCAATTTTGATATTGAATTGCTACAAAGACCAATCGAAATTAGCATTAAAGATAAAAAGAATGCGAACCATATTCATCTTAGCTACTGAAGCAAAAATTTCCTAATAGTCTACTCCATATGTTTGAGTGTACCCTTTAGCTACTTACGCAACCTTGTACCTGTTTAAAGATCTATATGCTTTAAACTTAATTGACTTATCACACTCACAACATATACAGTATTAGGATGTGTATGAGACAAGTATATTAGTTTTCTAACCAAGTTTTGATACCTTCCTTTATTAATAGCTTCATTATCTCTTTCTTCACTTAACCGATGTTTCTTTTTTATTGTTGTATCAATGGGCTTACATCCCATCATTCCTATCTCTCGTAAATATCAAAAATATACTTTTTTTAGGAAATAAATATGCCTTCTTTAGACTAAGCCACTTCAATCCCTAGAAAATATTTGAGTTTTTTGAGTGGTCTAATTTCAATTCTTTTGCAAGTATAGCCTTAAGTTTTAGAATTTCCTAGTCATCGTCACTCGTCACAATGATATCATCAACATATAGTATCAAGACTATAAGTTCACTTGTTGTCCAGTATCTAAAGAAGAGAGTATGATCCTTTTGGATTTTTTTGTAGCCAATACCAAGCATTACTTTTACAAATTTTCCAAACCAGACCTATAGTGATTGCTTAAGCCCATAAAGTGCTTTTCTCAACTTACACACTTGGTTATCTTAAAGATATTTTTCAAAACCTAGTGGAGGCTCCATATACACCTCTTCTTCAAGATCACTGTGTAAAAATGCATTTTTGATATTAAATTGCTACAAAGACCAATTGAAATTAGAATTAAAGATAAAAGAATGTCAACTATATTCATCTTAGCTACTGAAGAAAAATTTTCCTAATAGTCTACTCCATATGTTTGAGTGTACCCTTTAGCTACTTACCCAACCTTGTACCTCTTTAAAGATCCATCTGCTTTAAACTTAATTGCATACACCCATTTACATACTACTAATCTTTTGTCTTTTGAACGATCAACAATTTCCTATGTATTATTTTTATTTAGTGCACTCATTTCCTAATTCATGGCAAGTTTTTAATTCTCATCTCTAAATGCCCTATTAAAGTTTTAAGGAACAAGAATTGTATCTAAATTAGTGAGAAAACAACGATGTTTATGTGAGATTTTATTGAAAGAAACAAAGTGAGAAATAGGATACTGAGTGCAATTTCTGATTCCTTTCCTAACAGTTATAGGAACGTCTAAATCATCAATCAATTGAAAGGGTAATTATGACTATGTACCTGATTCCAAAGTCAAATTTTGAACTTGCAATTAAGTGGAATTTGGCTCTTTTCTCCTTAGGTAGACCAAGATAGGTTTTCCTTTTTGCTGCTGGTTGTATAATTTGGGTTGATTATGATGTTTAAAGAGGTTGTTCATGTGGCTGATCAAGAGGCATTGTAGGTTGTGAATTTAAATTTTTAGGCTGAACAGTTTCAAGTTGACCAGTGACTTATAAATTAGGAAAACATAGAGCTTGGTTTTTATCTTCACTTACACTTTTCCCTTGAAGATGAGATTCTGAATAGAAACTTGTTTCTCAATAGAAGCAACATCCATTGAAATGAAAATTTTATGAGAAATAGGATGATGGTTGTGAGATCCCACATTGGTTAGAGAGGAGAACGAAGTATGCCTTATAAAGATATGAATACCTCTCCCCTTAAGACACATTTTTTCTGGTAGGGGAAGAGCAAAACTATGAGGGGCTTGGCCTGAGGGGCAGCCCAAAGCGGATAATATATGTGGACGGATGGTCTGGGTTGTAACAAGTAGTATCAGAGCCGATTCCCGACCCGATGTGCCAGTGTAGGATGCTGGGCCCTAAAAGGGTTGGATGATGAGATCCCACATCGGCTAGAGAGGAAAACGAAGCATGCCTTATAAGGGTATGGATACCTCTCCCCCTAGATGCATCTTTCTAAGGGTGGGAAAAGCAAAACCGTGAAGGGTTTGGCTTGAGGGGCAACCCAAAGCGGACAATATCTGTGGGCGGATTGTCTAGGTTGTTAGAAGTGGTATCAGAGTCGGTTCTTGACCCAATGTGCCAGTGTAGGACGCTGGGCCCTAAGGGGGTAGAGAGTGTGAGATCCTACATCGGTTAGAGAGGAAAACGAAGTATAAGGGTATGGATACCTCTCCCCTAAGACGCAATTTTCCTAGTGGGGAAAGAGCAAAACCGTGAGGGGCTTAGCCCGAAGGGCAACCCAAAGTGGATAATATCTATGGGCAGGTGGTCTGGGCTATTACAAGTGGTATCAAAGTCGGTTCTCAACCCGATGTGCCAGCATAGGACGCTGGGCCCTAAAGAAAGCTGGGCCCTAGGGGGTAGATGATAAGATCCTACATCGATTAGAGAGGATAACGAAGTATGCCTTATAAGGGTATGAATACCTCTTCCCATAGACGCGCTTCTCAGGGGTGGGAAAAGTAAAACTGTTAGGAACTTAGCACAAGGGGCAGCCCAAAGCAGACAATATCTATAAAAGGGTAGTCTGGGTTGTTACAATGGCACTTACAGCCTTTTCTTGTGTAAGAGTAACTAATAAAGATGCATTTTAATGCTCTTAGATCAAGTTTTCCTTGGTTAGTGTCATGAATATGAATAAAAACTATACAACTAAAGACTTTTATAAGTAATTTGGAATCTATTTGTGAATTTGAGTAATACTCATAAAATAGAATTATTAGACTCTTGAAACCAAGAACTTTAGAGGCACCCTATTTATCAAGTGGGCTATAATAAGGATAAATTCCCCCAGTAAGATTAGGGAACATTATTTTGAAATAACAATATTCTAATTTCTAAAAGATGTCTATTTTTCCTCTTAGCCTCCCCCATTTTGTTGTGATCTGTTAACATAAGATGAATAATGAACACTTCTTTCCTTTTTAAGGAAAGATAAAAGATTTTGGTTAAAGTAATCTCTTGCATTATCACTCTGTAGGTTTTTTATTCTTACTCTAAATTGGTTTTTGATCATTTGGAAAATTCTTAGAAAAATTTCCCCAACTTCATATTTGTTTTTCATTAGATATACTCAAGTTACCCTTGTACAATCATTTATAAAGGTAACAAAACACCTTACCCCTATGATGTTTAGAATTCTAAAAGGAACCCATATATTGGAGTGAATTAATGAAAAGGGAACTATACTTTAATTACTACTCAATGGATAAGAAACATCTTGTGTTTAGCAAGTTCACACACATCACAATGTAAACTAATCATGTTAACATTTTTTAATAACAATGGGAACATAATTTTGAGCAAAATAAATGGTGGATGACCAACACAATAATGGTGGAGCCAAATGTCCTCTTTATTGGTAGAATAACTAGATAGGTAAGACTTTGAAAGGGGCACTTTTTTTCTTCCTTAATATCAAGGATATAGAGCCTATTTCTTTCCTTAACAAGCATAATCATCTTCCCTGAGACTAAATCCTTCAAGATATAATGTGTGGCCTAGAAAATCACTTTGCAATTCAAGTCACAAGTTATTTGTTTTGTGGACAAAAGATTGATAGCTAATTTAGGAACATAGAGGACATCTTTTAATATAACTATGGAAATAAGAGGAATAATTCCTTGACTTGCAATAGTAGTAAAGGTTTCATCTACAATTTTGATTTTTTTGTTACTAGGACAAAGTGTGTATAAGGTAAAAGGTTAATGTGAGAAAACCATATGGTTGGTAGCGTTCGAATCTATGATCCAAGTACTATCTTGGACAGGAAAAGAGGCATTAAGAGCATAAGAATTAGAGGACTTACCTGAATGAGCCAAAGTTTGCAAATCATCTTGATTTAGTTGTTCACTAGGAACAACTTCAACATTTGTCATGTTCGTTTGTCCTTTAGACTATCCACCATGATTACCTCCCTTTCCCTAACATTATAGGGTTTCTACGAAGTTTCCAACAAGTATCCTTGGTGTGATGCGCCTTCTTGCAATAAGTCCATCAAACCCCTTCTCAGTTTGGCTGCCTCTTCCTTTTATTAGCCTCGGTACTATATCCATCTTTTATGGAATTCATAACTGATCCTTTATTTACTAGATTGTCAATCATCACTCCTCGACAAATCTTCTCAGGCCATATTATAGAAAAAAATAGCCTCAAGAGATGGGGGAACTTCTTTCCCGAGAACTTTAACTTGAACTTGATCAAAATCTAGGTTGAGGCCTGTAAGAAATTCAAAGATTCTCTCTCTTCCCACAAACTTTCACAGCATTGCAGCATCTTCTCCATACTTAATTTTAAAAAAAATTGATAGTTATCCAATTCAAGCCATAATTTTTTCATAGTAATATAATACCTAGTGACTGAAATGTTACTTTGCTTTGTGATGTTGATTTTGATTTGGATCTTATAAATTATTTTAGCATCTTACATTTTTTTATGGTTTTTAACGAATGGTTTCCCAAATTTCTTTTACAGTTGTTAAAAATATTAGGTTCGGATCACTTCAGGTGTCATAGAGTTCCACAACTATGACATGATCATGGAATCTTCTTTATCCTATTTTGCAAACGTGGCATCTTCAGCGAAAGGTCCAACTCTCATAAGATGGCTCAATTTACCCTTTCCTTTAAGAACGATTTTAACCACTTGATATTATTGAAGATAATTTCGGTCATTGAGCCTATAAGAAGACTATATGTTCTATAGTTCTTCTTTTAATTGAACTAATGTCTCAGCCCCGTTATTGGTACTAATAATATAATATTGACTCTCAGATGAATACAACATTATGAGATAGCCAAAATAGAATTAAGTGAAAAAGAATTGAAAGAAGCTCGAAAACTAGGACCCAAGATTTAGAGGAAGGTTTTTGGGCTTGAAAGTGTCGTAGAAAGGCTCTGATACCATGAACAAAAATTGAAACTCTTCTCTTATTTCTCCATTTCCTGAATTCACTAATATATACAAAATCATTTGTCCTATTTTATGAAATAAACTATTCTTACACATCAATAATTGACTAAGAAAATTATAATAAACCAAAATTAAGGAATGATTACAATTAGTCTAAAGTAGTAAATCAAAGTCCTAGCTATTAATAAGTTATTTACAACTATATCAAATCTTCTAGCAGAACAAATAACTTGATTTTCTAACACAAAAAAGTCCATGTGTTTCTACTAAAATAACTTATCATAGTTAAGCAATAATGGTTTCCATTAGTTGAAGCATGTTTGTAAGGACCCCAACATGAATAAGTTCAAAACATGCAATTGAATGAATAGAATTGGGTTTGAAAAGGTTATCTACTCTATTTAGACAAATGACAGACATTGAACAGGTTTTTTTTAGTAAAAGGATCCTTTATTCCATTCAAATGCTTCAACACATTTATAGAAGGATATTCCAATCATTAATTCCAAGGATCAATCGTATTTACATATTTAACATAAAGGCCTGGGTACAATTTTGAGGTATATTATTTAATGATAAAAGCTAAAATCTAGAATATACAATCGTCTTATCACTTTCCCTACTACAAGCACTTCATCAGAAATTATGTCCTATATTATAAAAAATAAAATAGAAATTAAACTTCATATAAGCTGTAATGGTGAGCCTATTAATAGACAAAAGATTGAATTTGATAGAAGGTATGTGTAAGCAATTAATCAAGTTTAATATATCATCTAGTTAAACATCACCTATATGATGAACAAGCTTAATAAATCCATCAGGTAAATGTACATGTGTAAAATCATTCACAAAAGGGGGGTTCTTCATCAATTTCAGATCTACACACATGTGATTTGAAGATCTTGTGTCAACTATCCAAGAACCAATTTCAATTAATTCAGGTGAACTAAGAATATGATTAAAAGATACACCTATAAAATCTTCAAAGTGTGAGAAATTTACTAAATGTTTTTTAGCTCTTACTTTCCCTTTTGTCATGAAATTGTCAATCTCTTGTTGTGTCATGATTGAAATATTTGATTTCTAGTCCCTTTTTGAAGTTGTTCTACTTACTTCATCTACTGTATTAATCAAATTAAAAAATGATTTCTTTCTTTCTTTGTATTTCTTTTCTTTTAATTCCTTAAACCAGTCTAGATACCCATGAAGCTTGAAACAAGTATATTTTGTATGCTTGTCCATGTTGTAATATTCACAATGCATTTTTGACTTATCGACAAACTCTTTCCTCTTTATTGTATCTTTTCTTACCCCTATTCCCTTTTTCTTACCTCCTTGTGTTCTAACAGTCATTGTGTTTTCAATTACATCTGTAAAACTTATGCTTACTTCCTTCTATTTTTTAACTCTTAACACCATTGAATATGCCTTGTTTACATTACGTAATGAATCCATAATCAAGATTTGATTCCTCACATTATCGTAAGTTTCATTTAGGCCAATTAGAAATTGCATTAGCTTGTTTTATACTCAAGTTTTGTAAATTGCTTCCCCACTCCACATTTACACTGAGGAAATGGCATTAAACAAGTCAATTCATCTTGCAATTTCGTCAATTTTGTAAAATATTTAGCTACAAATATATTTCCTTGAGATATCAAACTTATCTTCCTTTGAATCTAGTATAACAATGGTCAATTAAATTCTCTATATCTTTCCTCCAATTCCTCCCATAACTCTTTTATAGATGTTATATATAAGAATGTTTCAACAATATCCTTAGAGATTGAATTCAAGATCCAAGAAGTTACCATGCCATCCACTCTACACCAGTGTTCAAAATCTGGCAAATCATCATGTGGTTTCACACATCTTCCATTGATAAAACTAAACTTTAGTTTGCTCTTATCGCTATCTTTATGACTCTGATCCTTGACGAATAGTTGCTTCCATTTAGCTGAGTTATGATATCATTCCTGGATGATTAGATCCTTATAGTTACATTGGATTTCCATCATCACTTGCTCCTTCTCTCTCAAATATGAAATTTGATCCCCTGACGTCCTCAGCCATTGGTGTTGAATATTGATTTCAGCTATGAATTCAAGGAAACATAGTTGTGATGCAAGAAAATTTTCACAAAGTTCTTTCTTGCTCTGATACCATATAGAAAACCACTCAAAAAATTTATTCATACTCAACTTGTTATATTCATTAGCTGGATACTTTTATGTAATGTTTTAAAAACCAGACTGAACATTGAACCAGTCAAAGAAAAGGTTAAAGGTTTTAAGGTTTAACCAGTATTAAACCGTTATAAAACTGGTACATAATAAACAAGTAAAAATTATAAGAATAAGTAAAAAAATAGTACAAAATGAAATACTTTATTGAAATAAAAAAAATGTGCTAATAATGCCTATTAATATATATTAAATCTAATAATTTAACTAGGAATGAATCTAATATAAAATTTAAAATAAAAATAAAAATAAAAATATTATTTCTTTATTTTCATTTATTTAAAGATTCGCAAAAGTTGAAGTATATTTAAAGAAAATGAATAGAAAGAACTCTAACTTTATTCTAACTTCTTTTTTAATGTCCTTTAAACATGCTTCTGTATAGTTTAAATATTATTTTTAACACATTCTTAAATTATCTTAGCAAAATCACTTTTATATTAATTCATAGTTCAATTTATTAAACAAATTCAAGATAAAAATAATAATTAGTTTAATGAAGTAGAAGAGCCCAGATTTTAAATGAACAAATTCAAACTAAAAAAAAAACTTTTTGATTCTTAAAAAATGAGGGGGAAAGGAATTGATTGAGAAAGATTTCATGTTCTTATTATAAGCTATAAGAAAGTTATAAGATCATAATTGGATCCGTATATGTTTGTTAAAAAGAAGAATCTTCCCCTTTGAGAATAATCGAAAAAGAAAAGTGTTCAATTGGAACATGAAAACCTGACTAAATTTGTCCTAGTTGCTCTTCGGGATAGAGTGTAACAGCCCAGACCACCCACCTATAGATATTGTCCACTTTGGGTTGCCCCTTGGGCTAAACCCCTCACGGTTTTGTTCTTCCCACCCTTGAGAAAATGCGTCTTAGGGAGAGAGGTATTCATACCCCTTAAGGCATACTTCGTTCTCCTCTCCAACCGATGTGGGATCTTACACTCTCCACTTCCTTAGGGCCCAGCCCTCTTTAGGGCTTAGCCTAGCTGGCACAACGGTTCGAGTACTAGCTCTAATACTATTTGTAACAGCTCAGACAACCCTCCCACAGATATTGTTCACTTTGGGCTGCCCGTCCTTTGGGTCAAGTCCCTCACAGTTTTGCTCTTCCTACCCTTAGGAAAACGCATCTTAAGAGGAGAGATATCCATACCCTTATAAGGCATACTTCGTTCTCCTCTCCAACTGATGTGGGATCTCACACTCTCTAACTCCTTAGGGCCCAGCCCTCTTTAGGGCCTAGTGCCCTACATTGGCACATCGGGTTAGGAACCGGCTCTGATACCACTTGTTACAGCCCAGACTACCCGCCTATAGATATTGTCCGATTTGGGTTGTCCCTCGGGCCAAACCCCTCACAGTTTTGCTCTTCCCACCCTTGGGAAACGCGTCTTAGGAGTAGAGGTATCCATATCCTTATAAGGCATACTTCATTCTCCTCTCGAACCGATGTGGGATCTCACAGAGTGGAGGAAGGGAGGAGCTTCTCGAACGAGAAAAAGGATCCAATGACTTCGAAAGAATTGAACGAGGAGCCGTATGAGGTGAAAATCTCATGCATGGTTCTGTAGAGTAGTAAGGGTGACTTATCTGTCAACTTTTCCACTATCACCCCCAAAAAATCAAACTCTGATAATAATTTTAAATTTTAAATTATAAAACAATAAATAGAGAACCAAAAATTTGACAAAGATACTTTATTATTGATATTAAATGAATTTAGTATTTTTTAAGAAT
>JANIHZ010000003.1:32808634-32821902 GCA_027478365.1 Erythroxylum rufum | reverse complement strand
AAATAAAATAAAATAAAATATTTTATTTTATTAATTAGATTGTGTGATAGAATTGGAAAAAATTTTCATTAAAAATTTCAAAATTGTCAAAAATAGAGAATGAGAAGGATAACGCATTGGGCCTCACATACTTAAATATGTTGACAGATTCGTAAAGTTTATCAACAAAGACAATGTGTTGGGCCCCCCATACTTAAATGAGTTGACTCATGATCAGTTTTTTAAAGAAAACTGATTGATTTTTTAAGAAACCAGGGGATTTTCTACTTAACTGGCTAGTTTTTCTCATAAAGGTTATAAACACAAACTAAACCGGAACTTAAGCTTTTATTCTGGTTGAATTAGCATTCAGTCGATTTATAGGATCTTAACCTTGCGACCCTTTGTCCCGGCCATTGTAGCACGTGTGTCACACAGGGCATAAAGGGCATGGCACTTGAACCCGCTTGGATTACGTCTAGATAAATAGAGGCAGGACGTCGGGCAATGACACGCAATGTGCGCAAACTACTCTAACTAACACTACTTTTAACTTCTGCTACACGACTTTTCAGCTCTGCATCTTTAGCAACTTCAGCATAGATTGTTCCCTCTGCATCCACAATGACTTTATAATAAAACATATCTTTTAAAAAAAAGCAAAGAAAAAGCACTTCAGCATGAAACATGTTTTCAATTTTGAAAGCTTATAGCTCTATTATGCGGCTTGTTTGATCTCATTGTCTGGAACTATTTACTTTGGGTGGTTGATATAGATCATAAATCAAATATCCCTATAATCGTGGGAAGTGATCCTTACATGTTTAGCCTATGTATCTACCTTAATTTCATAATCTTGTTTTGACTAGAGTTCCTTGCCACATGAAAGTGGTCAAGGTGTAAATCATGCCAAGTTGGTTTTGTGCGCCTAAACTCAAAGGCCATGAGAACTAAAGCAACAAACATATTGCATGAGTTGGGGCAATAAAGTCAAATTTAATCATAACCTTGCTTTGCTAGGGGTTTTATCAAGATGAGAATACTAGAATAGAAACAAAGAATTGTTATTGAAAATGATGAAGTATAAAGTTTTTAAATAGAATAGTTACCTAAGAACATTATTCCTTTGAAATTGTTAACACAATAGTTTTTTTTAGTAACAATGATAACTTTATTACCAAAACAACTAAAGGTTTACATACTAATGATAGTGAAAGAATGAAGCCACCTACTAGGTAGGGTTCCTCATTCCCTTTACTCCACTGAATCTAGTTACATAAAAGCTGAAAGAAAATATTATCAGACTTACTTTTTAGACCATGATAATCTAACATTCTGTATCTAACACACAATTTAATCTCTTCAATAATGTTATTAGCACATCTTGATCTTTTCTTTAAATGAACATATTTTTATTTAACCAAAAAAAAACATAGTTTTGTTCCTGCCAGATGAAATAAATCACAGCACATAAGTTAGAAGCCAAAATATCCTTGACAACTCGTGATTTTTTACATCTATCAATCCAGTGAAAGCATCTTCAAAGTGTTGATTGATTGGAATGCTAACCAATCTATCTCTTAATAGCCAATAGCTTATGATCTAGGACAAAGGAAGAACATATTAGCCATGGTTTCATTATCAAACTCACACAGATGACATTTTATAGTGCCTTATAGGAAACCAAAATGATGCAATCTCTCTTTGGTTAGCAGTTTATTAGTAACTACAAGCCAGGTTATAAAACAATGATTAGGCATATTTAATCTACCCTAGATAATGTTTGCATATCTGCATTTCTGAATTTTTCCTCTTAGGGGATCATAACCATAAGCTGCAGTATAAATAAAACTACTACATGTCTATGTTCCGCCGTAGTTGTAAGCACATTGCAATTTCTCTTTGGCTTTATTAAGCTTAGCCCAGTACCAGCTACAATCCATCTTCGACTTATAAGACTAGAAGTCAGTTCCTTTAAGATAAATTCCATTCACCCACTTCACCCAAAGAACACCCTATTTTGTAGACACAGACCATATATGATTACCAATCAAAGCCAAATTCAGTCTTACAATCCTTGAAGTTAAGTCCACCTTGAATTTTAGGTCTGCATATGTCATCCCAAGCAACCAAACCAGGATTTCTTTTTGTGTCAGAGGCTCCCCAAAGAAAATGTTGACATTTTGCTTCAATTTTCTTAATCACACTTGAAGGGAGAATGAAGATACCAGCCCAATAAGTTTGAAGGGACAATAATATTGAATTAATCAATTGTGCCCTTCCAGCATAAGAGAGATTCCTAAAAGACCAGCTTTGAATCCTCTTTGTAATCTTTTCAACTAATATGCAACAATAAGCTTTACTCCATTTTATAGGAGATAAGGGTATAGCCAGATATTTAAGAGGAAAAGAACCCTCTTAGAAACCAGTAAGCATAAGGAGCTTTTATTTATTCTCAGCAGAAATACCAACCATATGAATGTTGGATTTAGTCTTATTAGCACACAAGCCAGTAACATTAGAGAAGTAGTCAAAGCCCTACTTGATTCTAGTGACTGAAGCAATATTATCCTTGTAGAAAAGCATCATATCATCAGTAAAACAAATATGGGTGAGAGAAAGGATTTTACATATAGGGTGAAAATTGAAACCTTCCAACTGGCTAACAATCTTGAAGATTCAAGATAGAAATTCCATCACTAAGATAGAAAGTAGAAGGGAGACAAGATCACCCTATCTAATACCCCTTTTCCCCTCAAAATATCCCTACAAAACACCATTCATAGAAATAGTATAATTGGTGGACTTAATACATGACATGATCCATCTAATAAACTTTTCATAAAAACAATACCTAATAAACATCTCCTCAATGAAGTCCTAATGAACTGTGTCATAAGCCTTCCTCAAATCAATCTTCATAAGGCATTGAGAAGAAGCTAATTTTCTGTTATACAATCTAATTAAATCCTGACAAATCAGGATATTATGTACAATACTTATATTCTCCACAAAAGCACCCTGGTTTTCAGAAACAAGATCAGGTAAGACAGACCTCAATCTGTCACAAAGGACCCCAGAGATGCATTTATAAAAAGTAGTACAACAAGTAATGGGACAAAAATTTGAGGCAAAACTAGGATTGTCTACTTTAGGAATTAAAGTAAGACATGTGCTACTGAAATACTTAGACATATTACCTGAGTTAAAAAAACTCTTGAATAGCCTTAATAATATCATGGCCAATAATATGCCAATCATCAATGAAGAAACCACTAGTGAAACCATCAGGACCTAGGCTTTTACTTCTATCAATAAAGAAAATAGCTTGCTTGATTTCAACAGGAGAAATAGGGGCAATCAATTTCAGTTGTTGTTCAGGAGAAAGCACATGGCCAGCTTTGAATACAAAAGCATCAGCTGACTTCCGATAAGTCTTAGCAACACCCAACATATCTTATAAAAATTTAAGAGTTCAAAAACAATCTCATCTATTTCATGGAGTTCAATACCAGAAGAAGTTTTAATGCTATAAGTATGATTAAGTTGCCTCCTATGCTTCATGAGTGGGTGGAAAAAAGAAGTATCTTGATTGCCAAGATGAATCCATTTCATTTTACTCTTTTCATGATAGAAAGATTCCGCATCCCGGCTAAGCTGAAGGAACCGATGCCTAGTAGACTTCTCTACAAGTTGTAGAGAAACATTATCAGGATTGTTGTTAGCAATTTCTTAAGTAGAAGCATGATAGATCTAGCATTTGAACCATTCCAAGAATGTCCCATACTCCTCCCTATTTAGCTTCTTCAAAGCAAGTCTGACATTTTTTAGCTTGTATGAAAACTGATAGAGCTTGGAACCAGAAACATGAATGTGCCAAGCTTTGAATACAATCTTTGAAAAAGTAACATGCTTGCACCACATATCAAAATATTTGAAAGGTGTTTTGCTAGGCTTGAAATTAGTGTCAATAATGACTAAAGCAGCACAATGTTTTGAGATATATTCGCGTAAAAATTGTACACAATAATTGTCAAGGGCAGTCACCCAAAGATCATTCCCAAAGATTCAATAAATCTTAGAATAGACTTTATCCCCATCATCATGCTTGTTATTTCAAGTGAAAGAACATCCAAACCATTTTAACTCAGTTAAATAACAACAGTCCAAACATTCTTTGAATTCTTTGATTTCATTCCAAGTAGCAGGATTACCTCCCACCTATTCATCTAGTTATAGGACATTATTAAAATCTCCACCAATTCACCAAGGTAAGGAATAAGAATTAGTTAAAGCTTCCATACCATGCCACAGTGGAATTCTCTCCTCTTTATCATTAAAGCCATAGACAAAAGAGACAAGGAATTGCTTGTTATCCCCTTCGTGGTTCACTTTATAGGACACCATTTGAGCAGAAGAACTAACAATATCTACATCAAAGCAAATAGGATTTCAAGAAATTAATATTATGCCATTACGATGATCTTTTTGATTCATAAAATGCTTCCAACCTCATAAAATATGAGTAAGAGCTGTTTCAAAATTGCTATGCTTCATTTTTGTTTCAAATAAACCAATAAGACTGACTTTACTGAGTATGCAGTAAAGATAAACCTCTTTCTGCTTATTCACGCCATTAAGGCCATGAATATTCCAAAACATGATTATATCCATGCATCAAATTGAGTTTCTTGAGTACTCCATCAATAATAATCAATAAAGGATCTACCACAAGATTAACAGAGCTGAGAATATTAAAAGAATTGTGAATAAAAGGCGTTGTCCTCCCAATCTCACTATTAGTATGAGTAGGATTTGAAGTAAATCACTTGTTAATATAGAAATCACGTATAATACGTAAAATACACAAGAAGAGGAGGTTGAATTGTGTCAAATCGTTCAAGATATTAATCTTTAAAAACTTCTTGATTTTCTTGAAAAATTCAGATGATTACAAAACAATTCACTTAATTTGGTGAGTAATGTAATAGCAAAAATCAGTATCTATTCTTCTAACAACAAGAAAAATTAAAAAGATAAGAGTTAGAAAATATGATGTCGCAATTTATCCTGGTTCACCCTTAACCTTGAGCTACGTCCAGTCCTTAGAGTTCGTTTGAGATTTCACTAGAATCTTCAACGTTACAAGTATTATTTCTACGCTTCCAGAGCCTCTTTAAGTCTGTTTCATAAAGTATTCTTTATCTGCTTCCTTAGCCTCTTCAGGCTCTAGCCTTTCTTTTCACTCGAAAAGATATTATTTGAGCTTCACGTTACAGATGTATTTGCTCTCTTTTACATGAGCACTTGAGCACAGAATTTCTCTAAGTATGCTTTTACAATCAGAATTATTTGTATTATATCGTATATTTTTTTGTATTTTTTACTTACGACTATAACTAATATTTATAGCCTAAATCTTCAACGGTATTCTTGAGAATTCTACTTGTCGAATCTTCCAAAAACAGTTATTAGTCAAGTCCTGTAACTAACTCCAACTAACTAATGTTCTAGTACATTCTTCAATTTCCATCGTCTTGCTTAGATTCATATGCTTATCTGGTGTCTTAGACTATACACTTTGTCTGGTCCGTCCTATTCAGCTTTTGCTAAAGTATCGTCTTGATTTGATGATTTATGCCACCTAAATTTATTTGCGCACTTATCAAAACAGTTCACATGCTTCTATGATCATTATTATTTGACTTTCATCAAAATTAATAGAAGAAGTGAATTCTCTTGACTTAGCAACTAAAGATAATTCCAAAACCCCTGAACCATTGATAAACCCATCTCAACCCTTATCTCATATCAACTCCACTTCCACACCCCTATCCACCATGCACCTACAGCACGATAATCCTTTATCCTCCCTAAAACCACCTAAATTGCCCCTCCCTTCGTTCGACAGCTCCAATCCTTTGGAATGGGTGTTTCAAGCCGACCAATATTTTAATTATTACCAAATCCATCCGGATCAACGTTTGAGTATGATCTCCTTTTACATGCAATGCCAAGCTTTAAGTTGGTATATGTGGAAGGTGCTTAATAACCAACTTACCACTTGACGAGCATTTGTCCGAGCATTGGAGATGTGTTTTAGGTCGTCTTTGTATGATAATCACCAGTTGGTGCTTTTTAAATTGAGGCAAACGGGATCAGTTGAAGAATTCCAAGCTCAAATTGAGATGCTATGTAATCGAGTTGACAGGTTACCCTCTGATGTTATTTTAGATTGTTTTATCTCTAGGTTGAAACCAGAAATTCAATACGAACTTGCTCTATGGAAACTACCCAATATCTCACTAGGAATCAGGCTAGCCAAGCTTATCGAATCCAAACTCAAGGATAACCAAGCTCGGTCTTTTTTCAACCCAAAACCTCACCAAAGCCCAACTCTTAACCAAAATCCCATCTCCCGAAACTCTACCCAATCAATAAATGTTCCCCTACTACCCGCACCTAATAGGCCCAATAACCCAACCCCTTTTAGAAGATTTAGCGATGCAGAGGCCCGAGAAAAAAGAGTTAAAGGCTTGTGTTTTTCATGTGACGAGAAATGGGCCCTGGGACACAAATGTAAGGCCCCACAATTCCTCACAATCACCCCTGATGAAGCAAAAGAGGAAGAATTCGGGCCTGAACTTATAGTAGCAGCCCCCCAGTCGGAATTTTCCACCCTTGAAATTCCTATCACTATTCACGTGTTGGACCAAACACCAAATTCAGGCCTAGCTGAATTCCTGTTGTCCACCGCAGCTTATTTTGGGTTGGTTAGTGCCCAAATATTGCTGATTACCAAAGAGATTTAAGGCTATGATTTCTCAATATTGATTGACTCGGGGAGTACGCATAATATTTTACAACCCCGAGTCGCAAAATTCCTAAAGCTACTGATTTTATAAATTCCGGGCTTTCCGGTCATGGTGGGAAATGGCGAGTCAAGTAAATGTCAAGGAAGATGCGCCGATGTTAAAGTAAGATTTCATAACAAAAACTTTAACATTTCCTTCCTAGTGTTACCAATTCAGGGAGCATATATAGTCCTCGGAATTTAATGGTTAAGCACTCTTGGGCCAATTGTCGCTGATTTCTCAATTCCAAGCATGGAATTTTAGTATCAAGGAAAGGCCTTTAAATTATTTGGAGAACCTCACTTGTCCCAAGCTACCACGAGCCAACTAAATCGAATGTTAGAAACAGATGCGATCATGTCCTTGCATGCTATAACTTATGAACCATAAATCCCTCACCCACGTAACTTACTCAAAAAAAACCCAAAGACTAATCCTGAACTAACTTCTCTCTTAGAAGAGTTCGACAACCTCTTCCAACCCTTTACTCAACTTCCACTGCCCTGTTTATACGACCACCATATCCAATTAAAGCCCGATTCGAAACCCGTAAATGTTAAACCTTACCTATACCCATATTACTAAAAAACCATAATGACCTAATTGATACAAGACATGTTGAGTGGCGAAGTTATTCGACCCAACTATAGTCCATATTCCTCTCCTGTTTTGTTAGTTCAGAAAAAGACGGCATATGGAGATTTTGCATAGATTACTGTGCCTTAAATGTGGTGACCGTAAAAGATCAATTTCTGATTCCTACGATGGATGAATTATTAGATGAGTTACATAGTATGACTATTTTTTCTAAAATCGACCTAAGATCAGGTTACCACCAAATAAGGATTGTGCGGAAGGACATTCATAAAACTACTTTTTAAACTATAGACGGGCACTATGAATTTGTGGTAATGCCGTTTGGCCTCACCAATGCACCCTCCACATTTCAATCAGCAATGAATGCTTTGTTTCAAATTACCTTCGAAAATTTATGTTGGTTTTTTTAACAATATTCTAATCTATAATGGCACCTATGAGGAACACCTGATTCATTTACGGCAAGTTTTTTTTTAATTTTATCTTCGCACCAATTTTATGCTAAAGTTGCTAAATGTGTATTTACGGTGGAGTCAATTCATTATTTCTGGCATATAATTATGCAAAAAGGTGTTAGTGTGGACTCCAAAAAAATACAAGCCATTATGGATTGGCCTACTCCTACCAATGTTTCGACCCTTGGGGGTTTTTTTGGAGCTTAATGGGTATTCCCGAAAGTTTGTGCACTATTATGCTTCACTTGCTGCTCCACTCGCTGATTTGCTCTCGTCACAACAATTCATTTGGAATTCAAAAGCCAATGAATCATTTCTTACATTAAAGAAAAATATGACGTAATTGCCCATCCTCATTCTGCCAGATTTTTCATCCCTATTTGAGCTCACTACGGACACGTCGGGAACGGCTATTGGTGCGGTCCTACCAAGAAAGATCACCCGGTTGCTTACTTTAGTAAGAAGCTTACCCTACGCCTTCAAGCTCAATCTAGATACGTGACAGAGTTATATGCGGCAATGGAAGCTGTTAAAAAGTTCAGGCAATATTTGTTAGGGCAAAAATTCATTATTTACACGGATCAACAAAGCTTAAAACACTTGTTGACACAAGCCATACAAACATCAGAACAACACAAGTGGCTTACCAAATTGATAGGGTGTGATTACGTTATCATGTATAAACCTGGAAACGAAAATCGGGTTGCCGATACCTTATCATGCATACAAGCTCCCTCTCTCGCTGCTCTCACCGGCCCAACCTTTCCATAGGTAGAAGCATTACACGCCTATTTCGCTTCCCAACCGAAAGGTATGACATTTATCCAATCTGTTCAAAGTAACAAACTTGCAGGACATTCTGTGTATGAGGGACTAGTATATTTCAAAAGGAGAATAGAAATTCCCAAATCCACTTATAGAAAGCCTTGCTAGACGAGTTCCATGCTTCACCCCTTGGTGATCACTCCGAATAGCCTCGTTCCATTGGCCTGCAATGTCCTAAGATGTCCAAAAATATGTTAAAGAATGTCAGGTATGCTAAACACAAAAATATTCCACCTAACACCCTGCTGGTCTTCTTCAACCCCTCCCCATTCCCGCGCAAGTATAGGAAGACCTGACCATGGATTTTATCACACATCTACCCCTATCACATGGCAACACAGTAATTGGGGTCATTGTTGATCGCCTAACAAAATACTCCCATTTCCTAGCCTTACCAACTAAATATACCGCTCCCTACCTAGCTTCTATATTCCTTAGTGACATCTATAAGCTACACGACCAACCCAAAACCATAACTTTAGATAGAGGCCCAATTTTTTTATCCCACTTTTGGCAAGAGCTATTTTGACAATTGGGAACTAAGCTGAATTATAACAGCTCCTATCACCCCCAAACCGAAGGGGAAAACAGACGTTGTTAACCGGAGCCTAGAAGCCAACTTATGCTATTTTTGCAGTGATGAACCCCGGAATTGGACTCGTTATCTCCACCTTTCCAAATTTTGGCACAACATCAACCTCAACTCGGCTATCGGAATAAGCCCCTTCAAAGCCCTTTATGGTTGGGAACCCCCAAACCTTCCCTCCTATACACTAAATTCTTCTTACACCGCCTCTATCGATGCCACCCTCGCAAGCCACCCTCACATCCTCAACCAGTTAAAACATACACTCGCCCTTACCCGCCATCAAATGACTCAGAAGGACAACAAAAAAAAGAGTTTATATTCAATTCGAAAAAGAAGAGATGGTATACATAAAATTGCAGTCATACCGTCAATTCTCAGTCTAAATAAGGCCCTATCAGAAATTGGCACCTAGATTCTTCGGGCCCTTCCGCATTTTGCGCCGCATTGGAATAGTGGCTTACGAGGTGGACTTACCTTCAGACTCCTGGATTCATCGAGTTCTCCGTGTTTCCCGTCTTAAATGGTGCAAAGGAAACACTTCGGAAAGTTTCCTCCCTCTGCTGCAGATTGACGAGGAAGAAAGACCCGTTGTTGTTCCAGAAAGAATTATGAGTATGAGAACTATTTGGGTGAAGGGGAAAGAGTGGCAGCAAGCTCTGGTGCAATGGTCGTCTTCCCCCAAGGAAAACGCTACCTGGGAAGAATGGAAAGAAATTCAACGCTCACACCCTCACTTAATCACAACAGAGGACACCAGTTGTGTTACAAAACCCAGGTCGCCCAACTCAGAAGAAGAATTGGGCCTTGAGGACAAGGCCCATTGTCAAGGGGAGGGCACCAATACGGTCCAGACTTCAACGTACTCTCCCAGCCTAAGACACATCTTTTCCGGATAAACGCCTTTTTATTTTAAGGAAGAATGCTCTCAATTGCGTTCAGAAGAAAATTAATATTTATTTAATTCTATCAATTTCAGTCACATAAAAACAAAATGCTAACCCATACCCATATGATTATGATCTAAGGAGAGACATCAGGTCCCATTCTTCACATGTCCCCAGGACTAGAAGTCACCTGTCAATGCACAGCCCATACATTGCAAAGAAAGAAAGCGAGGTCTTCTTGACCCGCAGGTTTGTAGTCTTTAGAAATGTAATATGCCAAGAATGAACTTGATTGGAGTGGTACTATCTCATTGTTAATTTCTGTCAATGCCCTCTCAAAGTGTTGGAATTAAATTATGCTACATTTTTCAAGTTTAGATCTTTTGTTTAATATTATAATATTTTATTGTGTCTAATAAATCTCAATTATTTATTCATACAAGTCTCGCGTAAATCTTACAAAATAAATGACTGAAATTTTATAAAATAAAATAAGATAAAGTAATATTGAATAAAAAGTCTAGACTCGTATCTTCTCCCCGTCTCGTATCCTTGGTCCCCGTCTCCTCATGCCACAAAGACAAAAAGCAAAGATTATTAGAGTTGCCATTTTGCAGACCAGTCATTTCAAACCCTTTTGTTTATTCAGTGCAGTCGCAAAGATTAGAGTTGCCATTTTGCATACCAATCATTTCAAACCCTTTTGTTTATTCAGTGGAGTCTCATTATTTTGACCCTTTTTGGTGCATTTCAGCTTCTTATATACTTGAATAAATGTAAAAACCACCAGTTTCTTTTAGACTAGACTTTTCAACAAAAGAAGGGAAAGGTAACCTTTTTTTTTTTTTTTTTTGATAACAAGGAAAGGACTACAAATTTACACTGTTAGCTGAGGGAGACAGATCCCTGTAAAATCCTCGAGGAGGACGGTAAGACACCAAGGTGGTGCTTGTACAAAAGTGGTCACACCTACACGAAAGTTGACATAAATTGTTTAACAAGGATCTCTTAACTTGAAGTAAAAGCTAGCATCCAGTTGTATTAATAGTATGACATATTCTCGTGAATAAGCTGATGGTTGGACTCCTTCTCTACAATGTACAATAAGTCAGGATTCTTTTAGGCAACATTAACATTGTCTCTTTTATGCTGAGTTTGCTGTTTGTTTATGTTTGTGGGCTTCCTTTGTATTTCTTTTCCAACAGCCTGCTCATGTGTTTTTGTTTTTCTCATTGTTTGATCACATAATCTACCATAACTTTCTTGCTATCCGTCCAATGCCAAGCAATGTCTCAACAGTGTGATCTCGTAATCCAGGTTAATGGTCGTCGAACATTCTTTCTAAATCAGGTAAGATATAAACTTCACACCCTTATGAGTATCTTTCTTCTGAAATGAACAGATAGTTTGATTGTTCAACTCAATTTTGCAGAAAACTTTATCAGTATACTCGGGAAAGCTGAAGAAGATTGTTGCACGGGAAAAGAAAAAGAACGAGATTAAGAGTTCAAGGATCAGAATAAATGACTTCCCTGGAGGCTCAGATGGATTTGAACTGATTTCTCGGTTCTGTTACAACAATGGAGGAATCAAGATCACAGTTTCGAACGCGTGTCTTCTTTATTGCGGTGCAGTATTTCTTGAGATGGATGAGGAGGTCTGCATGTTCAATCTGTTGAAACAAACAGAGACTTTTCTTCAAGGAGTGTTTTTCTGGCCATGGAATCATATACTTGAGAGTCTCAGAAGCTGTGTCTCATTCTTTGCGGTTGCAGATTCATATGGCCTCATCCAAAAGCTCATCTGTGCAATACTATTTAAGATTTCCCACAACTCAGAGGCAAAACCTCTTGCTTGCTCTTCTTCATCCTCTTCATCTGCAGAAACTGCAAATGGGATGTTCACCTCCTCAGCCAAGACAACTTATGATGATTCATCAATCGATCAATGGTGGTTTGATGACTTAACAACTTTACCTCCAATGATCATCAACAAATTCGTCCAGAATTTCGGGGCTTACAGGTCTAAAAACAACAACTTAATCCTCACTCGTTTCCTTGTCCACTACTTGAAAAGTGCACTTCAACGCAAAGGTGGAAGAAACATGAAAAAAGGTGTTGTACATTCAAGGAACCAATACAGTACCCTTGCAGAACAAGCCGTCCAAGGTGTGATTTCAGTGGAACAAAAGATGATTTCTTGCAGAGGGTTGTTTTCAGTGTTGAGGATTGTGTCCAGTTTTTGTTTGAGCAAAGATTACAGGGATAAGTTGGAGAAAGTAATAGGTGGGATGCTTGACCAGACCACACTGGATGACTTGCTAATCTCCGGGAGTGATACGTGTGTGTATGACGTTGATCTGGTTTTGAGATTGGTGAGAATATTTGTTAACAGTAAAAATGCGTCTGCGCAGAGAATGAAGAAAGTAGGTAGCTTGATTGACAAGTACTTGGGTGAAATATCTCCTGATCAGAACCTTAAGATCTCAAAGTTCCTTGAAGTTGCAGAGAGTTTGCCAGATTCTGCTAGAGAATGTTTTGATGGGGTCTATAGAGCCATTGATATCTACCTAGAGGTCAGTATGGAGAAACCTTTTAGTTTCATTTTTGCCTCTTATTGTCCATGAAAATCTCTTTAACAGTTATTGCAGAGAGGGGAGAGGCACACATAAAGATAAAAGATCAAATATTTTTATTGTCATCAGAAAATCCCGCGTGTGATTTCGATATAAATGAATCTATTTAAAATATGTATAATTTCAGAAGAATGCATATTTATTAAGAAAGTTAATGAAATATCTAATATATTCTTATTAATTACATGTTAAAGTACCTTGAAAATATAATATGTGTAATTAAGATGTGAGAAAAATTAAAGGATAATTTTTGAAGTAAAATCATAAATATGCATAAAAAGTTACAAACGACACTTATTTTAAATAATTAAAATCCCTCTAAAACGACGCTTATTTTAATAGGAGGAAGTATTTGTTTTTATTTATATTATTAAATTTTTATTTTTTATTTTAAATTTAATAAAAATATGTTTATTTGAATTATTAATTTAGGTTTTGAGTTTTAATTTT
>JANIHZ010000003.1:32742713-32758790 GCA_027478365.1 Erythroxylum rufum | reverse complement strand
ACTGCAACCCTAGTTTTCTCTATTCTTGGCAACCAGAACCCTTACCAAACGACTGACTTAAGCATCGGAGGGGCCTCTCGGCGATAACCTCCGGTGTGCCTTTCATTGTTTTGCAGGTATTTCAAAGGCCTTACTCACAGACCTTATGGATCCGAACAGCAGTGTCAAGCCTCAACAGAATCTGGCTGAACCAGACTCCCTTTTCTTGAGCAAGTTTTGGCAGGAATTGTTTAACCTCCAAGGAGTTAGCCTCAAGTTCTCTACCTCGTACCATCCGCAGTCAGATGGACAAATAGAAGTGGTAAATCATATAATAGAGATGTAATTGAGGTATTTCTGCAGAGAAGTTCCTAACATGTTGGTGGAGTGGATATCATTGGCAGAGTGGTGGTCTAACACTGCATTCCACACAAATATTAACTCCATCCTACCACCGATATATATTCCTTATTTAGTGCGCAATTCTTAGAATTTAGTGATCGATCATATTATAAAAGATCAAGAATTGGCATTGGCCACTACAAAATTCCACCTCTGTTGTGTTCATAATCGAATGAAGCAAAATGTCGATCATAAGAGGTCTAAACGAGGGTTTGACGTGGGCAACCTGTTATTTCTCAAGGTCCAATCGTACTGCTAATAATCGGTGCAAAGACGGAGCTCGCAAAAATTATCCCCCTTTGCTACGATCCTTACCAATCTTTGAGAAGATAGGAAGTGTTACCTGAAAGTTGGCACTACTAGAAGGAACCACCAACCATCCCATGTTTCACATGTAACAGTTAAACAAGTGCATGGCGAAGGGAACCAGGATCTTAGTGGAACGACCAGTCACCATTCCTTATAAGGACAAGTATCCAAAAGCAGTCACGGATCGACTGGTTGTAAAACATCATAACAAGCCTTTAACACAGGTCTTGATCCAATGGGTGGGTATACCTGAGGAAGCCACCTAGGAATCCTTGTTTGAAATGCAGAGATGGTTCTTTTGGTAGATTCGATACAAATTAACGTTCCCTCCTTGTACTCAATTTCACGTACTCTTCTCTCTATCATTCTTCATATTCACCAACCCAAAACATGAACCATTCTTACAAGTATGATCTTTGTCTATTTTTATTTTGTTTTTGCTTAATCAAAGTATGTCATTTGATTTTGATTGCACTGCTACTGATCACATTTGTATGATAATATTTAATTAACAAAAATTAATTAGTAATAAGAATTAAGAATAATTTAAGAATTAGTACTAAGAATTAAGAATTAGTAAAATAAGAATTTAAGAATTATATTTAATCAGATTTTCTGAAAGAAAATAAAACCGAAAACAAAAATATAAAACCCAAACAAACAAAAAAAATTAATAATTAAAAAAAAAAACTAAAACTAAATCTGAAACAAACGCGTCCCAAACAAAGAACCACACAAGTAATTTCCCAGACTTTTAACTTTGAGGAGTGAAAATTAGGCAATCCTAAGATAAGTTATTAATATTCAATTTGGGATTGGTAATAGTTGAGCATTTGGCAATGGCATGCGTGCGTGCATTATGCGCACCAAGTACACCTCACGACCTCCATTATAATTATAAAAACAAAAACGTGTTAATCTAATTAGCATGCCATCGAATAGACAACAATTAAGGTGAACCGTTCCATCAAATGGGAAACCACAGCATAGCTTCACATCATTGCCATGTCGTTTGACTCCCTTCCTAGTTATGCAGTTCCCTTTGGAAAATTATCCTACAGGCTTCATAAATGACAATCCTCACATTTTGAAAGTTTTACTAACTTTCAGTTCCTGCACCCAAATAACTGCAAATAGTTACTGTCGGAGACTTGATGCTAAAGAATTATAATGCCAAACTGTACAAGCATGGCTGTGCGTAGCTGCCAGTTATGCGTATGAAGGCTAGCAGATCTTCTTTCAAGTTCAAGAACTCTCACTTCTGCGAAATATTCCAGGCATCCTCTTATAAGCTGCAATACTTTTACTACTGTGGCACAATTCTTCCAAAAGTCGTTGTGATATGCAAAACTCATGTGTGAACAGGCATACTTATGCATCTACTTGAATTTAATATCTTGAAGCAAGTTGACTGATCATGATTTAATACAATGAAAAATAAAAATAAAGAAACAAATAACTCGTGATGGAGACAAAGTATTTATTTTGTCAAAGGATCTAACCTTTTACCAAATCATGAAACCTTATCATTCAACCGAAGAAAGGAAAGACTGGATACCAAAAACAATAAAAAGAACTCCACCTGAGAGTGCAACCTGCAACATGAAATACATGATTTCAGCATCATACTGGTACGTGACATGTCTAAGCACTAAACGATCACTAAATTTACCATCCTCTCTGATATTTGAGATGCCAAACTCTTCCCTCCAAGCACAGCAGCAGTAGTACACAATGCCTGTCCTCTGGAAAAAAAAGACAAGATCAAAAAGCAGTTTAGATAATGAAGTATGTGAAGAGTCAAATGCATGCACGAAATAATCAGCAGTATAACTTACACGACTCCGCCAAGGACCACACCAAATGGATTCTCATCAGCAGCCAAACCAATAGTAGCAATCTGAAATAGAATTATGAATGTGAGTAGCAAACAAGCAACATATCAGTTTGACTTTGATATATATTGGGTGTCCTTTCCCAATATTTACCTGACTCTTGTCACCCCATTCACCAAAGAACGTAATGGAAAATGCCTGCAGAACAGGAATGACAAAAGTGATTAGCCCACGGTAATCCCGGAAAGTATTAAATCACATGTAATATTTACCTTCAAGAATATTGGTGAGAAAAACTGAGTCAGCAGTGGCCGCATTTCCTTTTTCATATCATCATCCATCTGGAAGATACTAAAGCAGTTAGAATTTAAAAAATGTTCATATCAAACCTGGACCAAACATTAATATGAATGAATTTAAATTTTTTATGCATCCACCAGACTACAAAATCTTAAAGACTCCACTACTGATCACTGTTGATAAAACTAGGCCTGAGTCCATCCTAAAAGGAACCTTAAAACTTGTCATGCTCTTGTTCCTAATTAATGTGGGATATTTATCAAACTTAACATACACCTTCATGCCCAAGAACAGATATCAGACATACGCAGGTAGCGTACAGGGTGACTCTGAGGGTGAAGTTTGCAAGAAGGGACATATGATGGCAGCCTAGAGGGTAACTTTGAAACGTGAAGCTTACAGGAATGGACATGTGCAGGTGGCCTACAGTTGAATCTGATGCCATATACAATGGGACCTTAGTTCACCCTAAAAGGCACTTTAAGGAAGGAGGCCTGTGAAAGGCTTACTATTCGCTTGCTCCAATCTGTGTGATATTATCACACTCAACAACTATAAACAGATTACCATTGACATGAGCACACGGCGAAACGTAGCATTTGGTTCAGCCTCTGTAATGTTCAAAAGGAGTCGTTAAGTTTTTAGAATTTCTGAATTTCCAACTTCTGGGCCAGGGTAACATGAATACAACTCTAATTTTCACACATGTAATGCAAATCATTTGCTTTTACCAAAATTGTCACTCCAGGTGAATTAGCAACTATAGGAACCAAGAATTACTAAAGAGGAAGTAGTCAGGCTGAGCTGAAAGCAATGTGAAGTTGATTACATAGCATTGCTAGCTCACCTTGGTACCCTCTTTGGTTGTTCCAATGTTGCCCTTAAAATCAGCATTCTAATAACAAACAAAGAGAAAGCCAATGTGAGATTGGATTCCATGTTAAGTTGTGAGTACAGTGCAAGTATATACAAACCAGTTTTGCTTCAACTTCAGCCAATTCTTCAGCCTCCCTGTTAAATAAAAATAGTTTGTTTCAATAATAACAAAGCTAATATAAGCAGATGCAGCTGCAGAAGAAAACAAATTGCATTAGAAGAAAAATGTTACCCTTTGTCATTGAACCCATCCCACAAAGACCAAAGCCCAAATGCAAAAAACAATGCCGTTGTTATGTGATGAGTCCATGTTCGTGACAGCTGCATAAATTAATAACGGAACATTCAGTTGAAAATGTTACAAAAGAAAAAAGGGATAACATGATCCTACAAGTGGTTTATCCCTTTCGCACAAACTATATGCCCCATCAAATCAATCACCAAACATACTGCAACACGAAGTAGTATTGTTTAACCAAAGAAATTATTGGCAACATCTGATTTAAGTATTGTGTTAGCCTCTCAGTAAAGTCTGTGACATGTTGAGGAGTCAAAGAACTTAATCCGTTTAATATCATGAACTGTAACCATCTATCTATAAGATGCTATAAGGATGCAACACATTTCGTTTCAAAGTTTTAATGGAAGTCCTTGAATATTGAGCAACTTGCTCTTTTTGCACCATTATGCTGACACTTGTCTTATAAAGAAATCCGAATAAAACTGCAATTTCCTCAAACACACCGAAAACACCAAACAAGGAAAGGAGACTTTGTGAACGGTGCACGGGAAAAGTAGGGGCCGTTTTGTTTTGATATTGAAGAAGCTAAGTTTGCCTATATACAAAGCAATGTATTATATATCTTGTTGACACTGTTTCCAGGAATTAATCTAAGTGTTTACCAGATTTGGAGCAGCCCATCCAACAACAGCGGAGAGGATAGTCATCACCTAGACATAAAGAAGCATCCCCATTGGTAAGTAAGCTCAGATAAAGGGGGATTTGGTCAACAGAAAAACCAAGTACAAGCAGCAAAATCACACTTACGATCAAAGCACCAAGGCAACCTGACAAAACAAGCCTCCTTGGGTGACGCATTGCCAAGATCTTTGAAAAAGCAACAAAATCCACAAAAATAAACTTCATAACGGTAAAAGCCACGATAACAATAATAAAGAATGATAATACAATCTCTGTGACACAAACATCAATGATTTGACATGTTCAAAACTTAAATGGTACATATTTGCCCAAAAATTAACTGTATTGAAAGAATGGATGAGAGATTTAACTCTTGGCAGTGTTCAACATGGAAATGGCTCTCTTCTCATGGACGGTTTAATTTAGAGAACACAAAACTCTTGATCCCCATCCTTTCATATCTTCTACTTAATTTTCCTATTTTTAAACATAGTCCCACCATACTATATTGAACAATAATACTCTTTCTGTGTGTGTAATGTCAAAACCAGTAGGGTATTCCAGTTGTAGAAAGATTCTCCCTTTTCAATCCCAAAATAAACAGTAGCAAGAGCTAACTCTGAACAAATAATATCTTTAAGCTCATAATAATGTAATTGTCAAGACATCGACTATCCTTATTCTTTGCCCTATTTTGTTATTTTCTTCTCATTATAACAAGTGAACCCTGAGTTTCAACAGGCTAAGTGCAAACATTTACCGAGAAATAAAGAAGAATGGATTGTCGGAAGGATTCATTTACTGCGAGAAAAGAAAACAAGGCAATGAACACACAGCAGGTTAGATCTTAGGCAAGCAAGTCGTTGCTCTAATTGGTCATCGAGGGGATTAGGAATTGAGAGAACCAACCTTCTCAGTCTAGCACGAGGCAGCTACGTAGCAATTGAAAAAGGCTTCATCGAAATATGTAACAAATTGTTTTAAAAATATTCCTCGAGACTACTCGCCCAAAGGAGCAAAGGCATTCGCCATAAACACTTTGTTATTTTCTTGTGTTCCTTTTGCTTTTCGGTAAGTTGTGATGAGCTAATTAAACGTAATTCTATTTTCTTAAAAACGAACGACTCTCTTTTGAATTAAATAAAAGGGAAAGAATACTAAACTAAACCACACACCACATATAACAGCTCCAGCAACTTTTTGAGAGAGAACCAAAAGACACTTGTGTCAAATCCATTCTTCAAAGTCGATTCAATTCTACACCCAGAAAAACAAAACAAAAACAAAAACAAAAGATCCAAGCTGGAAATACTAACCGCGGCGGCAACAAATGTCTTATCGCCGATCTCGGACAAGATAGTCATTGCAAGAGACTTGGAGAAACCCTTGAAATCCACCAAACAAGGACTCGTCATTACACAACATCCAAATATCAGATTAAACAGGCTAAAGTTGTCTGGTGAATCAAAATTTACCTGCGCAAGTGAGCTCATGTTTGGGTGTGGGTCAATGACAAAAGCAGAGAGACGGTTGTCAGAGACTGGACAAGCACACACGCAGTCTCTCTCGGCTAAAAGGCGTACAGGTTAGCGTTTGCTGGGTTCTTAAATATAATGAAGATGCGCGTGAACTGTACGCGAATAAGGACTGGAAGGTGGGGTTTGGTGCGGGCTTCGCAGAATTTGCCGGCTCTGTCGTTTTGTGCTTGTCCCAATGGAGTGGTCAGGTCAGATTAGGCAGCTAGTGAGGGACAGTTGCCAGGGAAAGAACTGAAGATGCCCTGTACTGTACACCCCAAAAAAAATTACATTTGAATACAGAAAATTAGATTGGACTGATGTATCTAAACTCTAAAGCGGTGTTGCTCATGCTCTAGACTTCCTACCTTATCCTATAATTTCTTTTCCAATCTTATTAAACTTGTTTTTTACAGAAAAATAAGGACCATAAACTTATCTGAATTTTAAGAGCCTCTTAAGTTGTGAAGCTGATCTCTCTCTTTGTACATTATTTTTGTCGAAGCTAAAAAACTATAATTGATTTTTTTTAAATCCCTTTTTTCTATAAAAACTTATGAGCACAGATTACCATCCATCATTTTCATCAATACTAAGTTTTCTATAAATACAAAATATTATGTAAATAGTAAAGATGAAAATAATCAAACAATATTTACTTAGTTAGAACATATTAACAATTATTTTTTGTAAATGACTAAAAGTTAAAATTAAAACTAGAGGTTCAACTAAACATTTTTAATTTTAAAAGGGTTGACCTTTTATGACTGCGAGTGCATATATATATAGAGAGAGAAGCAGCTATTAGTCAAGCATTCTACAAGTTGCGAACTTGTTTCGGGGTTTTAATAGCTAGTTGTTGGCTAATGATAACTAAGTTAGGATCTTCTATTTAAGATGATTTTGTCGTATTCTATTCATTAAATTTTAGTTATTTATTTATGTAATTCTTGTGTTTATTTATATGAGTCTTGTATAATTTCTGTATAAATAAATAATTAAATTTTAAATGGATAAAATAAGAAAGAATAATCTTGGAAAAAAAAATCCAGAACTCTCGGAGGAAGTTAAATCTGGACAGATACACAAAAATTACAATGACGTAGGAATAATACTATAGAATACTATCGCATCCCAGATGTGGCTAATTAATCCTTGGCCTTAAAAAAAAAAGTAAGACTTCAGATTTTGTTTATATGAGAACCACTAATTTAACTCGACAAAAGTAATCTTTCTAACTTCTGCCGCAAAAGCTTCTCCTTGACTTTTTATTCCAATCATCGTCATCTTTAACCTTGTTCCACAAATTGTCGTTTTCTGTATAGAGTTTAAAGAAATAGAAGACGTGGTTCAAATCCCACAAGCATAATTGTGATGGATTCTAGTTTGGGCTGGTCCAATAAGCTTGTTAGTTTCAAATCGTCAGGTTTTAGTTGTTTAATGAACAATAGAATCATTTCAGTTTTCTATTATATGAGGAATAAGAACTTTTCCTTGGAATATCTATTATCAAATTGCATTGTGATAGGAATCCAGAGCTTTAATAACGAGAACAATATAAAAAAGTTCAAACATGAAGATTAGTGGGGGTTGGACCTGGAGAGGAGGGCAATGTCTTTTTCTTTTGATTATAAATATACGAGAACATATTCTTAAAATTGATTGGCATAGATAGGAACACATATCGCGTAAAACTTGTAAGCCTTCGTCTTTACACCAACTTGAGATTCTGATGACTTTATAAGAAAAGCCGTTGATTATGTAAGTTCTTCCAATTGTAAATGGTTTAGTTTAGGGATCCAAGTCTTATGTTGAGATGCGGGTTCGATATGAAAATCAAGTGCAAATTGTAATTGGGCCTAGAGTTCACTAGACTATTTGGAGACATGGGAGTTGGGGCAAGCTTTCGTGATAAAAAGAAGTCGTCAACCAAAAATTCACGTACGGGTCCTCAATGATGACAATGATAATGCTACTTTTACTTTTTCACGTGGTCCGACAAGATATCTTATAATGCGTTATGCCGCATCATGCGTTAAATGACTTATGTGTTAAAAAAGATAGTTAGTAGATTTAATAATTTATTAAAGACCTTTGAGTTTTTAGGTCAATGTGACAGAAGCTTTAGACATTTTTTAGTTTTTATAAATTGTTTGAGTTTTGTCTATCTCTATAAGTTTTGTCTTTTCACAATATACATCAGGAATTTAAACTGTTAATTATTTCCGCATTGCTAAACAATAAAGAAACGTCAGTATTCAAAAACTGTCTTTATATTAAAATGAAATTTTGAATATGATTATACATACGTGAGTTTTATGAATTTTTAAATCCTATCATATTTCCAAAAATTTACCTACATGTGGTATCAACCATGGTCATAGGAAATTTATGGTTGTTCTTGGTTGGAGATTTCTCGAGATTTAGAGAACCTTACAAATTCTAACTTGAAAATTTAGAAAAATCATAAATTTGGTTTATATACATATATAGATATATACACACATATATATCAACGAAGTTTTGGTAAATCCATACAATCAAGCAAGATATATGCGAGTGGTTTTGTTGGCGTATAAAAGTGAAATCTTTAGGATCATACTATAACCCATTTTGCAAGTGATGGTAAGGTATCTTCTTCTTTTTCATTCTTAGATCAATTTCTTCAGTAGATCTAAAAAGTTTTTGTTAGCTTTTATAAGTTTTGCAAGGATTAAACACACTACTTTCTATAATCAGTTTCAGAGATTCAGATCTGGGCTCATGCTTAAAGTTTCTTTTCTTTTCGTTTAGATCTTGTTTTTTCTCCCGCTCTTGGATCTGTGTGAGTTTCTTTTTTGTTAGTACTCTTTCATGCCATTGCCGCAAGTACATTTATTAAGATAATTCTTGTTACCGATAAATCACATTATTAACTAAAATTCATTTTCCTCTTCAATTATTCAAAAATCAAGTATTGAACCAATTTCATTTTTTTAAGTCATCAAAGAATTTTATATAACAATTCTGTCGCACATCTTTACTAACTAATTATTAGGATTACTCATCCGTTGATAACCATTTATTGACGAAAGAAGCTTGACATCACAAGAAATATCACCGTTGCAATCTTGCCTCATGTACAGCATCCCAAAGTTCTTTTGCCTCAAGCACACCTGATATTCATCAAATAATCCAGAAGCTCCACTTCTACTTTTTTATATTTTTTTCACAACTACAGAATTGGCAATGGCCAACTTGCTACTATCTTCCTCCTGGACCAATAACGCTTTTTATTTAACTTTTGTAAACATTTCCTCGTATAATATGGTCTATTAAAAATAAAAATAAGTTATATTTCGTTAAGCATAATGGTCAGAAAGCTAGCTATTCATGCCTTTCTCTACATATCTGTAGATTGCTCCCCATTTGGCTTGCTATTAGATTGTGGAACTTTTCTCTTTGTTTTTGTTTGCCCTCAAATTCATCAACTTATGGACCGTATAATAGCATTAGGAAAATCATGGATGCCTTTCTTTTATAGCTTACCTTATACTTAAGGCTAAAGTCCCGATAAAAAATTAAAGAATTTATCTTATTTAAACATATTTCATACAGGGTGTTGTTGATGTTGTATTAAAACAAATTGAATGTTTTTACATAATTATAAATGTTCAATCATTTTACAACTTTGATAATGCTTCTCCTACAATTTAAAATGTGTTATAAGGTAAGAATTATCCTTTAGTTCTTACTTCTTAGACAAGTGTCTCTCACGTCACGTATCAAACCGAGAGCAAACATCAGTTATGTCGTCATTTATCCATACTCGCTATTATAGTTGGCTTTTCCAATTAAGTACATTTTGATCATCATTTTCTTATTCGCTTTTGTCACTCATAGAGCAAGTAGATATTATTATTGCATATTCTACTGAAAATTCTTCAACAACTTAACCTTTCAAATGTCATAAAAAATTGCTTTAGTTTTGACACTTTATAGTGTTATCCAATTTGCACCACTGTTCTAAACATTATTAGTTCGAAGGAGTTGTCATTCATCCTCCATCATGCTCAACATGCCTTCTGACTTTCCCATCAAAGTGATCCAACCTTTTGTAGATGTTTAATTATTAATGTCATCCAACTTATTGATCACCAAAACTCGCCCAAGACATTACTCCAATTGTACAATCCTTTTTCTCATATTGTTTTCATCCAACATTATGATCTAAATATGCTTGCATTAATGCTTTAATGTCAGTTGATAAGGTCTACTTAAGGTGAAAACATTCCCCTGTTGCACTAAGTGTCACCAATTTTGTCAACAAGATCTTTTGTTGAATGTTTACTGTGCTTTTGTTTATTCCGTATTTGAGACTTATAAAATTTAGCCAACATAACCGGAACTAAGGAACACATTGTTAAAGTGTAAAATCAAGTTACAACACTAGATGTACCAAAGAGAATAACCAACTGTTTCCCATCATCTACTACAAATATATATATGGGCGCATTATATTCAAATTTTTAGAGAGTTTTTATAGGACTTCAATTTAACTTCTAGAAGGAGAAAAAAAAAACAACAACAAAAATTGTCATTTCGAAACCTTGAATCAGAGGATTGGATTCGAATAATTTAGATTCTGTATTTTTCACCGAAATGGATAGCTTAGCTTGTGTACTTGGGAAATTTTTGGC
This sequence comes from Erythroxylum rufum, assembly GCA_027478365.1. Taxonomy (NCBI): domain Eukaryota; kingdom Viridiplantae; phylum Streptophyta; class Magnoliopsida; order Malpighiales; family Erythroxylaceae; genus Erythroxylum; species Erythroxylum rufum. Next base: position 32,747,971 of record JANIHZ010000003.1, on the reverse strand, counting down.
AGTTAACTAAATTTTCAGGCAGTTATGTTGCATCATTTTCTTGCAAAAGTATGTTACTCTTCCTGTCCTGTCACTAAATATGTATAGTTGGTGTCTAAATAATGTAATTTAATGTTCGTCTAAAAGATTCCGCCTTTTAACTCCAATGTGGGCCAGTGGACAATAATCAAAGAGCCCACTAGTGGTGAAAGAAAAGAGTGACTGAGAAGTGAGATAGCATCAGTGTGTCACAATAATCATGCTTGGTCGTAACAAAGCCTCAATGATTTTGATTAAACTTGACTCATGTCTTAGATTATTGAACATGCAAAATTAATGATCCTAGGACCTAGGTCAGATAAATCCTAGTAAGTTATCATCCTTTGGACCTCCACCACCAATTTTTATGCTCACTCAAAGCTTCTCCCTCGCTCTCGCCCTTTAATATCTCAACAAGCAAAGCCTGAATCTTGTTATATATATCAACAGACAACGTCTCTGACTAGTCCTTACGCTCCCACACTTCACTTACTAGCTAGCCATTTGTTATTCACCACCAAATTCCCCAAAATGGGCTTCCTCTTCTTCTACGCCCTTCTCAGTCTGTTTCTGTTTCTGGCTCTGGCTCCGTCTGTTCTCCCCAGAACCTTAATCCAAACCACCAAAACTACTTCAGTTCTTGATGTCTCAGCTTCCATTGAAAAGACCAAGTCCCTTTTCTCTTCTAGTCCTAAAATGACACTTCCCTTTGCCCAACAAGAGACAACAACCTCCTCATATTCCTCCTCGTTAACAATGCAACTACTCCCCAGAAATTCGATTCACAAGACTTCACACGCAGACTACAAGTCGGTAACCTTATCTCGACTCGAGCGCGACTCGGCCCGTATCAAGTCCCTCACAACTCGTCTAGATCTGACCATTAACGACATTTCCGTTTCAGATCTCAAACCAGACGGTACTAACTCAAACCTCAAAGCTGAAGATATCCAGAGCCCAATCATATCAGGAACCAGTCAGGGAAGTGGTGAGTACTTCTCCAGAATCGGAATAGGTAACCCACCCAGTCAAGTCTACATGGTGCTCGACACCGGCAGCGACGTCAACTGGATGCAATGCGCACCCTGCGCCGACTGCTACCAACAATCGGATCCAATCTTCGAGCCGACTTCATCATCCTCGTACTCCCCTCTTTCCTGCGACACCAAACAGTGCAAGTCACTCGACGTGTCGGAATGTCGGAACAATTCATGTCTCTACGAAGTGTCCTACGGCGACGGCTCCTACACTGTGGGAGATTTCGTCACCGAGACCGTCACACTCGGCTCGGTTTCTGTGGATAATGTGGCCATCGGATGTGGGCATAATAATGAAGGGCTTTTCGTTGGCGCCGCCGGCCTACTCGGACTGGGTGGCGGCTCACTCTCGCTACCTTCTCAGCTTAATGCTACAACGTTCTCTTACTGTCTCGTGGATCGTGACTCTGAGTTGGCGTCGACTCTGGAGTTCAATGAACCGCTTCCTCGTAACGCCATTACTGCTCCGTTACTCCGTAACCACGAGCTCGACACGTTTTATTACGTTGGGTTAACGGGACTGAGTGTGGGCGGTGGGTTGTTGAAGATTCCCGAGTCGGTGTTTAAAATTGACGAGTCGGGTGATGGTGGGATAATAATTGACTCGGGGACGGCGGTGACTCGGATACAAACGGACGCTTATAACATGCTTCGCGACGCATTTGTTAAGGGTACAAAAGACTTGCCGTCAACTAACGGCGTGGCGCTGTTTGACACGTGTTATGATTTGTCGTCAAAGGGCAGCGTGGAGGTGCCAACGGTGTCGTTTCATTTCGCGGATGGTAATGTACTGCCGCTACCGGCGAAGAATTACTTGATTCCGGTGGACTCGGTGGGGACATTTTGTTTTGCGTTTGCTCCAACGGCGACGGCTTTGTCGATAATTGGGAATGTGCAGCAGCAGGGGACACGCGTAGTTATGGATCTCGCCAATTCCGTTGTCGGTTTTGTACCAGACAAGTGTTAGTGAGTGACAGTTTATTTATTTGTTGCAAGTAAAAACAAGTCTTAACTGTAAAATAGGCAAGTAGAATGCTCGCTAGGTCTTTTCTTTTGGTACAAGTATCTTTTGTTTATTAATTAATAATAGCAATAGTTGAAGACGGCTTCCTGAAGATCTATCATGGGTCATGGCTATGGCTGATTTAAGCCTAAGCAGTAAGCACCCACCCTTTCCACAAGTAACCACATATATTTGATATGATATTATGGGTCATGGCTATGGCTGATTGTAGTTTTTAAGCCTAAGCAGGAAGCACCCACCCTTTCCACAAGTAACCACGTATATTTGCTCCTCATTTCCCCTGTTTTTGTCCCAGTAATGAATTCTTTTGCCTTTTGACCTAATTTTGCAATGATGAAAATGCCACCCAATACCCATGGCTTGTGATACAAAGGTTATTTTAAGACTTGAATTTTTATCGAAGTTGATCGCTAATATTTTTTATATGGCAGTCTTATTTATAGGTCTATTTAAGTAAGATTTTAACCTTCAACAACCCTCGCAGTGTTTACCTCACACATTCGAAGAAACAATATTACGGAAGCAATAAGAAAATAAAAGCAGCAAGGAAATAAGAGAGATCTGGTAAAATCAACCTTTATATTACTTTTCTTCAAAAATTACAAAGAATGTTCTCTCTGACGGAATGAGGAGAGCAAAATTCGAATAAGCTATATATAGGCACTCTAACTTGGAAGTCAAGTTACATTCAGAATCTTACTTAAACTGAACTGCTTAAGATCGTGCTAAGATCACGTCAATCTCTATTAGATTACATTACGTGAACTAATTAGATGACACCCTCATTCAATTAAGACTCTAACTGATAAGATAGAATTTACAAGATAACAAAAAGATAGAGTTAACATTCAAATAGGAAACTAGCACCCTTACCCTCGAAGATCTCCACTATCTTCAGATGTTAAGTCTCATTGCAACTCTAACTCTTAGTTGTCGCCACATCATCCAACATCTCCCAACGATCTCTATCCGTTGATGATGCAGTGTGATCTTTTCGAAACCCACATAACACACTGACATGATCCAGTGTTTCCACAACAAGTCTGTTAGTTGTGGTCCATTCATCCAAGCATGAGTCAAGTCCTTAGTCCATCAAGTTCTTAGCCTCGGTCGAGTTAATCTCCACAAGGTTCAAGACTCTACCAAAATTCGCACCAATTTCGATCTCACTCGCCCATGTTTGCCTTAGTATTTTCGCAATCCTCCCTCATACGTATAATCTAGCTAACCTTTCTCCTAAGGCACATCATGAAAGTCGCTGAGAAGTGCTTCAAAGTTTAAGAGTCTAGCAAACCACCCCCACTAGACGAATTCGACGCCCTCGTCAAATTAGTTTGTTGGCACTCCTCCACGAGTGGTTTCTTCGAAGACTCCTTAGTCAGCTCTTGAAGGCGGTAGCATGTCTTCATATCAATTAGTACTTCATCCACGTATCATTTTCCCAATCCATTGGGGTTGTCTTTGCTTCCACTTGGACTCGCCTTCTCGAGACTCACCATGCCCACTAAAGACATGTTTTAATCATCCAATTAAAGAGACATTACATGCTTTCCTTAATACCTTAGACATAGGATTCCATGTTCAACTTGGAATTGCAAGATTTGTGCAATTTGGAGAATATAAGAGAATCTAATTCAACATCCACTATAATGAATCAATTTTAATAATTATATTAATGAAAGTTCTAATTGATTGATATTTTTATAAGTAATCGTATTATTATACTTTAAAGCATTGTAGCATGATGAACATCTTTAATTATTTAATTAAAATGAGTTAATATAATGTTAATATTATATATTAAACTTGCATTGTATATCTTGAATTAAAAGAAGTTCTAATCGATGTTTTAATTATAAAAAGCATAATTATCACTAATGAGTTCATTATTTTGATGAAAAGTAATAGATGAACAAAATGAAGTCAAAAACTCAAGAAGATAAATTATGAAGTTGATAAAGAGAAATTGAAGTTTGAAACAGTCAAAATGAAGAACAAACTAAGAACAAAAGAATATCAAAGCTTATCAAGGTCATTCTTTAGTTTATAATGTTAATTACAATCTCATTTAATCACTTTTGTGTTCTAAAAAGCTACTAAGCATAAAATTTTCGTTTCACTTCATTGCATGAATCTTTCTATTCATCATAAGGCATTGAAGCTTTTAGTTGTAATATCTTAATCCTTCAAACAAACTTTAAGGAATATTTTGGGAAAATTTTAATTTTTAATTAAATAAAATAAAATTACTTTGAGCATTTAAAGTTCTTAAATTTTGTTTTCAGGGTGATTAATCACCTATATAGGTTAGTAGTTGACCGATATAAGTTAAAGTTGTCAAATCTGATGTACCATAAATTTTTTATAACATTGGTTGATGTATTAGTAGACCAATATGCCATATTGGTCAACCAATATTGGTTGACCAATAAGCCCATTGGTCAATTAATGTCCCAATGGCTAGTGAATCTAATGCCTTTAAAGACTAGTGCTATAGAAATAGTTGTTATAATGGCTAGTTCTTAGCTTCAACAGTTAGTAAGGGTCCTAAAACACTATAAATAGGTGTTTTCTTATTAGTTTTATCATCAAGAAGCATTTAAGTGTGTTTTACATACATTTATAAGTGTTTTTCAATCATTTAAGCACTATTTTCTCATATTTATGTGAATAAGCCTCTTTGGAATTATTAAGTGATAAAGCGAGTTATTTTGAGTAGTAAAATTAGGTTAGGTCATTATATTATTGTACTTGGGGTGATCCATATGAGATTGAAGTTCCACTTTATCTTCGAAGAAGATTGTAAAAGGGTTTCTTTTTATTGAGAAACATTATACAAACATTATTCTTCCCTTTATTTACCAAAAAATAAAACATTATTCTTCCTTTTGAAATAAATTATAATTAAATTCCAAAAAAAGTCCTGGGAGTGGATGTAGGCAAGGGTTATTTGTCAAACCATTATAAATCAGTTTGCATTTATATATATATATATGATTGTTGTAAAATTAAATTCATTGGTTAGAAAAATTCTTAAATTTTATAAACGCCCAATTAACTTCTCCTTTTAAATGTCATTAAGGACTACCAACATAAACTGATGTATAAATTTCTTTCATTACATAAAATATTTATACTTTTATTTGAATAATTATGAAAATTAATTGATTTAATATATA
>JANIHZ010000003.1:32707502-32725886 GCA_027478365.1 Erythroxylum rufum | reverse complement strand
AAATAATATTATATAAATCTCAAAATAAATATCCAAGTTGAGTAAATAGTTAAATACATAATAAACGGGAATATGAGTTTGCGGGTATTGTGGGAATTATGTGTAAAACATAAAGATAAAAAGGACTAAAAAATAGACTCATTAATTGATCTGAAAAATCTACCTAAAAAGCGTTTTTTTAGAAGCTCTAAATTTGAGCTTCTTAAAAAGCTGTATTTTGACTGCCAAAAAAACTATATCTACTAAAAAAGTGATTTTTTATTTTACAACTAAGCACTTATTTTTCTTTAAAAAAATTTATGCAGTAAAAAAAAAGCTTATTACCCTTCCAAAAGCTCAACTAAATAGACAATCATTAAAGTCAGCTTTCTTCCAAATTTTTACGTTGTTCTTTAAGTAGGTTTTACACTTCACTATCTTAACATGGCAATGTTCTCAAGAAATCTTCTTCCAAGTACCGAGACGTGCATATGGACAAGAACATATGAGAACTGAAGTAGCAGATGCGAAGAAAGCCCAAGCATTTGATATCGCAAATATTAGAAAGGACAGGTCATGCAATTAGACTTCCATCATCATTGTTTCCTCCTCGTAAAGTGAAAGCACCTGCAAAAGCAATTGTGATGTTGAGTGAGGCCGTAGTTGAGCACGATTGAGTTGTTTGCTTCATCCATTCATCGCCCTTTTTAACTAATTCCTCGTGCTCTTCAATGAAAAACTGCTCTGGAGTTCTACTTTCGAGTTTGGCATTGTTTTGTATGATGGTTGAACAACATCTTCCACTTCCTGCACCAGAACGAATAAATAATTTGCAGAAAGAATATATTAGAAATATGATATAGAGATTTTAATCTGACCTTGTGGCATTGGATTTCCCTTTGCAATTGAAGAACCGCTCCAGAAGTTGAACTTGTTGGCCCAACTTGGCAGCTAGATGAAGAACGCTGTTTTTATCGTTGTCTGTAGCTGACAAGAGTATATTCTTTCATAGCTTCATTTTATGTATCAACTTGTATGGTTCTTCTTTCCGGTTTTCAACTGCTATATGAGACATGAAGCGGGGCTTGTTGTCCGTGAAGACAAGAGTGATACGGTTCTAGGAAGAAGTAGGAAGGAGGGGAACGAATTTGGAGAGAGGAGGAAGAAAGAGAGAGGGATTGAGAGAGAGCAGAAGGAGAACAGAGAAATTTCTTGTAATCTCCCTTTCTTCATCCTTCGTTCATCATCATATAAAGTAAAGTTGTAACGTGGCATCATAGCTCACCAATAGCAAGAATACTCGGTGAGCCAAAACAGTTACAACCTAGATTGCCTACTCTAGAAAACCACAAACATTCAAATGTAATCATGAAATTTAGTGGGGGTGTGTTTCTCGCCGGTGCTCTTCCTTGGGTACTGGTTAACTGTTGTGTGCTTCGTAACATTACTCTCTGGTTCAGATGAAACCTTGCCCTCAAGGTTGTAATCAGGGAAGTCCTTCTAAAAGTCGGTCAGCGTCTCCCAGGTAGCGTCTTCGGGCCTTTGTGTGGACCATTACACTAGGTCTTGAGGAGTGAGCTTCCCATGCAGCAGTACTTAGGAAATCCCAAAATTTGGTCAGGTTGAACGATTGGGCTAGCCCCAATGGAGTCCAGAGAGAGTTGGGCAGAATCACTTGTTTGCAAGCCTTTGAACTTTTTCAGGAGTGAGACGTGAAAAATATTATGTATTTTGGACTCTGGGGTAGCTCAATTTTATAGGCAATTGAGCCTATCTTCTCCAACACTTTAAATGGCCCGAAAAATTGTGGGCTGTGGGCTTGAAGAACCCGGTCCAGCTCAACTAAACAGTAAGTTAACCTTTAATCTTATCCTTACCTTAATGAGCTGTCGGCTGGAGTTAGGGCTCAAAGGTGAGATTTTGAAGAAACACTCCTTCCTTGTTGATTTCAGCTGCGATTAGGGATTGAGAAAAGGGGATTTGCGAAGGCTGCTGCCTTTCTCCACACTGCTGTCCAGAAAGAGTTACTCCCTTGAAGATTCGATGATGGAACCTCCTCTTCTCAGCCAATCGAACCCTAAGGTAAGATCACTGCTACTGATTTCTTCGATATCTCTTCTCCTCTTGTCTCTGTGAGTTGCTGAGTGTGATATAAACGATGTGTATTCTCCTCTCTACTGACAGGAAAACTTCTGACTTGAGGGCTGGAAGATGGAACCTCCACGACTGCTTCAACACAGAGTAAGTTTGCTGTATTTCTTTGAACTTCGTGTGTAAGCTGCTACTTCTTCTTGTGGATCTGTGTATGTAGGGTTAGTATATATGTATGAAAGATATGTTGGCTCTCACTCTCTCTGTTTTTGTGTGTTCTGGTTTTGTAAGTGTTTTGGTTTTTGTATGTAAACTGAAACATAAACTACTACTATTACTCTATGAAACTCACAAGAACAGAACAGAAAAATGTAAAAGCTTGAAACTTTTGTATTGATAAGGTTTTTTCCTCTTACGAAAATGAACAGCAAGGAGCCCCTTTTATGCAGCTTCTTCATGTTCTGATACAAGTTACTGGTTTTTCTAAAGGACAAGGACATAAACTGATGAGTAAAGTTGACTAAACTGACATTTCCTAATTTGTCAAGGCATAAAAAGGAATACATTTTGTCTTCAACATGCTAAAGCTAATATTGGAAAAGGTTAAAAACAGTACAGCATGAACAACATTAAATACTTAGCTGCTACTTGATTCTTCTGCTTCAAAAGAGACATCCAAATCTGATTGTCAGGCCAGAAAAGAAAAACTTGATGCAAGAATCAGGTTTCCTTGTTTTACTTGTCTTCAGCAAATCTTGATTAAGCTAATTAAACCAACTTAATTTCTTCAGATTTTATTTGCTCTAACCTTCTTCCTCTGCTCATTTTCTTGCTGCAACTATGTTTTTCAAATCAGCACAGCTACTTCAAATGAATTCCTTCAACTTCTTCTCTTCTTGATTTTCAATTTTCAGCACTTGGTTGCTTGAACACACAACCTTCTGAATTATTCCCAAGATTAATAACTCAATTTTTCTGATAAGCCTTGGAGACTTCAACCTGATTTTCACCCTTCTTTTCTTCTTCAACTTGATTGCAAGATCTTCAGCCAACTTTAACATAGCAGGTTTTGCAAAACAATTTATTCCAACATATTTATGGTGAGTAGTATTCTGCATCGTTATTATTCAAGTTCAATGGTCGGCATAATTATCTGAAATTTGATCGATGCTTGTTTCCAGATGTTGCATTAAGTATATATGGTGAAAAAACACACAGATTTCTTTGTCACTGCACGAGATGGGAATGAAGAAACAGCATTGGATGCATTAGCTCGAAAGAATTTTGCCCACAAAGCTCCGTCAGGAACTTGGACCAAACTCTTCAACTTGTGCTGTGACAGCTGTCAGTTCTCTAACCTCAAATGGAGTTAGGATTAATATTTAGTGTAGCTGAATATAATTATTTGGTTTCAGGCTGTGGCGCCGATCAGAAGAGTAATCCTCTTCCCACAGAAGCATATGAGCTTCTCCAACTGCTATGGGATGAAGTCCTATTGTATAAGCACTCGACAGTGTCTAAAGTAATTGGATCACCTCCAGTACTACTATTCAAGGCTGCAGAACGAGGAAACCTTGAGTTCCTGACTACACTCATTCGCTCGTATCCTGAATTAGTGTTTAAAGTTGATGGGAACAATTACAGTATATTTCATATTGCTGTTTTGCGCCGCCACGAAGATGTCTTCAAATTGATACATGAGATAGGCTCACCTAAGAGTCGGGTCGCTGCATTTAAAGATGAAAATAAGAACAATCTGCTGCATTTAGCTGCAAAGTTGTCGCCGCAAAATAAATTAGATGCTATTCCAGGAGCTGCCCTTCAACTACAACATGAACTACTGTGGTTTGAGGTGAAAGAATGAATATTGCTTGTTTTTCGTTGTAATATCTCACCCACTTACCACCTATTCTATGCAGAAAGTTAAGAAAGTTGTTGAGAAAAGCTATGTCGAGGCAAAAAATCTGACAAGCCAAACGCCTGGAGAAATATTTCTGGAGGAGCACAAGGACCTAATAGAAAAGGGAGAGAAATGGATGAGAGACACTGCAGCTTCGTGCATGCTTGTTGCCACCCTCATAGCCACAGTGGTTTTCGCGGCCGCTTTCACTGTACCCGGCGGCAATAATCAAGCCGGAAATCCCATATTTCAGCACGTGGCACAGTTCCAAGTTTTCGCCATAGCTGATGCAGTATCGTTGATATTTTCTGTCTCTGCGGTGTTGAATTTCCTGTCAATTCTCACTTCTTGCTACGCTCTAAAAGATTTTCTACAGTCTCTGCCTCAGAAGTTGGTTCAAGGACTTGTAATGCTTTTCATTTCAGTGGTGGCGATGCTGGTTGCTTACATTGCAGCCATTTTCATCATCTTCAAAAATGGACAACTTCGAATTGCAATCCCTATCGCTGTGATAGCTATATTTCCAGGCGTTCTGTTCATTCGGCAACAATGTGGGCTCCTGCGTGACGTTGTTTGCTCAACCTATATGTTGAAGTCTCTCTTCCGGCCCAATAAATCTACACTTCTCTATGTTGGAGATAGCGGGAAGGCTACAAAAAAAAAGCTGTAGCTTATGTTTCTGAAGATTAGTGTGCCTTAATGTACTCTTGTAGTAGTTCTATGTCAGATAGATCGAAATTGGATAGAACCATCTTACTGGAAGACCTGGCATTAGTTCTGCAACCTTTTCAAAGAGAATAATTAATCCATTTGGAACCAGTAGTGTCGTTATCTAGACTAAGCAAGTTCCCGAGACTAAATAAAAAGGTATAGACTTTCCATTGCAGCGTATTCAAAGATTAACTTGGATGATTTTTGTAGGAAATTTCACTTTTGACTACCTAGACTACCATGCTAAGATAGTAGTATATAAATATATCTCAATTAAGTTAACCGAAGGCTGGGGATCAGTGTCGTCAAAAACAAACCTGGAAGTCAAGATTAAGTCAGGATTAAGCGAAAGGAATCTGAGTTTGAACAAGAAGAATCAAGAAAGTCTGAGGTTAGATCTAACCTGGGCTGAGATCGACCCACCACGATCCACCATATACAGTTACTGCGACTACTCCAAACTAAAGTTCAAGCCTAGCAATGTAGAACTACGTTGAAAGTTAATTGAAGAAAAAGTTGCGTGATTTAAGTCGGAGACTGTGCGGATAAGAAGATCGCCCATCGCCCTCGATGTTCAGCTCAAATTGGAAACTTCTGGAGACTCAGCTATCGTCTGGTGTGGGTCTTTACCCCATTTATAAAATCCCCATCGTGTTTAGCTTTTCTCTTGTTAATTACTATGTTGTCGTTTTATGGCGTTCGTTTGTAGCTGCAGCACTCTGATGTCGTTTTGTTTATGTTTGTGGCAGGGAAGTTTTATCTCTCCAAATGTTTATGCTCTAAGTCTTACTAATTCAATAAATTTTTTAATTTTAAAAAAAGTATATCTTAATTATGTTCTGATGATCTGGAGCTAATCTAATTTACTTATATATCAATATTAACAAAACTTAGGATCAAAAGTTAAAATTGTACTACACCTTGTTCTGATATATATATCACAGTATCAACAAAACTTAAAATCAAAAGTTAAAATTATACAACAACTTATTTTTTTAAGAAAGTATAAAAGATTCTATTATGATTTGAACTTTAACAACAAAAAGCATTTTAAAAATAAAATCAATTAGATAATCATTAGTAATTAGTGATCATTTTCACTATAAAAAGAGAAAATTGGAAGCAGATATTGGAACTCTCACATAAGAGAAAGGAGCAAATTGGAAGCAGTTATAGGAGCAAGTTTAATTAACGTCTTCCTCTTCTTGAAAGAATTAAGGAAAGAGTAAATGCTTGGTAAAACGGTTTTCTTTCTTATGCTACTCTAATAACCCTCGTTATATTTATCTTAAGTAGCTTACATATTTACTGGACTGCCCATATAGCCTTACCTAAGAAGGTCCTTAAAGAAGTTGGCAAAATCATAAAAGCGGACTGGTAGATCTGAGAACTCACTTAATGCCAAGGTTAAATAGAGTGAGGTTATTATTATGAAGAAGTTTGGTGGCTCTATACTGATCATAATGTTTGGTAGATCTATACTATGCATAAAGTTTTACAGTGCAAGAGGCTCTGGTGGCTCTATACTAATCATAATGCACTATGGGTCAAATGGATTCATGAGTTTCACCTTAAAATCTAAATTTTTGGCAAGCTTCGTGTAGTAGGGGGGTCTCATATATTCTTCTTCATATGAGGAAGTTGCATGACTTAGTTTATCCTTGTATTAAACAAAATGGTGTAAGTACTTGGTTTTGGTATGATAACTAGGTTGACTTGAGCCCTCTTATTCTCAATCCTCAGGTTCACCACTTTAGAAACAAAATTCCTCTTAATCTTAAGGTCTCATCTTTGCTATGCAATGACCAATAGAGAGGGAGCTTCCAAGGCTTCGATACTCTAGTTCAATTCTTTCCTCAACTAGTTAATGTTTTAATTGATGATTCTATAAGTTGGTATATTGATCATAGTGGTGAATTCTCCAATAAACCATATCATCAACCTCTCGTACGGGGTTTAAAGGAGGTACCTTGGTTTACATTTTTATGGAGGAATTCCATCCACCCAAAAGCTTCTTTATTTCTTGGCTTGCGATTAAGAATAGACTTGGGACTAAAAGTCGATGGCATAGCACTATGGATACAACTTGTGATTTTATGAAAAATGGAAGTAGAGACTAAGGATCATCTCTTTTTTCTCTGCAGTTTCTCTAAAGCAATTTGGAGTAGGATTTTTCATTTGTTACCTAATCATTGTTATTCTTATTCTTAGGAACAATCTCTTAATTGGGTCATTGGGAACTCTAAACATGGCATGCCTAATGCTATTCTTGTTAAAGCTGCCTTTACTACTTTTATCAACTTTCTTTGGAAGAAGCATAATTCTCATATATATATAACCTGTGAAGTGGGGAAATATCAGGTAGCTGATAGGAATATTAATTGGATTAGAGCAACCTCAAGTGCCAAAAATCTTCAATATTATCTCTCCCCTGATATAAAATTGAGATGGAATCTATAATGTGATCTCTTAGGTTACTCTATTAGCTTCGTTTCTTACTCTTTTGTTCTTACAGTAACTAACATGCCTGCACATGGAGGATCAACTAGGGGTTATCCAGAACTAGAAAGAAAAACCAAAAGGTATCCTATCTATGATCAGTATGCCATCTTACTTGCATACTCGGGGTCAATTGATGCTCCTCACTTCTTGCCGCTGTGCTCGCTCAAATTTTATTCAAGATTTTATCCGCTAATTGATATTTTTTAGTTGTGGTTAGGTCGGCTATGCTAGGCCCAAACCCAGGCCCACGTACCCACGACCCATCAGCAGGAGTTAATCTCCCATACAAACGTAAAGACTTACGTAAAGACCTAAACCTAGCATCCAAGTCATATATAAGGTACTGTTCTGCCATGATACAGGTACGACATTATAACCCTAGTTTCCTCTGCTATTTGCAACAAAAACTCTCTCAAAAAGACTAACTTGAGCGTCAGAGGGGTCTTCCGGGAACCAACCCCCGGTGTGCCTTTATTTGTTTTGCAGATATTCGGCAGCCAAGGTCACACATAATTATGGATCCAAGCAACAACATTCAGCCCTCACAGATTCAGACTGAACCAAAAACGATTTTAAAAGTTTTCTAGATGTTGTTTAAAGATTAAGAATTTTTCTTTAAAACTTAAAATAAATTTCTTACAAAATGTGAAAGTGATCACGAGTCTATGTTTAACCTGAGTTTGTTTATGTAATAAGTTTTTCAAGAATGTAATGCACCAGGGCCAAACATGAGCCAATGCTTGACGTGTGTTTGAAGAACATACATCTCAATTAGACTTGTGCTCCTCTAAAACCATGCTAAATCTTTTTTAACTTAGCTCAGTTTATCTATATTCATTTCTTCTTCATTAGGGAGCCAAGCCTAAAAATAAATTGTAAACCTCATTAAATACCAAATCCTATAGAAATCATCCAAATATAAAGCAAATGCTCTTAAAATCATGCTAAAAATATAATTTCATTAGCATTTATCAAATTCCTTCTTACTTAAGTATTTACTTGTCTTCAAGTAAATCATTTTATTACTTTTAGCTTAGATAGATAGCAACTCCAAGAAAGAATTTAATAAATCCAATGCATCAATCAAGATTTTCCATTATTCATTCAATTTACAAAGTTCATCAAATTGTTAGGCATTTAGCTACTTGAATAAAGTCTTGATTTAATCAATTCAATTCAACATCACAACCCTTTAAACTTTAAATTAATTCAAAAGTTCAACGTAATGCATAAAGTAAACATACATAAGATAGATGCTTAAGTACATTTTCATAACTCTTATTTAAACAAAAACAAACAAAAACAAAACGTTGCCTTTAAATTAACACTAGAACATATAGAAATTTGTTTAAAAAGTTACCCAACTTTTGACGTCAGAGTAAATACCTTAACATAATTTCTCCTGATTACTTGATTAGGTCACCATTTTAAATGTTTATTAGTACCACTCTTTAACTTCAATCCCTTTACTTAGTTTGAAGATGGCAAAGTAAATTTATTTATACTCACTTATTTACATATGTTTTATTTTTTAGTAGGATGCAAAAAATACTTAAAAAGAGTCCATTTCTAAACTAATTGTATGTCCAAATTATATTTAAAAATAAGATATTGCATATCAATTATTCATTTTCAAAATTAATGAAGCAAATTAACATTAACTTTATCATCAATGTGCATAACTATTTGCCTAATAAATCAAATCACAATAAACTTATAATAAATTATCTCAATTGATACCTTTTGAAGTTAAGAATTTTTTCAAAATTACTCATATTCCTTATATTTTGAATGATTTGATATTTAATTTGAGAATTATTGTCATTTCAGATCTTATTTTTATCTGTACAAGGAAAACAAACCAAAATTAGAGAAGAAATAAATTGAATTAGAGCAATATTGGAAGAAATAGAGAATGACCTATGAATACAACACTTACACGCTACCTTGTTAAGAATCATGTTCAAAGGTGGTTACCTCTGTTTCTTTTATGCAGCCCTACACACCCTTATGTCACCTCTTTGATGAAAAGCACGACACCCTACACGATCTTGTGTAGATCCTATATTGGTGTTAAGATTTTTCTAGAATTTCCAGGACAACATAGCTTTGTACACTAACTCATGTCTGAGGCCATGTAGCTTATTAAAAATATAGGGCCTCAAATTTAAAGAAAAGAAAGACAAAAAAGGAGTTCTTTGGCCAAAAAGTAGGAAGTCATTTTAAAGCTATTTTACATCAATTTTGATTAAAATTATATCATTCTTTGAAGATACAACACGACTTTAACAAGAATCCTTTGAATATTGAAGATTAAAGATTGAAGATTTAAGATTCAAGATTCAGGAACAATGACTTCTTTATCTTATTTTCATTATTATTTTTACTCTAATATTATTTTTTGAGTATGAACTAAATTGGGATATAGATTTAGGTAGGATAAACCTAAGATGTGATATATTTTGATTTATTCTTTGGTTTAATTAATTTCTAGTTTTATTGTAATTTATCCATGTTTTTATGTAGATTGAATTAAATGAGTGAAAATGAAAGATTTAGTACTTGATTCATGTAAAGATTTAGTACTTGATTCATGTATGTGTGGTTATATTATAACATGGTTAAAGAGGGTTAAGCATGAGATAAACGTGAGAAAGTTGCAATTTCTTCCTAGGTTAGGATAGAACCTATTAAAAAAAAGTTCATAGAACGAGTTCAAACATTATTAGGTTGTCTAGATTAAAAAAAGAATTTCAATTGATTAACTTATGAATCAGAGTTATATGTATTAAGAAAGAATATAATCTAGTTTAGGAACTCTTATTAGTTCAAAAAACTGGAGCTATTCATTAAACTAAGAGAAGTTGAATATGATGAACTCCTACGGGAAACCTGGCTTAAATCTAGGTGTTTCACTAATCTATTTATTCTTAATCATTTCTTTGCTTTAGTATTTGGTAGTTATTTTATTTTCTTATTTAATTATTCATAACCATTGATCTACCTTGGTAAGTTTGTGAAAGATGGGTAATTAACCAACATCCTCGTAAGATTGGCCCGTACTTACTTGTGCTAACTATAGTTATACCATATGCTTACATAACCAAATAACTAATAAGTTACTAGTTTCCTCCTTCACACTTCAATTGTACAATGTCCCCAATGTATATGACATAAAAGAATAACAAAAAATAGAAAATAAGGGAAATGAAATTAGGATAAATGGTACTACTATGATAATTAAAAAATCATCAACCTTGTCTAATGCCATTAAGAACAGTCATAGATTAGTGAAATCTGGTATCTAATATAATATGTAGGGATATTATATAACATAAATAATTATTTCCTATATAACCTATACAACTCTATCAAGTCTCATCCCAAATAAAATACTAATGATCTAACATTCACAACTTTAAAATAGTTTTCAACATAAATATATGCAATAAAACTATTATTAAGTATAAAGATACTAAATGGTAAAGATCCTAAAGGTTATTGAATTGAAATAAAATATCTAAATCATTGGCTCATGTCCCAACATGCTCTTCTTTATGAGTCTTTTAGTTGGAGTTCCTACTCACATCCTTTACCTTAGCAACTCCTTACATAAAGACTTGAATCTCCTCTTCCTACTCAAGCTTCTAAATATGCCATATGATTTATTAAAATAGGGCTCTACAACTCATCTTCTTCTCTTCGTATGATACAAGTCTCTAAATGGTTTTTTTAAAATTATTTCCTACATAGCGTAAAACACTTTAATACCAATCACATCTATATAGAACTAAGTATCGTCTTCATCAATAGAATGCTTCTTGGTTTCAAATATCTTAAAATTTAATTCCTCCTCACCTTTAGGATTAAGTTTTGATCATGCACATTTATAATAGCCTTAGCAATGGCTAAGAAAGTTAATCTTAAGATCAAGGATACTTTTATATCATCCTTTATATCCAAAACTAAAACAGTCAATCAGAAAGATAAATTTATTAATCTTAACCAACAAAATTTCTATGATGCCCCTAGGATACTTAATTAACCTATATGAAAATTGAATGATCATCCTAGTAGGTTATCTAATCCTAACTTCTTAGACATGTTATATGACATCAAATTGATTCCAACTCCTAAATCCACTAATTCCCTTTTAATTGACAAGCTGTTAGTATTACAAAGAATATTGAAGCACCTTGGATCTTTGACTTTCTATAATAGTTTTTTTTAAAGATAGAGGAGCACTCTTTATTTAAAATCACCATAAATAATTCTTTAAGCTTCTTCTTATTAGAAAGGAGATCCTTTAAATACTTGGCATACTTTGTCATTTTTATATAACAACAACAACAACAATAACTCTCAGATATAATCCCGTTGATAAAATTATGCTAAAGATCAGTAGGCAAGTTCACCTATCATTCTTATAGTATAACTTAGGTGGATATAGGTGTTGACCCCACGAGGATTATAATTACTAGTAATGACAATCTTTTTATTATCCAATTGAACAAGAATAACGATTAAATTAAAGTAAAAAGAGTTGACTAAAAAAATCTAAAGCACCAAACCAAATCAATGAAAAGATTGAAGCAATCAAAAGATCAATAAAATGTATCGTGCTAAAAATTTTCTATACTAAAATCTATCTTAATTCAATGATTAACCCTAATTTATTGGACTAGGGGAAGTTTTAAATTTACAATTGTATTCTTTCTCAAGACATAGAACTCCTATCCTTAAGTTAATTGATTGAAATATCTTTTTGATCAAAACCTCTAAGAATGTATTAGCATGTTCTATGGATTTTTATGTTAGATTTAGCTCTATCTCAAAAGATTTATACAGTCTTATATGTAGAATTCTATGTGACTCTTATTATTGATTCTATGATCTATTCATATATATGATTTCTCATTCCTTATATATGAAATCTTAATTTGAATCAAAACACTATCATATTTTAAATCAACACAATATAAATCAAGAAATTAATATAAAATAACAGCTTTAGGGCTTATCAATTTTAAATCTATATCTCAACTTAGTTTATGCTCAAAAAAATAAAACTAACTAATAAATAACGAAGAATACAAAGCAAAATAACTCATTCTCGTGGATCTTGAATCTTAATGTTTTTGATATAATCTTAATGTAACTTTTTCCTTTTTCCCAAGGTTGCTTCTTTCTTGTGTTAAGACTCTCTAATTTAATATATTGTGACTGTTGTCTGGTCCTCCCTAATGGCTCTTCTTTAATCCCTTGTGTATCTATCCTTTTTAGCTATACAAAATCTTAATTTACATAACAATTACCACTAATATGGGTCTTTAACACGAGTTCGTGTTATGCCTATGTTGGCTTAATAACTCCTCTTCCACGCTTTTGAGGTTTACTTTAGGAATGTAGGTTTGAAGGCTATAAATATGACATTTTTTGACCATGTACCATTATACACTAAGTTATCTAAGAATTCAAATGTCTCAGTAGCCTACACAATATTGAACACGAGTTCGTGTTTTACCCATTATGATTCCATATTTAACATTTGTTTGTTTATATAGTAAGTTCTTCAAAAATATAATGCACTAGGGTGGAACATCATATTTCTGTGTTTTAAGAAAATGGTTCTCTACTAGACTCGTGTTTCTTCAAAAATGTACCAAATCTTTTCTAAATTAGCTCTAACTTGCATAAATTTGTTCCTTCGTTATTGAAGAGCTAAAATAAAGCCTGTAAATAAAATATAATTCCCATTAAGTACCAAATCATATAGAAATTATCCAAATATAAGTCAAAGGCTCTTAAGATCAAGTTAAAAACATAACTTAATTAGCATTTATCAAAAATATTTATACATTAAGCACATTATATGAATAGTAATAAAATGTTAAGCCCCTAAATGTATTATAAAGCATAAGATGACGGTTACTAGAAAAATTATATTGCAATATTTACAAATGAAGTTCTTCATTATTCCTTGATCTTAGTTCTTCACCCAAATTAAAGCCCAGTTTGACTGTATTTGGTACTTCAACTTTGTTCATTTTAGCTCCTTTAACTACTTTACTCACTGTATCACTTGCTCTTTCAATAAAATTGGTATCTCATATATTATTTAATTCTTTGACACATTAAATTACTAATATCACAAAAAATATTGGTAGCAATATACTTTTTCATTATCAAAATTATAGGATAAGACATCACTTGGTCTAATAATATCCTTCTTTTTGATAATGATGAAACTTTTGATGATATTGAGAGTAAAATAAAATATTACTTATGAATATGCTCCCTATATGTTTCAGTAATATGAAATGTAATGTTCCTTTAATTCATGCATTATTAATTTATAAAGATCAAGTTTCAATTTCATTCGATACCACTATTATCTCTGCCATTTTGTCAATATTAAAAAGCATATAAATAATAAGTTATAAACGTCAAAAGGATGATTGAATACTTTCCTCACCCTTTTCAAAATCACTATCATATAGGCAACATTCTCATTAAGAAATGCATAAAATGAATCTTAAGAGTAACTTTCAACAAGCTCATCTATCAATTGCAAAGATATCTATCTTTCTCCTTTTTGGTACATGCAACACTATTTTTCCTCCTAAATATATATATCAATTCAATATGCTCAAATATAATGGATGTGAGAGCAAATGATTATTCCTTTTTAGGTATAATCAATAGTTACATCATTTTCCTTTCAAAAAAACAGTTGCATCACTTTTATTCGTCGTTTGATTCAACAAATAGTCTTTTTTTTATATCAATTTCCTTGCTTGGTTCATGTGAGGATTCTTGATGATTGTCCCTTTGTAATAAATTATTAGAGATACCATGGTTGTTCCTTAGTTGATACTTATAAACACTTAATTTTGTATCATGTATTTTGTTTCTTTTAATTTTAAAAATTATTCTCAAGAAATTAAACATACATTTGCATTTATGATCTGATGTTTATAATAGACTAAGTTGATTTTTGTGGTCTTTTTACTAGATTTAACTTGTATATTGTTAAAATTAAAATTTTGATTCTTGATTGTGTTGAATTTATTTTTTATATTTTGTTTTAATCATTTATTAGAGCCTTTTGTCTAAATTATTTTAATAATTAATTTGTATATTTAATTAGTTTAATTGTGTTCAGTTATATCGTTTAATCTTCTGGGTATTAATTTTGCTTTTTTGGGAATTTTGGTCAATTTGAAAATAGATGTACTTAAGGGGGAGTCAAAAGTTGAAATATGAAAGAATATTTGGGTTGCTAAGTCACAATGAAATAGTATAAGACAAAGATGCAAATGAGATGGACCATTCCAAGTGCTTGAGAGAATTAATGATAATGCCTATATGATTGATTTGCTAGGTAAGTATCAAGTGTCCACTACTTTTAATGTTGCCGATCTCTCTCCCTTTAATAATGTAGGGTCTGATTCGAGGAAGAATCCTTTTGAGAAGGGAGGAGATGATACAACCAGCCTTCGCAATGGAGTTCCACACCTTACACATCAACCTAACAAGCTACACATGCCAAGTAGTCCAATTACAACGAAACAAGCTTCAAGGCTTAAACATGCAATGTAAGTTTTTGTTCAAACTCAAATCATAAGTCAAGGACATGAGGAGGTCGAAACATCCATGGAGAAACACCAAGGCACGCCCAAGCTTGTGACTTTATTAGAGGAGGCATTGGAAGAGGCTAGTACTTAGCAATTTTAGGAAACAAGCTCAAGTTTTGTTTGGGGCGTATTTTTGGTTTATTATTTATTATCTCTTATTTTAGGCCTAAAGACTTGTTTATGGGCTGTTCTTTTAGTTAGTAGCATGTTCTTTGTTTGTTTGGGCTATTTTGAGACTTATTTGTTTTAATATGTTTAGCCCTAGGACAAAAAAGGTAGGAATAACATATTTGTGGTTGTTGATAGGTTTAGTAAAATGGCACACTTTATTGCATATCATAAAACTAATGATGCCACTTATATTGCTGATTTGTTCTTTAGAGATGTTGTGCATTTGCATGGTGTTCCCTAAGTCTATTAGTGATGTGCGTAGTTTTCATGGTTTAGCTAGTTTTTATAGGCGATTTGTGAAAGACTTTAGCACCATTACTGCGCTATTAACTGAAATCATTAAAAAAGATGTTGGTTTTAAATGAAGTGAGGCACAAGAACTTGCGTTTAATGTTTTGAAAGATAAGTTGTGTTCTGAACCTATTTTAAGTTTGCCTAACTTCAATGAAGCTTTTGAGATTGAATGTGATGCCTCCGAGATAAGTATTGGTGCTATTTTAATGCAGGGTAGGCGTCCCATTACATACTTCAGTGAGAAGCTTTATGGGCCACAACTGAAAAGACTCAATCCCAAAGAAATCAGAAATTAATTTACATTACAAATGCTTACTTATTGATGTAAATCAATTTCTTGAAGTAACCATGAAGACATTCACGCCTCACTTGAAGAATTCAATTTTAAAATTTTATTAATCATCAAAACTTAGGTTACAAGGATATAATAAGGTATAAATACCCTTGACCAAGTCCTAACCCTAATTAGCAATGGGTTTGCAAGCCCATTTAATGAAAATAGGCTAATCCTAACAAATCTAGGAGTATCTGACCCATCGAACATAATCTGATCCAAGTCCTTTTAGGAATGAGCTAAACACATTAAAACAAATAAGTCTCTAAATAGCCCAAACAAACAAAGCACATGCTACTAACTAAAAGAATAGCCCATAAATAAGTCCTTGGGCCTAAAATAAGAGATAATAAATAATAAACCAAAAATGCTCCCCAAACAAGACTTGAGCTTGTTTCCCAAAAAAGCTAAGTACTAGCCTCTTCCAACGCGTCCTCTAACAAAGTCACAAGCTTAGGTGTGCCTTGGTGTTTCTCCATGGATGTTTCGGCCTCCTCACGTTCCTGAATTGTGATTTAGGCTTGAACAAAAGCTTTCATTGTTAAAAATTATGTGGATGGGTATTTGATTTCACTTGTCTACATGTAACATACCTAGAACAGATTTTTTCAACATCTTTTCTCATGTTAGGCAGTAAAAATGTTCACAAAGTATGTCATATGTCTTTTGCACCCTAAAGTGACCTATCAATCCTCCACAATGTGATTCACGCACAAGTATTTCACGCATAGAGCAAATAGGCACACAAAGTTTATTCTCCCTAAACAAATACTTATCATGCCTATAAAAACTCTACCATTATCCTCCGTTATTCTCTCTTTTTAATCTCAATTGGTCTTTATACACCTATTCTAGTGTAATAGTGTAAGAAAAATTGGTTATTGTTCTTTATACCTATTTTTGAGTTTGTTATAGATGAATTTCTTATCATAGTATCAGGTGCTTCTCAATATAATATTACTAGTATGCATTGGTACTACGTCACCTATTAGTTGAAAAAGAAAAACGATCTATTTGTTTAGGAGATGAAGAAGAGGAGGGCAAAGATGGTAAGAAGATAAAGAGAAAAATGGAGGACAAAAGCAACTCGGATGGGGTGAAATGAGTAGAAAGGTTGTGCATGGAAGTGGGAGAAGAAGGTGAAGGACAATAGAATATTGAAAGGAGAGGCTGGAGGTCTAGCCAGTTCAGGACTGCATATTCTCCAGGAGCTTTCGAGAATAGTAATGGAGCTCATTCACCGAGACAAGCAAGGAACATTGTACCGCAGAACACTGTGCTAGTTAGATTGTATTTTGGCTTTTGGTTTATTTTCCTTTGTAAAAAAAAGGAGAGGCTGGAGCTGGAAGGGATAGAAGCAAGGAGGAAAGAGCATGAAGAGAAACAAAAGAAAAGAAGCGGAGACTCTAAGAAACGTACCACAAAAGATAGCTTGAGGTACTATAGAAAGCTACAATGCAAGTATACATGAGCTTCACTAGCTACTTGGCACGAGCATCTTCTGGGTAGAGTTTATAATAATATTATTCCAAAACAGTGCTGTATATTTTAAAATATAGAAGAATTATAAGGACTATGATAAAATTACTATAATGTCAAATTTTGATTCATGGTTTAATGAATTTAGTGTTATTAATCTGTTAATGCTTAACATAAATATACAGTAATCACTAAAAGTAAAGTGCACAACTCAATTTAAAAATAAACATTATGTAGGCAATTATAAAATTTATTGTTACAAAGTCATCAAACTTGTTGAAATTCTAACATTTTCCTAAAAATAATACTCCAAAGGGATTATTTTAGTCTATTCAATTCAAATGTTTATTTATTAAATATAATTACAAACTTGTATATAATAAAATTTTATTTCTTGATATAGAAAATTTGTTGTTTTAAAAATTCAATGTTATTTTTTGTCTTGCTTTCCATTAAAAACAAAATTTTTGTAACATTATTCCTTCTATTAGATTAGATAGAGATAGAGGGACATATTTAACCTAAAGAGAAATAATCGAATTTCATGACAAAAGAGAGTGAAATGCACACTTTAAAAAGCGGGTGGAATATGGTATAGAAATGTGTGGAGGGGTTATTGGGAGACTAAAATCCCAAGTCAGAACGCAATTATAAAAAGCCTGAGACCCATTTGGTGTTTCGCTTATTACAAATCCATGACCATGAACTAAAGCAGATACGCTATCCACTTCCACAAAAGATCACAAGAAGATTTTCTTCCACCTTCTCCTCACTAAATGCTTTTGCCTTTTCCTTCTGTTTTTACGACTTCTCCAACTTCCCTGTTTTTTACGAGACACAATCGTACTCGTTTTCTCTGTTCTGATCAAAAAGACGCCATCTTTAGCATGCAAAGCTTCAAACTAGCTCCTCCCACCATTCATCACCCTGAAATGTATTGCCACCCCGCTTCTTTCTTTCTTAGGTACTGTTTATTTTTCTCCTTCATTTTTAGCTTTTAGCCGGTTTTTTTTCTTCTTTGGTGGTTAGCTTGTTATGATTGTGCATGTGGGCTCTCCAGAAAAATGTTGTATGTATTGTCTGCGAAGAAGAAAAATGTTTGCTTGCTTTCTTTTGTGACTTCTTGTTCCTTTTTTGGTACGGGTGGAATACAGAGGACAAGATGATCGTCGAAACCAGACGCGTTTTGCGGATCTTGGACAGCTTGATCAACCCGCTTCAGCTTTTCCCGAAGACGATGCTGTTGATTTAAGTCCAAGTATCTTCGTCTCTCTCTCTCTCTCTCT
>JANIHZ010000003.1:32676376-32687741 GCA_027478365.1 Erythroxylum rufum | reverse complement strand
CTCTGGTTTTAATAACATCAGTCTCAAATACCGATTTATTTCGGTATACCGGTTAAACTAGATACCGGGTGTTACAAGTGCCTAAAATCTAAAAACATTTAAAAGAAATTAAACTTATGGTTAAGTTTGTCTCTCAATAAACCCTTCTTTTTTAGGCATTTAGCTAGACCTTTTCATCAAAGTTAATTAATTATTAGAACCATATGGTTGGTCCCTTCTTCGTCATTGCATAATTCACTATATAAAAGGTTCTCTTCTCTCTTCTTTCCCTTCTTCTTCACTCTTAACTTCATCCTCAATTTTCTTAGCCCTTTAACATTTTCTGTGATGATTTTCTATATGATATTGAAAAAATTAACTTATTTGGACTATTTAATAAGTATAAATGGCATTTCATCATTTAAAAATATGAGTTCTTCATTTGTCACTCTATGTATGAGTTGACTTTCCTTAATTTTGATTATTGCACTTATCGTAGCTAGGAAGGATTTATATATGATTAATGGTTTTTCCTCATCTTCTTTATTATCTAGATCATATACATATGAGACTATGGACATTTAAAATTTACCATCACATTCTCTTTAACATCTCTAGGACTTTTTATTAAATTTTCAACAAGATACATTAATCTTCTAATGGGTTCCAATTGGCCTAATCCAAATATTTTTAGTATAATATAAGCCATTACGTTAATACTTGCCCTTAGATCCACCAATACCTTATCAATATAAATTTCACTAACTATGCATAAAATTTTAAAATTATCTAGGTCACCCAACTTTGATAGTATGTCTTGGAGAAATTTGATGTTACCTTCATTTGGTTTTTTTTCTTTATAATTTCCTACTCTGATTCCTCCTCTTTGGGATATTCTTTTTCTAAAACTTCTTCTTTTAATATTTTCAAACTCCTCCTAAGTATTATTATCTTCCTCTTTGATTACTTAAAATAATGTTATAGCGTAAGGAATTCTAAATCGATACTTTATCAATAGTGTCCTTACCTTACTTTTTTCTTCTTCTTGGTGTTAGCTAACTCCTGACCCTTTAAGGCAACCTCCTTCATATGTTCCATAGGGTTAGGTACTGTGTTACTAAGCAAGGTAACTTATGGTCTCTCCATTATTTCCTTGTTTATTTGACAAATTTAAACTTTGAGATTCCTCATTAAAGCTTTATAATTTTAGTATCAAGAAGTAATTGCATATAAAAAGTCTCTTATCATATCTTTTATAATCTACTGCTTCTTTTTCTACATATATTATTAAAAATTGGTGGGGATGTCTTTAAGCTTGTTAAATGCTTAAAAAGAAAATTTTAAGATTTAATTATAACTCTTAATATAAAAGTTTTTTTTCCTTTGGAATCTTCCTATAAAATTAACTTGCTCTATCAGTTTGGCCATAAGATTTTTAGCCTGACATTTCATACCTCCTTGATGTCTTCTTCCTTGGAATTTATTAAGCAAGTTTTACTTCTATAAAACCCTCAATAATCCGCAAGCATACGGAATCATAACTAGTAGTATTTCGATCCCATGAGGAATTAACTAAAACTAATTGAATACTAACTTTGTCTAAGGTTGCAAAAACATGAATTAAAATGAAAATAAAATTAGCTAGAAAATTAAGCGATTGAGTATGGATTGATTGACATCAAAGTTATGAAATTAACATAAGTAAATTAAAGTGGAGCATAACCACTTAACAATTGAGATATCGCAACAAAACAAGATCAAACAGTTATAAGAAGATGGAATTTATGTATCGTCATTTCACTACGCTAATCACTTTTGATGTAATTGGTATCAGTCCTAGATCTTCGAAGGGTTGATTATTCTTTCTCAAGATCTAATCATTAAACCCTAGTTAATAACCACTAATTGAATCCGAAATTCTGATTTTGCAATTTCTCAATTAACAAAAATGAGCTACGTCTCCAATTAGTTCTTAAGCAATAATGGACAATCGTGTCCTCACACAAGATCTCTCTTCGTATATTACCAATTTGATGTTTATATAATCTATTAGGTTGATAATTCTTATTAACTAACCTAATCATATTATTATCGATTCAATCTCTCGATTTGTTATCAAAGTATGCAAAGACCATAAACATCACAACACCCAACAATTTCATTAACATCAAAAGCAAATAGATCACAAAATGCTTCAAGAATCAATCCCTAAATGAAGTTAGAACATCCTTAACAATATATTCAACATCGTCATGTCCAAATCATACATTAGATGAAGTAAACAACAAGAGGAATTTATAAATAACTTGGAATGGATGGCTGAATTGGCTGGACAATAGCAACTTTTGTAGCTCCTTCTTCTCTTCTCTCCTTCTTGTATCTTCCTTGTGCCTGTCATGATCGTGACAGATATGTCATAATCGTGACCCTTGAAAGTTAGCTTCTTTCATGATCATGACCTTTGAAATTTAGCTTTTGTTATGATCATAACATAGGTGTCACGATCGTGATCTAGTGTTATCCTCTTCTGTCACAATCGTGACCCTGGGGGAGACCTTTTGTCACAACCATGATAGACATGTCACGGTCGTGACCTTATTCCTTTTGTCCAAGCTTTCTCCAACTTCCTTCAATCTTTTACATTTGAGTTCATACACTAACAACCACGTCAAAACACCTCAAGCGCATAAAATTAAAGTTCAATGTCATGCTCTAAACTGTAAAACACCCACAAACATAAACACACAATCACATTTACATAATTCTAAAACTAAACATGCAAAAATCATCTAATCAACACCTAAAAACACACTAAAACACCTACCAAAATATAATGTAAACTACAACTATCAACATCCCCACACTTAATCATTTGCTTGTCCTCAGGTAAAAAATAAAAACACATTCAAACACACCAAACAATAACACATACATTCATGCATATGCAATAATGATATAATGACATCTAACTTCATGAAACTAATTTAGCCTTAAATACAATCCTTCAAGTTGTTCCAACTTATTAACTTATGCAATAAATGGCTAAGCACTATGAACTAAATATACATACTAATCAAGACCTTAACGTCATATTCACTCATCTTTAACACTTGCATACACCCATTGAGTAGTCAATTGAAATTGAAAACATCACTAAGTAGCTTTTCATTAAAAAATCATGTTATTCTCAAAGATCAGTATGATTTATTTATTAAACACGATTTTGTTTATTTTCTTTAACATTGACCTAGTCTTTTGATGCAAAGACAAACATTTGTGATGCATGTCTTTCAGTTACTCAACTAGGTCATGTTTTATTAATAAACTTAGTAGGAATGTTATTTTAGTCTTTTGACGGGAAGGCAAACATTTGTGATGAATGTCCCTTGGTTACTCAACTATATAATATTCTCAACTAGCTACTAGCTTTATTCATAACCCGAAAGCTAGCGGAATAGTTATTTGCTTAAGATATACAC
This sequence comes from Erythroxylum rufum, assembly GCA_027478365.1. Classification (NCBI taxonomy): domain Eukaryota; kingdom Viridiplantae; phylum Streptophyta; class Magnoliopsida; order Malpighiales; family Erythroxylaceae; genus Erythroxylum; species Erythroxylum rufum. The sequence continues at coordinate 32,684,283 of JANIHZ010000003.1, read as the reverse complement.
ACTTTTTTTCATATTTAATTGCCTACCTTATTTCTTTAGCTAATCATCCTCATGAAAAGATACTAACGACATTACTTATTTAATTGACCTATAATTATAAATGTATGTAACAAATTCCTAACGTGAGCAAACTAACTTCATAACCTAATTAACATTCATAGTTAACCAAAGATATCTAGAACACGAATTGCACAAGCTAATACATCTTTACAACTAGAAGACTATATTCAAAACAAAACTAGTTCCATTAAGTCCTAGCCATTGACACATTCACACAATTCACACCATAAAAAAAAGAAAAAACTAACATATGACATGCAAAATTCACACTCATGATAAAAAACTACAATGCACACCTCCCCATACTTGAACAACGCATTGTCCTCAATGTGAGAAAAAAAAACAACACATAAGAGGGGATGAAACTAAGATAAGAGTTAGAGCATAAACCTGTCATAACGATTAAGGTAGTGACGATGTTGGTGAAAGAATTTGGAGATAATTCTGGCCATGAAGTTCCAGCAATTCACTCCCTTCAAAATATAAATAACAAAATAAAAATGAAACCTATCCTAATTCTTGAGTTGCCTCCTAAGTAGCACTTAGTTAACGTCATTAGTTTGACGTGCTCTTCCTTCCACATTTAACTTGGGTCAATTATGAGTAGCTTGCTTCCACCCAAGATAATCAAAAGGACAATATTAATAAAATTATGAAAACTAATTAAGTTTAGTAATGTCTTTTTTACTAACCAACTGTCAATAAAATAGGGAATAACAAGACCCGAAAATCTTATATTGAATCCAACAGTTTGTCCTATAAGAGGGTGAACTGTTTTTGTTCTTCCTCAGTCACCCTGTCTCCTATTCTTCTTTCACTTCATGAATAAAGACTTTCGTGTCTTCTTCAACCTCTAAGTCCTGTATCCTCTGTTCTGTGTTCTCCTCTTCTTTGACTTTTTGAACAAAGACTTCCTTATATTCTTCAAACTCAATCTTTGTTGTCATCTGCTCCTCTTCCTCTCGCTCCTTTAAATATTCGACTTCATCAATTCTCATGAATGAGCTACCTTCCTTTAGATTCTTTAATACCTTATTCATATTGAATTTCACTTGTTCATCACCAATTCAAAGGATGAGATTGTCTTTATGGACATCTACCAAAGTTTTCCGGTGGTCAAAAATGCTATACCAAAAATTAGCAGACTGTTTCAATCTTCTTCAAAATCTAGCATGAAAAAATCTACAGGATTGAAAAACTTGTCCACCTTTACAGATATGTCCTCCACCACGTCAAACGGTTTCTTTATCAACTGATCTGCCAGCTGAATGCATATAGATTTTGGCTTGCACCTAAGTTGACAAAGGCATGGTTTATACTTGCACCTAAGTTGCATAAACATTTTGAAATCTCTAAATTACAAACTATGTAAGGTATTGTAAAGCTCTCTGGATCTATCAACCGTGAGGGCATATGGTTGGTAATTAAGGAGATGGAGGTTTCCATCATGGCTACCATTTGATTATTTTCCCAAGTTTGTTTGGTAGATAATATGTTTTTAAGGAACTTAGTGTACTTAGGCCTGCGTTTCAACACTTCCACAAATGACAAGTAAAATTTCCATTTCTTTAGATTTTCCAAGAGTTTTACGATTGGTGCATCCAATTCGTTCTTTTAAATTTATGGGAATGGTATTTTTGGCGAATAATGCAGAGGAGGAATGTATGGAGAGTCTACCTTCTTTTCTTCGTCCTATTTCTTCTTCTCTTGGTCTTCTACAAAATGGGGTTTAACTTATTTTTCTGTTAGTTCTTTTAGCTCTTTCTCACTCCTAAGTATGATAGCCTTAAATTATTCTCTTGGATTTACTTCTATGTTGCTCAGAAAGCTTTCCACACTTCTCTTATAGAATTCATTAGTAAACTGGGCCATTTTAACCTGTAGGTTGTGAATATAAGAGGCATGATCTTCCATTACTTCTTTAAACTTCCGTTCTAGCCTCTTCTGGGCCTCATTCATACTTATGATCTTGTCCATGGTCTTGTCCAATTTTGAATCCTATGAATTAGACTCATCTTGTTGAAATCCTAGTAGGCCTTGAATTCCTATTTTAGTTCTTGCATTGTTAGAACAAAAGAAATTTGGGTGGTTATGTCACCCCAGATTGTAAGTGTTTAAATAAGGATAATTACGTCTCCAACTAAATTGTACCCAATTAAAGTTTGAAAGGGTCTTTTTCTCCATATAATTTATTTTTTCCATCATCGTTCTTTTTATCTATTATTGGCATTTAACTTTTTGGATTTCTCGTTGTTACCTTGTGATGTCCAAATTGATGTGCCTTCCACTTTGCACCTAACTTCCTTCTCTCTTTTTTCTTTAATTTCTTGTGATTGGGTACCACAATTATAAGAAAGGGAAATAATTTCTTAAAACAAAGGAATTCACAAAGTCCTAAACTAATTCCCCGCCAATAGTGCCAAAAACTTGTTAAGCAAGTTTTACTTATATAAAACCGTCAATAATCTGCAAGTATTGAGGTGTCAATCCTAGGGGGAATTAGTTAAAACTAATTGAATCCTAACTTTATCTAAGGTTGCAAAAACATGAATTAAAATGAAAATAAAACTAAACAAAAAGTTAAGCATTTAAGTATTGATTGATTGACATTAAAGTTCCGAAATTAACACAAGTAAATCAAAATGGAGCACAACTAATTAATAATTGAGATATCGCAGCAACAAGACAATATCAAACAATTATGAGAAGATGGGATTTATCTATCGTCATTTTGCTACCCTAATCACTTTTTATGTAATTAGTATTAGTCTTGGATCTCCGAAGGGTTTATTATTCTTTCTCAAAATCTAATCATTAAACCCTAGTTAATAACCCTAATTGAATATGAAATTTTGATTTTGTAATTTCTTAATTAACAAAAACACCCTACTTCTCCAATTAGTTCTTAAGCAATCTAATAGACAATCGGGTCCTCACACAAGATCTCTCTTCGTATAATTATTGATTTGATGTTTATGTGATCTATTAGGTTGTTAATTCTCATTACTTTTAACCTAATCATGTTACTATCTATTTAACCTCTCGATTTGTTATCTAAGTATGGAAAAACCATAAACATCATAACACCCAATAATTTCATTAACACCAAAAGCAATTAGATCAAAAAATGATTCAAAAATCAAAATCATCATAAAAGAATTACTATTGCATAAGTAATCTATAAGCAAAAGTGATTTATTAGTGCAATAAGGTCCCCAATATCCTAATAAATGAAAGATACAAATTAAGGGGAAGACTTAGAGCTTTTCCTATTTCTATTTGACCTTCTTCTGTTCATAACTTAAAATTCCTTACCAATTTTATAAGGTGTCTTATCGAGAGTTGTGATTTCATTTGGCATCTAGTTATTCTTTTTTTTTAGAAAGAGAATTTTATTAATTCATGGCTCTACAAGAGCAAATATAGTGCGGTACAAAGAGCATATAAATAAAAGATGTAAAACTCATGGTTTATATCGTATGTATGGAACAAAATTATGCTCCAGTCGCAAGATTGTCCGGAGATGAAGAGGTAGAGCAGTTTCCATAGCGAATTGTGTCGAGCGACCACCCGAAGCTAACTTTGCTAAAAAGTCCGCAAAGCTATTGACCTCTCTATAAACATGAATAATGGACGACGTCGAGACAGAGAGCATACTTCGAATACCTTCAAGTGCTGCTTTATACCTCCAAGGCCAAAAATCTGAATTATGGTTTAATAGCTGCGTAATGCCCATATTGTCTGTTTGAACCTGTATTTTCCGGAGCCCACAGGCAACACAAAACCGAAGGCCACAAACAATGGCCTCTATTTCCATGGCGAAGCTAACATTTGAGTTACAGTATCGACACTCAGCAAACAAGAAAGAACCATTGGCATAACGTACCACAAATCCCCAACCTGAAGGGCCGGGATATCCAAGCGATGAGCCATCCGTGTTAAGGACAACGTTACAATCATCCGGGGGCCTCCAATATAAGGTCATAATCACCGGCTTGCAAGGCAATTGAAAAAGACAGTTAAAAGAATAGGATAGATTTACCATTTCCTGTTGATCCTTTGGAAGTAATTTATGAACTCGCACCATAGAGGAAACATGTTGCATAATCGAAAAGATCAAGGATGAGACCGGTGGGGACTTACCCTCATAGACGCGCAGGTTACGCATTTTCCATATCTCCCAAAGGATGAAGTAAGGTATGACCGAAATGATTACCGTCCTTGCAGTTGCCCCCCTTCCAAGAGTAGACCACTCCCGTATAAATAGCCATAGATTAGGGGGGAAAGATAAATGAATATCTAACAGGGCTGCAAAATGTCTCCACACCATTCTGACCGAGGGACACTCATAAAAAACATGCTGCACACTTTCGGCTGCTAAGGAACAAATACTACATCTCGATGGATTTAGAAAGAAACCCAACTTGTTCAATGTTTCCAGGAAAGGAAGAATGGAGTTATAAAGACGCCACACAAAAATAGAGATCTTCTTTAGCAGAAACTTATCCCAAGCTTGACGAAGAGAGACATTGACAGGATTACGGGACCAGACCAAGTCATAAGCCGAGGAAAGGCTGAATTTTCCGGTAACAGTTGGCTTCCAAATTCGCCGATCAGGCCCAGAAGAGAACTGCTGCAAATGAGTAGTTATAAATGCAGCGTGATCAGATTGCAAGAGAGATACAATGCAGCCCAACAACTCCTCTCGCTGGGAATAGAAATCCCGTACAGTGAGTAGTGAGAGAGGAGATTGTTGTACTTGATCCAACGAAGAGAAGGCTCCAAGACCTGACCAATTATCTGTCCAGAAAGACGCCAATCCAGTATGGATATAAACATACTCATGTTCCTGGGCAATCCGATCTACTTTGGCAATTCTCCGCCAATGCGTTCTACGTCTTGCAGTCGGTGATAATGTGGTAACAAAGTTAGCCCAAAGACCCACTTGGTTTTTGACCTTCCACCATAACTTAATCGAATAGGCAGCAACAATATCCTCCAGTTTCCGGAATCCCAACCCATTCTCATCTGTCGGAAAGGAAAGACGATCCCATGAACGCCAATGTCGTTTGTTATCTGCAAAATAGCTCCCCCATAAAAACTGTTGGAAAACCTTCTCCATTTTATGTAGGATGGATTTAGGAGGTTCAATAGCAGTGAAGACGTGTTGTGGGATGGAGGATAAGACATGTTTGATCAATATCATCTGAGCTGCAGGGGATAACCACTTATTCTTCCAACTACAAACTCGTGTCTCAATTGCCTCAACTAAATGAGTGCACATACGCTCTGTCTTTCTGCCCCGGAAAAGTCTACATCCTAGATATTGCAAGGGGAAATAGCTTTGACCCATTTGCAGGAGCTGTAGAACATCATTTTGATGATTTTGAGACACGCCTTCTGGCAATAGAAAACAACTTTTTTGCTTGTTTACCTTTTGACCCATGGCAGCTTCATAGTCGGATAGCAAGAGATTAAGCTGAGCTAATGACCGTTTATCACTCCAGATAAAAATAATTAAGTCATTGGCAAAGCAGAGATGAGAGACAACTGCCGAGCTAGTAGGCACACCATAGGGCAATATCCTGCCTTGCATCACAAAGGATTGCATAGAGCGAGTTACAGCCTCCGAAATTAAGATAAACAAGTAAGGTGACAAAGGGTCACCTTGTTTAATGCCTCGGGATGATTGCAAAAAACCAACTAGACTACCATTCACCAAAATTAAGAACCAGCTTGGAAGGGTCCCAACAATCAGCCTGATAATTCCATCACTGAAACCAAATACCGCCAGTATAGGGAGAGAAATGACCAAGAAACACGGTTAAAAGCCTTCATCATATCCAGTTTAAGAAGTATATTGCCACCGCGAGCACGGTGGTTAAGAAATTGGCATAAGTCCTGAGCCATCAGTATGTTTTCCACAATGTCCCGCCCAGATGAAAAGGCCGACTGCTCCGGGGATATCAACTTTGGTAAAACACGTTTCAACCGTTCGGTGAGTATCTTTGTGAAGATTTTATTCAGGAAGGTGCAAAGACTAATTGGTCGAAAGTCGGAAAAAGAATTTACACTTTGCTTTTTCGGCAACAGTGTAAGCAACGTACTACTTACTGCACGAGGAACTGGAATCCCTGACATAAATTCAGTACAAGCATCAAAGAGATCATGACAGATGATGTCCCAACAATTATGATAAAAAGCTCCACAGTATCCATCAACTCCGGGCGCACTAGTGGACGATAAACTCATAACTGCTTTCATAACCTCCTCCATTGTGAGCGGTTAATGTGGGGTTTATATAGGCTTATGGTTTATATGAGCTTATGGGCTCTCCTACTTTTTGAGCTAGTTTCGGGGTTGAGCTCTCCCATAAGACTTGTATCAGTATTTGCTCTTATTGATCAAGTTTTGGAAATTCCAATTTTAATAGGAATAGTTATTCCCTCTGGGATCTATCTTAGTCTTTATGCTTTTAAAGATTTGTAAAGAATAATTTTTTTCTTTCACAAATTTAATAAACAATTTAATTTTTAAAAATGAATAATATAATTGTTTAAGTCAACTTCCAAGTTAGTTAGTTGTGGTTGAAAAATTAAAAGCTTTAATGCATTGCCGGTCCAACGAAAGAAAAATGAAAAGCTTGACATGGTTATAGTATCCGCAGCTATTTCTTGGAAGCACTCCTAAAATTATTTCTTAGAAGTAAAAGATTCATTCTCCTATCTTGATAGTTATTTGCAACTGAACAGAAGATAAAGATTATCATTAAAGTATTGCCCTTTAACGATAATCTAGTATTACTTCGGTAATACTAGATTCATGTCGTCCCAATATTTTTAGAACCTCACTTCGAAATTTAGCATTTGTTTGATTTCAGATTATCATGAATTTAACCTAAGAGTATTCCCCTCCTTTGAGTTCTCATGTCATGGGTGGTGACATTGGAATTGTAGTGTTCATTTAAGGCTAGAAAAGGTCTAATACATAGCTAACCCACAGGTGCTTGAGCTGCGGAGCGTGGTGGAATGTTACGATCCAGTTGCAAGATATGGGACTGTAGTCCTACATCAGTCATATGGTAGCTGATGAGGGGTTTATATAGGCTTATGAGCTCTCTTACTCTTTGAGCTAGCTTTTAGGTTGGGTTGTCTTATAAGACCTGTATCAATTGGTATCAGATCCAACATCACTTATTCGAGTCCTCATGCCATGGGTGGTGAAGCCGAAATTGCAATATTCGCCCAAGACTAGAAAAGGTCTAGCGCATAGCCAGCCTGCGGTGCCTGGGTTGCAAAGTATAGTGGAATGTTACGATCCTATTGCAAGATATGGGACTTGAGACCCACATTTGTTATATAAGGGTTGATGTGGGGTTTATATAGGCTTCTAAGCTCTCCCACCCTTTCAGCTAGCTTTTGGGATTGAGCTCTCCTATAAGACTTGTATCAATATCTGCTCTTATTGATCAAGTTTTGGAAATTCCAATTTTACTGGGAATAGTTATTCCCTTTGGGATCTATCTTAGTCTTTACGCTTTTAAAGATTTGTAAAAAAAATAATCTTTTTCTTTCAATTGTTTAAGTAAGCTTCCAAGTTAGTTAGGTGTGGTTGAAAAAAAGCTTTAATGCATTGCCAGTCCAAGGATAGAAAAATGAAAAGCTTGACATGGGTATAGTATCTGGCTATTTCGTGGAAGCACTCCCAAAATTATTTCTCGGAAGTAAAAGATTCGTTCTCCTATGAAAAATTAGTATTTGATCTTGAGAATCATTTCCAACTAAACAGAAGATGAAAGTAATTTTCATTAGGTACTCATTCATTGTCCTGTCCTATGAAGGTTTATA
>JANIHZ010000003.1:32508576-32527467 GCA_027478365.1 Erythroxylum rufum | reverse complement strand
AAGAAATAGATCTAGCCTTTGATAGTTCTTGAAAACAGACTTCCAAAAGAGAGAAAAGAAAGTAAAATTTTGATTGTATTCTCTCCCTCAATAAGAAAATAAGAGGTTTAAATAGCTTAAGGTTTTCTAAGAAATTAAGAAAAATATGTCATAAAATAATCCCACCAAAATCTATTCAATTAGAAAAGTAAATAAAATAAAATAAAACTCGTAAATAAGGTAGGAAAGTGGTTATTTAGTTGCATATCCCATTGATATTCATTGAATTGCTTAATATGGAAACTTATGAAAGTAGTAGCTTTAAGTGAGATTTCAACATTGATTCTTTATTATTCTATTAAAAATTAAAACATAAAATTGCTTTTTAATATTTTTATAGAATCTTGAATCTTCTCAATTGGATAATAAATTTAAGGCCAAAAAAAAGTATTTAAACTGTCAAAAACTAGAAAATTAGGCTTCTTTTACCTCCATTTTGTACCCAAATCAAAAATGAAATAAATTAAGTATAAAATAATTATCAAACACTTAGCATTAGCGAATAAATAAAAATCAATTAAGAACGCATCAAAGGGAGATAGAGTTATCATTATAGTAGCTTTTGAAAGCATAATTTACGCCCTCTAAAAGGAAAAGAATTAGAGAAATTTTCAAGGCAAACTTAAATCAAGAAGGCCAATTCCCTTTTATTATGGATAAGGTAATTCCATATAGCATATTTGAGGTAAGTCATCCACATAGAGGTAATTTTAAGGTGAATGGTCATCGTTTAAAATATCTTAAAGGTGAACCTGATATTAGTAAGGAGGAGTTTAATCTAAACAAGTCACCCTGATTATGCATGGGTACATCTAGCTAAGGACAATAAATAAACACTGCCTGGGAGGCAACTAAAGAATTAGGATAATTTAGCTTAATTTGATTCTCTCATTTTGATTGCTTTGGAGTTTAATTTTAGCATTGTATTAATTTCTTAGCTTGCTTTATGTTAAGTATATGAGTATCCTTATTGATTTTTTCCTACTTTTTATGTGGTTGATGCTTTTTATTTAATTAGCTTAAGGTTAGGGTAAAAATTTTGAATTTTTTAGGATTTAGATGTGCACACAGTTGGGGACACAAATTGTTGCAATTTTAAGTTTGTCTCAAGCTTAGTGACTTACATGGTCACTAGATACACCCAAGTCTATATTTGAGAATTTTAAATTTTTTCACACACATCTACGTCATACACCTTTCTAGATATGCTCAAAGTACACCTCGTGTCTAGTTTTATACGGTCCCAATTAAGTATACGGTTTTAGACATAATTGTGTACTATAATTGTGTCTAAGCACGAAAGCCTTAAAACCATAGCTTCTCATATTCTTTTTCACTTTCTTCCTCTTCCTAACTTTCTCCCCCTATGTGCCCCTCCCTTCCTCGACTTAACCCAAGTTTGTTACATCATTTGCGACCACCAATCTTTTTTTTTCTTTTTTTAACAATTGGCATTTGGATTTTCGGTAATTCTTGCTTAGGGTTTGACCTTTCCTTAAATCACTACATCTTTACATTTTGCTACAATATAAGGTACGCCTCCCCTAATTCCTTCTTGTTTTGAAATTTTATGTTGAATTATATACTTTCCCATATGGATTATTTGATTTAATTGTTATATTGTGTGATCTAGTGAATTTCAAATTGAGATTGTTGTTATTACTCAATATGTTATGTGAATTGCATCGGGTTTCAATAGTTTATGAATAAATTGTATTTTTCTCTCAATTAGTTAGTTCTTATTTGTTTAATTTTATCTCCATTCCATGTTTTGCATAAGTTAGTGTTTGTTGTTATATAGTATTCATATGCGATGTTCATTTTAAATTCTAGAAATTGAAGTTAGTAATTATGTAATTGATCTTCATTTTGTTTTATTATTGCATGTTTAATTTTATTTTACAATTAGTTTAACTTTTAAGCGTTTTATGAATTTCATTATTAGAGATGCCACATGATCTTTGACTTACTAACTAAATGCTCATGCCACTTTTGAGGCACCACCAGGGATACTTAAGCAACACCGATGGATTAAAAGATGCAGAGGTGGTCTGAGATGCTTATAAGATGTATAATTTTTATTTTATTTTTTAATGTATTTTTCTTATTTTATTTATTAATTTTTTTCTTAATACTTAGTAATGGCTTAACCAGTTAAACTTTTATTTTTTTTTGCATTTTTACCCTTTTTTTGCAAGGATTATTGCTCTTAATCTGGGATGAAATTTGCAACAATTTCAAAATTGTAAATTATTTTTTTAGGGAAGTACTAAATCAATATCCCTTTTTTCATTATGTTTTTCTTCAATCTTATATCTTTTATGTGCTTTTATTACATACATTTAGGACAATGTATATTTTAAGTGTGGGGAAGGAGCATATTGAATTTTGATAAATTTCGAAGAAATGTTTTGATTTTAGGTCTATTATATTCCTTCTTATTTATCTTATTAAATGGAGTCCCAATCTAATTAAAATATATTTGAAACACTTTAGGTTATTATTGATGACTAAGTTGGATTAGTATGCAAAAGGATGAAAGCTAGAATAGATGTGCTTTTATAAGCTATATTTTTAGTAATCATTGAGATGGTTAATTGTATGTTAATTTGATTCATAAAATATGATAATTTAAGGTGTGTATAGACAAGTTATAATTTATAAAGGATGGATGTTTTTAAGTTTAGTGATTTGGATTATAATTTTCCTGAGAACAAGTAAAGGCTTAAGTGTGGGGAAGTTGATAAATGCTTAGTAGACTACTTTTAGTCACATATTTAGTGCATTTTTCTTCTTTATTTAAGAGTTTTTTTTTGGTTTTTGGTACTTAAAGTTCCTAGTATCTTTTCAAGTCTTAATTGCCTTAATTTATTAAAGAAGAAGAAGTCGGGCAAAATTAGGGTAAGAAACAGAAGAATTGAAGCTATTTTGGAATGACTAGCCTGTATTGATGGAGTACATGTATGTGTGCACTAGTTTGCCACTTGTAAATCAAGAAAAATAATAATTAAGGTTTGAATCCCTAATTATAGTAACAAATGTGCATATGAATGATCTAGCAAGCCTAAATTAAATCAAACAAACACAAATCATAAACACTAGTATTAGAATAACACAATAAATTCCATGAAAGAAATCGATTAATGCATAAACGAGGCTTTAGGCTTCAACATCCCCTTAAACTAGAAGAAATAGATCTAGCCTTTGATAGTTCTTGAAAACAGACTTCCAAAAGAGAGAAAAGAAAGTAAAATTTTGATTGTGTGCTCTCCCTCGATAAGAAAATAAGAGGTTTAAATAGCTTAAGGTTTTCTAAGAAATTAAGAAAAAATGTCTTAAAATAATCCTACCAAAATCTATTCAATTAGAAAAGTAAATAAAATAAAATAAAACTCATAAATAAGGTAGGAAAGTGGTTATTCAGCTGCATATTTTGTGCTTAAAGGCTCTGAAAGCTTCTAAAATAAATCCCATTGATATTCGTTGAATTGCTTGATATAGAAACTTACGAAAGTAGTAGCTTTAAGTGAGATTTCAACATTGATTCTTTCTTATTCTATTAAAAATTAAAACATAAAATTTATAGATCGCTTTTTAATATTTTTATAGAATCTTGAATCTTCTCAATTGGAGATTGGATGATAAATTTAAGGCCACAAAACAAAATAGTATTTAAACTGTCCAAAACTAGAAAATTAAGCTTCTTTTACCTCCATTTTCTACCTAAATCAAAATATGAAATCAATTAAGTATCTTAATTATAAAATAATTACCAAACACTTAGCATTAGCGAATAAATAAAGAATCAATTAAGAAAGTATGAAAGGGAGATAGAGTTATCATTATACTAGCTTTTGAAAGCATAATTTACGCCCTCCAAAAGGAAAAGAATTAGAGAAATTTTTAAGGTAGACAAAGGTCAAGTGTCGAGGTCTTTCCCACCATATAGTGTAAATTGTGGAAAAAAATGCTATAGTAAAGAGACTGTGATCTTCCTTTAAGAGGTTGTGAATTAATGAAGCTAAAAGAACAATTCCATGCTAAGGAATTTATTTAGTTAGAAGAGGACATTCGATAAATCTTTGACACACCATATCCTTAATAATTGAAGACGTAACCTTAAGTGTGCTTTCTTTAACCATTTATAAATCCAATTTCTATGATCTCCATTTTGTATATATTTTTGTGAAAGACTTGAAATCTTCTTAAATTTTATTATTATTGTTTTGTTTTTTTTAATAATTGTTAAATTTACAATAGTTATCTTTTGACTATGAATCAAATAAATGATTGAATGCATATTAATTATATGATCTAACTAGCTAATAATTTAAAACTATTAATATATTTCTATTTTCAATCAATCATACTCTTCAAAATTTTAGGTAAATTACAGTCTTTGTTAATTGCTACTTAAATTATGAAAGTTTTAAAAGATTTATTGTAACAATTAGATTACTCTTTAAGATTCTTTATTTTTATTGTTGTTCTTTCTTCATGGCACTATTCATATTAATTAAAGTGTGAACAAAAATATTTTCAATGGATGCAGGATCTTATGTAACAAATGTAATCCAACTTATGAATATATATTCTATAAGGATATCTTGGATTCTAAAGAATCTTAAAAGGAGATTCTTTCAATGTGTGGGATATAAAGTATGTATATTTGTCCTAATTCTAATACATGTATTATGTAATCTAATTGAGTATTTTTAAAATATTTTTAATTGATAGGAAAATATGCAATTTGTGTTAACAGTTGATGAGAAATTCACATCAAAGAAAATTTGAGAAATTATCAACTTTTAACATTAAAGTTGTTATCTTCTTTAGCATAAACTATTAAGAATTTTAGCATGAGTCAGAATATCAATTAATTTATGCTATGAGTCATTTGAATTTATAAATCATATATTTTTTAGTTTCACATTAAAATTCTAAGTTGTGGTTCATATTTGAGTTTATAATATTAAATATTGTTATTTTAACTATTATTACAATTTACTATATATGTATCGTAGTTGCACTTACACTATTTATAATTATCGTAATCATCTATTACTATAATTATAATATAATTTTTTGAAAAATAACTATAATATAATTCTTAATCTACAATTTAAACTTTTTTCTTACTAATTATTTACCTTTGTTATATGTACAATAACATTATGTTAACAATATGTGTGTCTAACTTCTTACTAGTTATTTATTTTACTGTTCTGTCATGCTGATCTTATCTCGGTGAATACCTTGCTTACCTGTTTGCGTACTTTCTCCTCTTTTCCTAGGTTGGAAATCAATCATATTAAAACTCAATTCTTTTTATCTCTTGATGTGGATCATTTGTCCCTTCAATTGGAAACCATTTCGGGGCTTAAAAGGGGTAATCTTCCTATTAGATATCTAGGTGTGCCTCTTTTAACGGGTAGACTGACTAGGCGAGATTGTATTCCGCTGTTGGATAAAATTGATGCAAGAGTTAACAAGTGGACCCACAAAGCCTTATCTTACGCTGGTAGAATTCAGTTGGTCATTTCTGTCTTGTCCACTTTTCAAGTCTACTGGGCTAGCCACTTCCTGCTTCCTCGCTCTGTCATTAAAGAAATTGAGTCTAAACTTAGGAACTTCTTATGGTCTAGTAAGGTTGAGTCTAACTTTCATTCAAAAGTTAATTGGAACGATCTTTGCAGACCTAAATATGATGGTGGGCTGGGGCTTAAACATTTGTCTACTTTTGTTCAATGATAAGGAAGCTTTGTGGGTTAAGTGGGTTCACTCGATTATTCTTAGAAGATCAACTTTCTGGAGTGCTCAACCGACTAATAATAGTTCTTGGAGTTAGAGAAAACTTCTTCAGGTTAGAAATATTATTGGGAATCATTTCAGATTTAGAATAATAAATGGATTTTCTACTCTCTTATGACAGGACCCTTGGCACCTGAGTGGTATCCTCAAGGACTTCTCAACACCTAGAGTTATCAATGGGTCAAAACTTCCAATGACTGCAAAAGTAGCTGACATTATCAGGGACAATATGTGGTGTTGGCAACGCGCCACAATTGAGATCATCCGTACACTCGAGCCTTTACCATACCAACCGGATGGGTCCAAATTGGATCAACTAGAATGGACTGCAAGCCCTACCAGAATTTACATTAATACTTCAGCATATACCTTGATAAGACCTTCTCTTCCAAAAGTACCTTGGCATAATTTAGTGTGGCACAAAGGGGCCAACCCAAGGTATGCCTTTATCTTGTGGCTAGCTGTCCTTAATAAGCTCCAGACAAGGGATCAACTCCTATATACTTATATCCCTAATCATTGCTCTCTCTGCCACTTGGATAATGAGTTTTCCACCCACCTTTTCTTCGAATGTCCCTTCTCCAAATCAGTGTGGTTACACTGCCTCAACCACTTTCAACTCCACATTCCCCACCTGCTCAACCTCCAATCTATCCTCCTTTGGTTCAGCCGACCTTAAGGCCACAAAAACATTGACCTCAACATTTTCCTCATTTTACTTACTGTTATTGTGTACAACTTATGGACCGAAAGAAACCTTAGAACCTTCAAAAATGCAGCTATGGAAGTGGGGAACATTATTACTAAAGTGATCTTTCAAGTACTGGAACAGCTCAGTTTAAACACTGAGAGAAGCTAAATTGAGGTTGCTGGCTTGTTTTTCTTTTTCTTGTTTTCTCTGCTATTTATTATGCAAGTATGCCAAACGGTTTTGGAAAGTAAATTGAGTATCACTTCTCCCCTCTTCTTTGATGGGAGCATCAATGCACGGTATGGATAAACGCTGCAGCTTTAGCCACACGAGAGGTAACTCAATTCGGGCAGCAAGCGAGACATTATCTGTAAATATGGCTGAACCTCCATAGGCCTTGCAGCTATGATTGGTATCCAAAGCTACAAGGTCCATCCCTTTGGCACTTTCCCCATAGGCGAGCCACTACTAACTGACTAAGCGGGAGCACTGGAAATGATTGCATTATTGTTGGTGTTTGAGTCTTTTCTTTAGCAATGGTTGTTTTGCTGGTCATATAACCTTTAATTTGGTCTTTATGGGTTCTAGACATGTTTTAGTCTTGTTATTGTGTTTGCATGGTGAGGGGCAAAGTATTAGGGCCCCCCATGTTGCTGTAAGTATCCTCAGTTGGGGTTAGAGATTGTCACTTTTGGCAATTTCTCGATGTACATAATTTTTATTTATTTATAAATTTTCTGAATTATCAAAAAAAATAATGAATAGCAAAACATTTCAAATCTAACCTAATTCAGCATGACCTCAAATCAAAGGGATCGATTCGAGTTAATTAAGTTTTAGGTTTTTCAACTTCTATTTTTTTAACTTTTGAGTTTCGATACAAGGATTTCATAACGTTTTAGGCGATGAAACTAAATCATCGCCAATTCCTACTAGTGACGATTTTAGTACCTTTACCTATAATTTTTTTTGTCATCAAAGGTCAACTTTGTTGTAGGGCCTCATACTTCGATTAAGGACAAATATGAAACATCCTTTATAGAAGCAGTAAAATTTAATGTTTTAAAAACTGAACTGAACTGACCAATTTAACTGATTTGACCGAAAATAATATGAACCGATTAGTTTTCCAGTTCGGTTTTATTCAATAACTTGTCTATAAACCGGTCGGTTCATCAATGAATCGGCGACAATTGGTCAGTAGTAAACGACTGAAAACGAAGATTGCAGATAAGTCATTCAAAAAGAAACCCACCCAAAATGCTCAGCATAGAAGTGTCATCGTCAACCATCCAAGTTCACCCAAACGACTATGAAACATGGAAGTCCAGCAAACCAATGCTTGGATCTAAAAGTTGGACTAAAACTAAAAAATAAACTCTAACTGATACTCGTCTCTCTTCGACTCCTTTGTCGTCTCTCCAATCTTTGCTACAGCTCCAAATCTCTCCTCCTGCTGTTCCAGGTCTCTCCTCTTGCCACCTGTCGCTGCTTCTCTTCGTCAGTCATTAGTGCTCTTGGCCTGTCATCATTACTATTCATCAATCTTCACTCTTCAGGTTTTTTATGGGTAATAAAGGAAATCTTAATTGTAAGGCAAACTAGTTCTTTTGGTCCTCAATTTAATTGTTTATTTTATTTAAACCCCAATAGTTTTTATCATTCATTTAAGTCCTTATACTTCTATAACCTCTAATTTGGAAACAAATTCTTTTAATTAGTATTTTCAAAAAAATTCTTTTAATTAGTTTTATTTAGTTCTTTAGTCTATTTCTATGTTACATTCCATTAAAGAGTTTCTTTTGCAATTTAGTAATTATTTTTGCTTGAATTTATGGGTAACTTATTCTAATATTTATGTCACACTTTAATATTTAGTTTTAATATACTAGTTAACTTAGTTTTCCCAAGAAATAATATTAATTTACAGCCATATAAATCACATCATTTCTCTCTTTTCCAATTTGTTAACTAGTCTAGAGAATTCATTTGATACTCATGTTTGTAGATGTGAATTAAGGGTCACATGTTAAAATGGATCATTTGTATATAATCGTCCATGAATTTTGAATTAATGAGAAATGATTTCACTAATGACAGGAATTTATATTAGACTCATATTTATCTATTATTAGTTCATCATATAGTAATAGACAATGGTACATTTTTTATTTCAATAAAATTTTTTATTTTTATTTATTTTTATAATTATTACTTCTTATTTATTATATACCGAATTTATAGCAACTCAATACCGGTTAAACCTTTAACCTTAAACATTTTCTTTGAGTGATTCGATGTCTGTGCCAATGTTAAAAACATTGGTAAAATCTCACCCTATGATCACTTTCAATTATGACAAACTAATCAACTCTTATGACAATGTTGTTCAAAGAGTACACTAGAATGACATCATGTAAAATATAATTCATTTATATGTGTTTTAATATAATGGACACACACATTATAAATTTTATATAATTTCGTTAATCATCAAATACACATTAACACGAAATATTCAATTTTGAAGTTGGCTTGGGATAAACATAAATAGAGGTACGTCTTTTTGTCGCTAATACTATGAATGTAAACAAGAAACAGCATTTTGACTGTTGAATGTTACGGTAATCGCAGGAGCATATTACGCAAATTCGGGTTATGAAAAAGACTTTGAAGATTTAATAACTTCAAGCATTAATAGGAAAAAGGAGACTGAGGGACACCGGACCCAATTTTCAGATGATGTCTGGCACAAGTGGTATGAGCTTGCTGCGCAAGCTGTCATATGAGCAATTCAAAGGCTCTTAAAGATTTCGGGTGCCGATAAAGCAGTAAAGTGAATCTTAAAAGAGCTCTAACCATTTGGAAAGGAGGCCATAAGTGTTAATCAAATATAATCTTATAATTTTGCAAGTTTGTAAAGACTCTTACACATGCATTCGGGACAAGAACTATGAAATAAAACCAAGGTCATCACAGCAACCACACGAAGACCGAAGACATCTTATCCCAAACGTGCATAGGAAATCCAACCAGACCAAACAAGCTGTAACGGCTCGCTAACTGACAAGAAATCTTGGCACTGATTATATTGGCAGTCCACGCAAATTGTCAAAAGTATACCCAATAAAAGTGATTCCACACGGCATGCATATGAAGATCCTAACATGGGAGAAGCTGGAGGAGGGAATGTTACATCTTTGTTCCTCGTCTTAAAACTTGGCATCATAAACTCCAAACTTGATAAGAAATGAAGCTTAAAAGGGAGTATATAGGAAAAGAATAACAATAAGATGGAAGGATTGACCATATGTCCACTACTACATCATTCCTCAAACTCGTGCATGTGATCTAAAAGATAGTTGGCAGCCAGCTCCTCATTTTTGTTGCAGGCAAAGAACACCTCCAATACAATTGCTCGATCAAAACCCATTGCTTCAAGCTGAAATCAAATAAGAAAGATGAAGCACAACTGCATAAATGCTCCAAAGAAATGATATCGTCTTGCAACACTGTCGGAAATGAGTGGTAGCATGCAAGAAATGAAGTCACATGACTCAGATGTATCATTTGCATCGAGCACTTCATAAAATTTAAGAAGCCAAGTAAACTACTAAGGTGCATCAGAATCTTGAAAGGAACATTTTCACCACGTAATCTATTAAAGCAAAGAGTTGTGTATGAAAGAACTCACTCGTTCTATGGCTTCGCGTTCCTCAGGTGTGACTGTTACTGACTGTGGCATTGATGCAGCAAGCTGCCCCAGTACATTCCTGAAGTAATTAATGGAACAAATCAGCACAACAAACAAACATCTAAGTTAGAAGAACAATGTAACCTACAATGACAAGCCTCACCCTTCTCCACCTTCAACAGGTTCATTGATCAGCCGTAGAAAGTCAGCTTGGTGCTCTTGAATAAGCCTCATTAAGTGAGGATTTTGCTTCCCCAGTTCTTGAAGCATAGGCTGTAAATACAGGAAGAAATTACACTAAACACACCACAGAGAAAAAGAAGTAATCCAGACAAAAAGGAACCTGCAATATCTGTGGATTAGCCTGCACCATAGCTCTCAAGGCTTGGAACTGAAATTGAAGACAAAATAATGTTTTAGCATATCATGGTTGAACTATCCGCTAAAATAGAAAACAGAAACATCACCCAGAAGGATTAATACCTGCTGACTATTCCTCAAGAAATCAAGAGTCCCTGCACCAGCAGCACCAGAACCCATATTTGGAAGGCCCTGTAAAAGAAACAAGTCAGAAGAAAAACATTTGTTTGATAAATCAGAAAGCCAAAAAAAAAAAAAACACAATAAAACACACATTTAAGCTCATCTTCAGCACACCAAAAGTATAAATGTCGAGAAAACTACCTGTGGAAAGAGATCTAAAGGATTTGCATTAGGTCCACTAGAAGATGGAGCTGGTTGTTCTGCTTGCGCTGCTTGCTGAGGCTGGGCTGGAGGATTTGCAGCTTGGGCAATCCCTGGGGCACGAGCTACTGGAGGAGCCTCAACTTGCTCCGGGATACCCTAACATATATTTTCATATGAGTTGGAAGATTTCAATGACAGAAGGAAAGCACCTAATGGATTCTTAATCATACAATCAAGTTGCTAAGTAGCTCTATGAGGCTTTAATCCCCAAACAGTTGGGGAGATGTAGGGAGATGACATAGTAGCAAAAGTTAAATACGCAATGGCAAATATATGGCTTCCAAGTTCCCAATAGTTAGAAACATGGGCAAATGGGAGAGACTAAGAAAGATGAGGGGACATAAATTGCCCGAGAAGTATGAGTATAATATGAAAACCTAATTCCCAAGGCATACAAGTAGTCTGGACCTCCAAAATATGAAGTATTCGATGCAAGAGGAATGCTGATATATAAATGTAAAGCAATCAACTATAACATGAGATATATTAAATAGAACAACACCAAATCACAGCCCCTCTTCTTACAGTAAGTACATTGCTAAACTAATAGACCAAGCATCACAATCATACAAAAGCAAGCAGAGGTTTCAACTAGCATTGTATTGTAAAATTTAGGATGAATACTCATGCATCAAGTATGTACAGACCAAGAAAAACTCTCAACTTTATACAAAGTACAACTTTTAAACACTAGATATACCTTGCGTCCTAATAGCATGGAATCATTTGGTGATATCAACAAGCTATATATTATAAAAATCAACGGTGCGTAATCAAGCACCAAATTTTGAGACTCGCAAATTCTAAATTTTCTACACCCTACATGCAGAGAGCAAAGAGTAATCCTTAACATTTGAAAAATAATTTCACAACATATGTCAGCTTAAGTTGAACTTCTAACCACCATTCTCCAGCAATAAACCTAAAAGCATATGACCAGACTACTACTTACTGAGTACAAATATTCAACAGCTCTCTCTGGATTGTTGTAAGCAGCCCGAAGAGCACGTACAACAGTATCTCTGTCCCAGGTCCCACCGCCCATATCAAGAATTTGCTGGATTGCTCCTTCCAAGTTATTTCCAGCAACCAAATTAGACGCTGCTTGGCCATAGACATCCGTCACCAACCTGTTTCAACAAACAATGTCGTTAAAAAAAAAAAAAGAATTATCCTAGTTATTAGGTAATAACTGTTGACGTCAAGAAAAACTTTAACTGCTAAGAGAAACATTTATGAAGTAGAGCAAACAGGTTAGAGAATAAAGATACAAACTCAGCAGGTGTGAGCATAGGTGCAGGTGCAGAAGTAGCAGTGGGAGCCGGAGCAGATGCAGGAGCAGGTGCGGGAGCGGGAGCGGGTGCGGGAGCGGGAGCGGGAGCTGGCCTATAAAACAACACACACAGAGACAGAAGACATCAGCCATATATTTAATCATCTTGGGGTCATTAGTTAGCAGAAAAATAATAAGATAGAAGTTATTCACTCACCGTGCTGGCACAGCTGCAGCAGTTTGTGTTGCAGCTGGTACTGGCATACTAGTCTGTTGTGCCTAAATCAGCATTGAGAAGTCATAATTTGCATTATGAAATCAGCATTGAGAAGTCATAATTTGCACCTAAGACAAAACGGCAGAGGCATTGCAAAATGGGAAGTTCAGCCTTACACATGCATACTCCAGAGGTGTAATAATAGATGAGTGAAGGGTTGAGAATTTTAAAACTTTTCATTGTACGAGATAAAATATTGAAAAGAAGTAATCAAAGATGTGTCCATAAATGACAATTCATAAACACAACAGATCCAAGACTGTTGAACGAGACTTAATTCACAACTAAAGAACTTGAACTTTGAATCTTTATCAGTACAACCAATAAAACATTCGCACCTAACAAAAGCCACTATCTTACCTTATTTTTTGCTGCAGCTGATGAACCCTCACCAGGGGAGCTTTTAGTCTATCATTGTCAAAACATACAAAGTATTATAATCAACGTGGTACTATGACTACAGTGAACAACAGCCCCCAAAAAAAAAAAAAAGCGGAAGAGGGGGAAGGATAAATGAATGCAATTCCTTCAAGCTAATTAACTAGAACTAGAAAATGATTGGAACTATTAGAAGTATTTTTCTGTATATTGAGACACAAAAAGTACATAGTCAACAGCATCAACTACAACCAAGCAAAAAAATTAATTTATCAAGAAATTATAAGTAACAACAACACAAACCACAAGTACGCATGAATGAAACAGGTTACAAGAAGATTAAGTAATAGCACTCGTCCCAGTAAGCTGAGCCCTGTGGTTAAAAAGAAAAAAAAAAAAAGGCTCACCTTTGACATCATGATCACAACAAAACTATTATCGACAACTTTGTTGTCCTCCATTGTGGTGTTATCTTTAAGGACTTTACCCTGGTGAATCAGCATCAGTTGTGCTGCAGGGTATACGTCAGCCCCTTGGGAATCTTCAATATTCTTTTTGACATCAACAACCTGAAAATAAAATGACAGGTTTAAACTTACGAACTACACACAAGAGATGCAAACAGAAAATTTAAGAGACTCACAACTGAAGAAAACAATTGTTTCAATATAAACAAGTCCTGGAAAAGGCAAGGTCCGGTCATCTATCAAGAAAAGTGAACTGTCATTGTCGAAAGCCTTCCTTTTTGAATCAAATTATTAGATTAAGTCATATATATACATGCTTGCCCTATTCATATTTTCAAACTCAACCTCTACTTAATGCAGAACCTTTCAATACTAACAAGAAAATATGAATTCAAGCTAAACAATCAAAATAGTAGTAAGCACCGAAAAGCCCCAAAATCTCAGAGGAAGTACGACGAATTCAAGGTCAAGTAGCAACAGTCTCAAAACACAGCTCTAAATAGCAAGACGTAAGCATTGCAACTGAACCCAAACAATCAAAATCTCCAATTCACTACTGGACAACCTAAATTCCACTAAACACTATCTAAACCTAAGCCGATTAAAATGGAAACTAAAGAACAAGATCTCCAAGCCAAAAGCCAATGAAGAACCATAGACGATTGAGTCAAGCCCAAGACAGACGTCATTTTTGCAGCAGAATTTCGTAAATCCGCAACTGAAAAAACAAAAAACAAAAGTTCAATAAATGAAGAAGAACCGAACCGTATCTTCAGGTTTCACTTCGATTTCAAAGGCAGTTCCCTTCAAAGTCTTCACAAAAATCTTCATGTTTTGTTTTGTTGCTGTTCTTCTTCCGCTGCTGTTACTATCCGATCTCTGTGTATGACCGTACTCGGTTTCCCTCTTTATCTTCCGATCCGCGAGGCTTGCTTAGCGAGAAAAAGAAAAAGAAAAAGAAATTAACCAGTAAAAACGTAGAAGCAAGCTAGCTGTAAGTCCAAATATCTTTCCGAGAAAACAAAAATAGTAAATAGCCAGTGAAGGCCGAGGTCAAGCAAGTAAATATGCTGAGGATGTTAAGTGTGACATGCGTAGGAGAAGTTTCAAGTTGGCGTGGGTTTTGTTAAAATTAGTCTTCAATTTTAAAGGACGGCGTATGGCAGTGGCAGTGGCAGTGGCAGTGGCAGTTGCACCTCATTCTATTTTTGATCGGATGACGTTCCATTTGCCAAAACGTATCTGGAACATACAATTAAGGCGGTTCCCGTACCCAAAAAAGGGCAGACGACCAGATGTTCGTATCCAGGGATGTTCCTCAATCCTTTTAATTTTTCTTTTTTTCCATATTATACTTAAGACTTCATTCTTATTATTTAATTTTGAATACTTATTTTTTAAAAAAGAGTAAACAAATGAAATTTATAAAAATCAGGAGAGAAAGCCAAATTACATAAGTTTTCATATTTACATGTCAAAGATATTATGTAACTTTTTTTTTGTTTGTAGTGATACATCTTTTAAATAATTTAATTTGCAATGCATGCCAATTTTATGAAAAATAAAAAATATAAATGATTAATTTTAATAAATTAATTTTCAAGTATTAATTTTGTCCATTGTTATTAAGTTGAAGGTAAGTTTGGCAATTTTTTGTTGCTTAATTCAAATTATATTATTGCATTTAAGTATCAAAATTTTCTATAAATTTTTAAGGTGTATTGCATTCATTATGTACCTTGTATATCAGAATATGGGTTTTAATCAAAAGATTGTTACTCTCGAACCAACTATATTTGAACACAATGTATACTTTAATTTGTTAAATAAACTATACTTCTTCCTTTTCCTTTCCATACCATCCTTCAACCATATGATAAAAAAATTCAAACAGTTAATATATAACAAATAGTTAAATAAAATATTTCCTTTAACAAATTTGCAAACACTTCTTATAGATAATATTACTTGTAATTTTTTACTTCTAACCGTCTCATGAATTATTAAACGTTAATAATGTTAGATATCTACAACTAAAATAAAGGTGATCCAAATTCTCTTGTGCCTCCAAGCAACAGTACAAAGAAATAGTTAGTTAGCGTAAATTTGAAGGTATCTTTAGTACTGAGGCTATATTTGGTTCGAAGTTTAGTAATGAAATAGAATAAAATATAATATTATTCCATTGTTTGGAATGAGCGTTTATAATAGAATAGAATGGAATATGATGAAAATGAAGGGTTTTACATTACATCTCATTTCATCCTAAATAGTAAAAATGAGTTACATCCGATTTGGAAGTTTTAGGATAGAATGTAAAATGATAAATATGTACTACCTAATATACCCTCAATAATTTTTTATAATACCAGTTATACACTCAACCCTATTAACATATGTTTTGTTCTATCAAGGGTAGAATAGTCATTCGTTATTGTTATATATACATTACATTCCATTCCATCTATCTTCTAAACAACATTTCAATATATTACATTATGAACCCTTCTATCCCTCTCAAATAACAATTTTTTAATTTTACATCCATTTACGTTCCATTCTATTATAAATCATTTCATTCTATTAATAACCTTACTTCCAATCAAATATAGCCTAATTTTCCTGTTAGATGCCAACCATAATATAAATGATTAAGATAGACATAAAGTCGAACCACGTACCAGATTAGACTAAAAATTTAGGTCCTATTATCCCAACTTAAGTCTCTGATTGACTATTTCGTGAATTAGTTAATATTGTAATATCGCAAGTGCACGGTGTAGCTGTAGATAGTACCGACAAGTATGGGTCGATCCTACAAGAACAATGAGTACTAGTAATTACCCTTCCCCTATTATCTAGCCTACAAATTGATTTTATGTTTTTAATAAAAAGAAAATAAAAACTAAAACAACTAAAGAAATAAGAAACGATTGTAAATGCAAAGATAGTAGAATTCTCTTAAAAAACTGTCGTTATCAGAAATTAGTATATAGGTTCTAATCACCGTAAACATTTAACATATTGATCTTTTATCATATATTTGTTTTGTTGATGTATTGGACCGTAGAGACTCTTATAGTAAGCTAATAGCTAACCTTGACTCTACTGACAAATAATCCTAAGGTCTTTAACCAAATAACTCAGGTTAAATCTTATAAGATTGTGTTACTGATTTATGAGTCCCTCTATTAGGTTTGACTCTAATATGGAAGATTTATGTTATCCTATCTCTAGGGTTGCAATCAACTCCTTCTAATTACGATAGATCTATTCACAGTAGGATTTCTCAGTCTCTACATATGAAATTAGATTATGATCTAATATTCTCAGGTTATTAGAACATAAATAAAATGTGCAATCAGATCACAATATATCAAACAACCAATTGCATTAATAAAATAATCAAATTATATCAAAGTATTAACATACATAAAATACTAACCTAAATACTAACTGGACATTTAGTTACACATAATTGAATACAAAATCAAACATACATAAACAGAAATACGAATCGAAAATAATGGGTTCATAATTCTAAATCCCTCCGATTGTCTTCTATCGAATGTTTTTGCGATGTAGAGGCTTGATCCTGTATTTCGATAGATATTTCGATAATTTCTGTATTTTTCACTTCTCTAAACCAAAATTGAACCTAAAGAATGAGTTCCACATCTGGAATCGCCTCCCCACGTCTACTCTTAGACTCCCTAATGACTGCCTTCTCTTTCACCTCCCAAAATGTCTCTTCATAACGAAATTTAAGATTCTAGGGAGATGCACGGTCTCTTGCACGGTCGTACATCAGACCATGCATAACTAGAATTCTCTAAATATCGCAAAAGTGGACGGCCTCGAGGAAGTGCGCAGGCAGGTGCACGGTTGTGCATTCCTTCATATTTGTCAATTCTTTGTTTTACGTTGTGTTTTCATTCGAATTCTTCTCCTTTAAGTCCATGAAGGCAATTATCATCAGTATACACACTTGAAATGAATTAAGTACCATATATATGATAAAAGTATAAAATATCAAGCAAATTACATTAAATATGGGTGATAAAATATAGTCAAATATCCATCTATCAAACATCCCCACACTTAAGTTTTTGCTTGTCCTCAAGAAAACCATAATCAAAATTATAAATTTACAACATTAATCTATCATCGATTGCAACCTGCCCATTTATACTATACATCATCATATCCTATCGAATCAAATTAATATACAAGCATAATCAAATTATCCTAAAATTAGCTTCCTAAGCAATATTAATAGTAATCATCTCAACAATCGCATTGAAATCCAAAACATATATCTTTACACCCTTACCAAGATTTCACTCAATGCACTCAAGAGTATAGGGTAAAAAGTTTCACAACTCTCAATCAATGCATAGTAGAATCCTAACCATATGCTTACAATAAAATCACATCTCCACCACTTATGTACAAACTAGAAACAAAAATCAAAAAGAAACAAAAATCAAAAGGTCTGTGTGCAGGTTGTAATGGGGCTTAGGTTAGGTTGATTGAGATAATAAAAAGAGTTAAATTGAAGGAAATTTACTACACCATATAATTCAAGACTTGTTTATAAGTACATATGGGTCCTTTCAATGCAAAACTAACAGTACTATATAGTTATTATTTATTTATTTATGCCTTTTTTCTCTCTTTTTTTCTTTTTTTTCCACACTAAACATTCAGTACTATACTTTAAGAAATATTGGACCTTTCAAAATTTTCAAGTCTCAACAACTAAATAACGTAAATAACCTTTAAGGTTTAAAACAATAAACAGGCATTCAAAGAAAAATAGGATAAATGTTAATATGTTGGCTAAAATCAATGAAAAATACTAAGGCTTAACTTGTTTATTCCAAAAGGATAATTTTATGGGTGTGGTAATTTCAAAGAAATACGCTAAGCAAGTTGGTGACTATAAGTGCCTTTATCATGTTAATGCTTCTAATTTGACAAATATGGTCTCAGCATGTATAATAAAAGAAAATTATAGAATTATCCTACTATGCAATGATAACACAGATATGAAAGAATAACAAGAGCTTTAAAATTTTTGAAAATTTGCTTTTTAGGCTCAAAAGCTCACTAAATTTTTCAATGATGTGTGTAAATAATATGCATATTTCATTCAACTTGAATATTTCAATGATACGAAAAATATGACTTAAAAACTAATTTCATTCTAACCATTTTTCTTTTTCACACCAATTCAAATCAATATTCAACAAAGACACATAATATTCATGGACAGATTCAACCAATTTAAGATATCAGTTAATAAAATTTATAATAAGGATTATAATAAGCTTAAAGAAATCAGTAGAATTCATTAAACTCATCCCCACACTTAAAGTTCCACATTGTCCCCAATGTACACAATACAAGTAGATATGCAAGTGAGAGGGTTGTTTGGTACTTTTCTGATTATGACGATTTCTTGATTTGGATCCATATAATGTGAAACTAACATCCTTGCAAAATATGGAA
>JANIHZ010000003.1:32489751-32501303 GCA_027478365.1 Erythroxylum rufum | reverse complement strand
TACAGTACAGCTGTATAATATATCAATATGGACTATTTTGCAATTTTTAAAAATTTTAGGGACTATTTTATAAATTTTAAAAATATCCCGAAACGGTACCCGATACCAGTACAGTTCCGTTCCAGAACTCAATCCGGTACCGAACCCGATACAGTATTCATAACATTGGTAGAAACTGACTGTTAAATAATAACTCAATTCTTGACATCTACACATATTTTTCCTTCTTACTTTTCAATGATTCTTCAGGATTGTAAAGCTTTACTTAATGAGCATCATTTTATTTATATTGCTTTTATTAGGAAGCCAGCGAATCAGGTTGCTCATACGATAACTAGGGCAGCTAATTCTATGTCTGATTTTGAATGGGGGGTACCTCCACCTTTTTTGTATGAAGTTTTAACTTTGGATATTAATAATATGCGCTGAGCGCACCCGATAACATTTCAAAAAAATACTAAAAAAGATTAAAGTAAAAAAAAAAGAGAGGGAATGAAAAGTGGTTATTGGGCTAAGTGGACATTGGACTTTTCTCTGAGTTGGGTTTGATAAGATGGTGTTGGCCCAATTTTGGGTTTGGGTCGAATAGTAATCTTCCTTTTTGTGTTTTGGGAGTTAAATATAAATTTGGTTTTACCATTCCTAACTCTGGAAGAAGGGGTTTTCTTCCATGAGTCCCCAAAATCACCCAATTCTCAATCCCTATCCTTTCATGACAAATCTAAGCTAAGCTGCTTCTATAATCGGCTCTCAACCCAAACCCTAGGGTTAGAGAATAGATAGTAGAGATGGGGAGCGTCGAGGAGAAAACATTTAAGGTGAATTTCAGTGCAGACGGAGTTGCTCAGTTAAGAGATAGAGTGATGGATAAACTCAAGGAGTTCATGGGCGATTACACTGATCACACTCTTGTGGTTCGTATCTTGCTTGTTCGTATCGCTACTTTTTGATTGAAGAAACCTACATTATAAATGCTGTTGTGGTGAACATTGTCTGGATTCTTTCTTTTTTTGTTTATATAAATTAAAAAATATTGTCCACGCACTGTTTGGCATGAATGCCCTTGTCTGGCTAGCGTAATATCATTATCGTGGAAATTTATTATATGCAAATTTGCATCAGTACGGACGACTCGTGACTCTATTCGCACCCTTATATGGTTGTTGAGGCGTTGCTGAACCCAAAGATGAGCGTATTCTGATTTTCCTTGAGAAAAAATGCTGTATCTCTTTGTTGATTAAGGATATTCCATTTGCTGGTTGTTCATGCTGTACCTAATAATTGCTTAAGGGGTTCTTCAGATGGAAAAGAATGCAATGTTCTCTTGTTTCCGTTATTTACTTTCTTGTACGGATTTTTTAAATTTGGGTTTTGTTTAGGAAGTGATGTATTGACATTATGCATTTATTCTTTTATGAGATTTGGCAACTAAAATTTTTTAACCTCTTATTTGAATTGCAAGGAATATGTGATAGTGTTGCTGAGAAACGGCAGGCGTAAAGATGAGGCAAAGAATGAATTAGATGTTTTCTTGGGAGACGATAGCGAATCTTTTGTGTCTTGGTAATTTACTTCTTAATTTGACTGCTGAGAAGTTTTGCTTTTAGGGATCGGTGGCCATGTTTGGTTTAATATCATGTGAAAGGTTCTTATGTGTTGTTTATCATTCAAACAGGCTGTGGGATCACCTTGCTTCTAATTTGGACGAATATGTCCACCCTCCGGAGTCTAATCGAGATGAAACACTTAAAACAAAAGCCACTGTGGAAGATCAGTCTGGGAAAAGTGAATCTCAAAGTATGGATTTCAAATTGGAAAAAGGAAAGTCAGATACTTTATCCAGAAAGCGGCACAAAAAAGATTGGAAAGGATTGTTGAGAAATAGAAATGAGCAGCAGCCTCTTTGGAACCATGATTTTGACAATAGCCATGCGGAGGCAAAAAGTCGCCATAAGGTTAATCAAACTGAAAGATCTGCATCTCCTCCGCCTACAGAACATAGGAAAAGGAGGCGGCATGAGGAGCGACAGCATATTAAGGTAACTCTTTAAGTCTTAACATTGTGGAGAACCATGTTCTTTCCTGCTAACTACTCTATGCTATGATATGGCAGCTTTAGGCATTTCGAATTCTGAAATATACTTCGGTACATCTACTCGTTCTTTGTGCTACCATTAGATGTAACTGCATGTCCTGGCTGTAGCTAACCAAACAATGTATGCGTGCAAAGTACTTCACATTACAATTGCTATCTGAATTTTTCTGCAGAGGGAGGAAGTGTCTCAAGCAACTATCAATGCTCCCCGACGACTACTTCAGTTTGCAGTACGAGATGCTGTAGGAACTTTGAAGTCATCTGGTTCAGCAAAAAAGTCTCCAGTAAAGCGTCTTCGATCTGTGGTGTCCACTTCTGCTGATGAATCATCATTGGTGGATCATCCTAGGAGAATTTCATCTATTGCAAGAGTTCCAAATGCATTGGCTACTGTCACTAAGGCAGTGCAAGAGGCTGCTGAAGATGTTATGAAAGCCAAACCTAAAGGAAGTGTGTTTGACCGACTTGGCCATACTGCAGATGTTTTAGAGAACTTTGAACTAGTTGATGGATTAAGAGAGGGTTCTATTGATGATGAAGAGTATGAAGAATTGCATGAAATTCCAGAAGATACCTTTTCAAATTATTCCCAAAGAGGTGATTATGTTGGGAATACGGGGGAAAAAAATATTGGAGGAAGTGGAACTAGTTTAACTTCTGATTCATTTTCAGACAATGAAGGTTATGATGATGACAATGCTATAGGCCATAGGCTTACAAACATTTCACAAATGGTTGCATATGGCGGAAACATGAATGAGAATTTGGTTATGCTGCATCATGGTGCAAATAAGAAACTTCCTGACGGTTTGCAAGTTTCTCAAAATAAGAATCAGAGTCAGCTAAGCTCTGCTGTAAGCACCTCTGGGAAATTAGTAAACATTTCTGCGGATGTAAATTCTTGGAGACAGCCTCGTTATATGGAATCGAGGCGGGTTGCAGATCTGGATAATCAAAACTCTTCCCTTGGTGCTGAAGCAGAACTTGGGAAATCCGGGACACGACTTCTGAAGGGAAATAACGACCCTGTAATGATCCGTAATGGAAATGTAAGATGGTCTTGTTTGTTTTGAGCTTCATTAATTTTGGTACTTGCTTGTGCCACCTTTTTTCATATTTAAGGCTAAATTTTGATGATATGGCATTAATGATTGTCAGGTAAAAATTGCCACTGGAACTGAGGCAGAATCCCAAAAGATCCTACCATCTGTGCCAGGTGCATATTGCTTTTTTGTTTTTTTGGGTCTTCAATGCTATGAGGAAAAGAGAAAAGTTTTGTCATCTAGTTTGTGTTGATTTCATTTTGAGCTTTTAGATGGCATGATACTTTGACTTCTTTCCCCAGTCTCTTCCTGTTCTAATCTTGCTATTAAAGTTGAGCAGATTGATAATATGTTTTTCCTGTTGCACGTGTGATCTTATCAGGTTCTTTTACTGCTGGTCGGCCCTTGGAGGATGCTGACTCACGAACTATTTTTGTTAGCAATGTAATTACCTTCACTCATGGACTAGTCGTTTTGAAAAGATGATCTCTTTCTCTGATGATTTCCCCTTGTCCTATATGCAGGTCAATTTTGCTGCTACCAAGGATGGCCTCTCTCGGCATTTCAATAAATTTGGAGAAGTGCTCAAGGTGGTTATTGTTACTGATGCAGCAACAGGACAACCAAAAGGGTGACGCATCTTATATTCTTTTCTTCTTTTTCCTTGTTTCCATCCTTTTCCCGTCGATCATCTTGTATGACTAAGTGGTAACCTTGATGCAGGTCAGCTTATGTGGAGTTCATGCGCAAAGAGGCAGCTGATAATGCATTATCTCTTGATGGCACCTCTTTTATGTCAAGAATTCTAAAGGTAATCTTTAGATGCTAAATGACCGAATTATATCTCAATGGCACCTCAACTTTGAGGGTCTTTCTTCATATAATTCAAGATGCACATATCAAAAATAGTGTCCTTTCTGTGGGTAGTGGACACTTGGTGGATCTTACATGTACTTTGGTTTCTTTCCTTTACATATGACATGGCCACATGGATTATGATATGACCATCATTTTCCTTTTATAGATTGTGAAGAGAAGCTCAACAAATCAAGAAGCCACCCCTCCGATGACATGGCCTCGGGTTGCCCGTGGCTCTCCATTTGTAGCAGCTAGGTTCGGTAGAGTTCCTTTCCCTAGGGGCATGTCTGTTCAGTTTAGACCTCGCCTTCCTCTGAAACCTGGAGCCCGAAGTTTGCAGTGGAAGCGAGATGCCCAGCCCACCACTGCCGGTAGTGGTAGTTCGGGTTCTGTGAATAATATTATTTCCCCTACTACACGCAGTCTTACCTATGTCCGAACAGAACCTAAGCCAGAGATGAATTCGGGTACCGCATAATTCAACAAACGTTTTCTCTTTTCTCTTGCTCAAAATCTCTCCATTTAGTCATTGCCCCGGAATGTCTGAATCTTGACATCAAATGCTTCTCGTCCTAGACAACATAGGATCCAGCAAGCAGTTAAATCTCTTTTTCTCTAAAGGGATATTTTGAAAATTGGTGGTGGTGGATGGAGACATGATTAGCAAAAGCAGGCTTTTTCTTTTGGAAATATTTGGGTTTTGTAGTGTATGCAGAAAAGAATAGTTGTTCGACCCTCGAGGCTGGTATATACACACTAGATCAAATTTTGTGCGTAAGATGGACGAGATGATGGTATTCCATTTTGATTTAATGCTTTTAGGGATTGTTTACTTTAGCCTATATATATATATATATATTTGACAACCTTCGACCCTTAGTTTCTACACTTAATACAATGGTTTTTTAAGGCTTACTATGAGATTAGAAATCTTGGGTTGTATTTGTTGGATCTAAGTACACTCTGTTTCTGCCGGATTTTGTATACATGAAAGAATAACCCAAAATTGTATCCTATTCAATATGTTAAAGGGTACCCGTTATTAATTAAGATATGGAAAAAAAAGGGATAAAGAGAAACAAAAGAAATAACATAACAAAAAATAAAATCACATACTAAGATGAAAAAAAGCAAAATAATATAAAAAATGAAATAAAATTAAAATTAACTCATGGGTTGCCTCTCATGCAACGCTTCTTTAATGTCAGTAGCTTACCATAACCTTTATGCTCAACTTCATCCTAGATCAATAATCAACGGCTTGCTTCTACTCTTTTCTCCATAAAGCAGTTTCATAGCCTGTAAACAAGTCACCTGTTGTAAGATATGTAACATCCCATTTCTCCCGAGGAGGTTAGAATAGTAACTCTGAGTGATTAATGAGTGCTTATGTAACACCCAAATACCCCCTGGGAGGATATGTGGATGCCACCCAAGACAGTACAATCAAAACCAAACATTACACTGATATTTATTTTATTTAATAACTCAAAACCCACACATATATATATTACAAAATTTCCAAAGAATATGTATAGGCCCAAATAAATTATAACAAAAGACATAGTCGAGTGACACAACACTCAAACTCCTTTGGCCATTGCGGTTGACTCGTCCCAGTCTTTAATCTCCTCGCTCTGAATTTGCTTAATATGCTAACCCCTACTTTGGGGCGTTACAGCTTAGAGATGCCTTTGCATATTCATGCATAATATAGCATACTCATACACGTGAATAGTAAATTTTTGCACATGAAAATGACTATACATGCATTCATGACATTTCCCGATATAATTGTTAATAAATGTGATTGTTATTAAAAATTGTGGTTTGTTTGTATGGAAATTGAGTTGGAGAGGGTCATTGTTGATTTAGAATTTTTTGAAAATTTTAGAAATTTTTTTTTAAAAATTTGGGATAATTCTGGACTAGGAAAAATACCAAGTGGCAAAACAATTATTAAATGGTAGTAGAAATTATTGTCCAATGGCAATGGGACTTTAGGAATTAGTAACAAGTGCCATTGAAAATTTGGGAGAAAATTGGAGTAGAAATTGAAATTATTTGGAAAGAAATCAATTGAGTGCCTTAAACTAGAGGCGTTTGGCTATATTTCTTGTGAAGACATTGACTTCTAATTTTGTCTTTAAGAGTCCCAAATCTTGACATGAATTTAGAAAATTAGTGCAGCAACAGTTATGGATGAAAGTTTATGTTGTGTTATATTTTGGGTGTATGGGAATGCATTATATTAGGGTGTTTATGATCAAGTGTGGAATATGAGATGTGCGCGGAGAATGTTGAGTTGAAATTGGATATATTTGAAGGAGTTATCCATAGAGATGATGATTTAAATGAGTTGGGATTTGGTAGTGAATGCATTATAATTTGTGTTTAAATGGTTATGGAGTGATAATTGCTTAAAAAGAGGTGAATTTGGGATGCTTAAGAGTGTATGTAAGGTTAGAATGGGTTTAGGACTTTTTGGAGGAGTTTTGGAGATGAAAATTTTAGTTAACCCGAAGGTTACACGGCCTACCGTGTAAAATCACACGGGCCGTGTGTTTTTGGTGCAGGAGCACAGTTTCACCCGAAGGTTACACGGTTTGACAGGTCTGTGCTTTGTCTAAATGATCGAATTTCACTTCTAGGTCTTCATGAAAGTTGTAGATCTCGATGTCCTCTTTCGAACCGTCTAAAAACGAAATCATTACGACGTCTATGGTGAAAGTTATGGCAATCGCGCCAACATAGGTTTGTTAGAAGTGAGGACATGAACATGGTTGCTTCTTTTGATCATAACTTCTTCTCTAGACCTCCAAATGACTTGATTCTTAAATAAATAGATTCCTAACACATTTACCTACATCTGCATAAAAATTTGTAATAATTCGTGTTGAATTGAAAAAGTTTGATCGAAAGAAAGTAAAGGAATCTGTTGGAGAGTATGAACTGGTGTGTTTTTGCTAAACATGTTTGGGTATTTAGGTTATATCTTGATCTTTAGTCATCCAAATAAGATGCTTTTCAATTTGGAGTAAAGTAGAGAAATCGGGCTACGAAGTATCTGAAGAAGTCGAATTTTAATTGATTCTCTAAGATATTCAAATTCTGGATGGAAAATGTGCATAATGCACTGTTTTTGTATGTGAGCAGTCCGAAAATGTTTGAGATATATCTTCCTATTTACTAAACCAAATTGAGTGATTTTGGTGTCAATGGATTCATGAGACATAGAGGAACACTTTTATAGAAGAGAGGTTGACAAAGTTACACACTTTTATAGAAGAGAGGTTGACAAAGTTACCTCATTTTCACTTTCTCATTGATCGCGAACAGTAGACCCAAAAGTGAGTGTTTTGGAAAAACTGAAATAAGTCAATGAATAATAAATTGTGAGTTTAATGGTTTTATTGAAGCATGAACCTAAGTATAAATTATACTTAGATGATTTTTGATATGGAAATGGTTTTGTGATGACATTTATGGAATGATACCCGGAATTGTCACGAACATGCATTGTACACATTTCAATTCCTAGATGTACATTATTATACACCTATGATTGTACAACTTGTGATATATGTGTATGTTAATTGTTATAGAGGAGCAACTGGAACGTCAACCCGCAGACGTTGTCGGGACTTCCAAGCACTAGCTTCGGGAGTAGTTGGTGAGCAACCTAGACGGTTTCTCTCAATTATTGTTTGCTTATGATTATGTTTGAATGATGAATGAATGCGATTTGATTGTGGATTCCGGACAAAAGGTCCGATGATTGTGTAATGTGGATTGAGATATTGAAGTACTACTTGAATGTGAATGTGAATATGAAGACCTATGTGCTTATAATGTGATTAATTGTGGTACATGCATTTCATTCATCATGAATGCATAATCAGATCATGACAGTTGTGACCAGAGTAGCCACCGATTAGAGCTTTAGGCTCAACGAGTAAAATTGATCCTCGAGCTCAACAGTGATTCAGAGCCTTAGGCTCAACGTTTAATGAGCCCTATATGGGACAGTTCAGGCACTCGGTCACAACAACATAATAATTGAAAAAGTGTCTCATGAGCATTTCGTATGCATCTTGTTAAATATGTTTGATTAAGTGAAATGCAAAATTTCTTATGCTTAAGTGAAAGTGTGTTACTTATAAAAAATGCAAAATTGTGAAATAATTGTGATATGAACTGATGTGTTGCATGACTTGAGTGAACCATCGATGATGGTTACCTCATTGAGTTCGCAAAACTCACCAAAATTGCAACGTTAATTTTTCAGGACCGAGAGACGACTCTAGCTACTGAGAGGCTCTACTGTCGAATAGATTGTGTTTAAGGTAAGTGAAGTCATGGCTCAAAGGTCGGTCAGCTGGGATTTTTGGATGGCTTAGATAGATTTGATCTATTTTCCTCTTTCATGTAGTATTTTTGTACTAGGTTTTTGGTTGATGTACAGGTAGTAAAGGATGAAAGACAAGTAGACTTTTGATTTTGATGGAATAAAATGAGGAAAAAGTTGGTTAAAAAAATATTGTGGTTTTTCTATTAATGTTTTGTAAGTGAATTTTGATATAATGCCATGTGAAGTGATTGAAATGATATAACGTAGCTCATTTTTATCATAGGTTATGTACCGGAATGGCCTCCAGGCGTCCCGGTGTGTACCCTGCAGTAAGGGGTGTTACAAGATAATAACAAGGACATAATTTATCAAGTTGACAAATCCAATTTCAAGTAATAATGCCCTTTTAATGACAAAATGTTAATAAAATGAGGGATAATGAAACTCCTGAATAGTCGATTGGCTCGAACAGTTTATCTTCGAGAAAGTGGGGACCTTCCGTACTTAAGGTCATTACCAACACTTCACCTGTAGTTTCAATGTTTGATTCCTCCACTAGTTCTTCCTCAACCTCCTCTGTCCTCGTTTTCTTCTTCTTCTTAGACAATATTGTGATGGGGACTCTAGAGTACTTAAAGGAAAGTTATTGTCTTAACCCTATAAAGATGGCTAGAAGTCCTATATTAGGATTATCACTTACAAAAGAGTAAAAGAGCTTTTGTTGTTTTAAATATCTTTAGTGAATTAATAAGAAGATTAATTGAACTAGAGGTAGCATCATATAATATAACTAGATCATCTATAAAATGATAGTTGAAAAATGCCCTCATATACACTTCTAGTAGTATTTGAAGCTAGGTTCCCTTAAATTTGACAACGCGTGTCGAGTGCACTGAAAAATTTACCTAAATTTGCACACTAAAAATTTGTAGCTGTGGTGAGTGATATGTACTTAATTGTTGATAAATTTAACCCTTTACACTTAGTGATCAATGACATGAAAATATTTAAGATACTCACTATATTTCTTATATAATTTTAGGTACAATTCAGAAGTAAAAGAGCTAAAGTAAGCCGAAAGAACAATTTTTTAGCTAACTTTTTGAGATTCACACTCACTTGTCTCCATAGAACAAGAAAAAGAAAAATTAAAGCAAGAAAATAAAAGGCATGTGGGAGATATGTTATTTTCATAAATATTAAAATGATTATTCCAAATGCACAAAACAAACAGTGGAGCGTGCATTATTTCATAAACAAAAAAACAACCTAATTATTTCAACATATTCATCAATTAATTAAATTTTTTAGCCTTAAATTTATCAAATCAATAATAATTATTGGGATACCAATCATGATTGAATCACAGGTGCAACAAAAAATTAAAATTTAACAATTTCTAGATTTGATCTTAATAATTAAATAACTTGAAAAATATAAATCATAAAAGTAATTGAATCATACCTGACTCAATTTAAGCTCTTTTGAGGTATCAACCATGGCTCTCTAAGTGTATAGCTTCTAATAATATCTACAGAGCAAAGAAAAAGAAACTCAATTTTTTAAGGAATAAGCAAGAATGCTAGCTGTCTTACACTTATTTTTGATAAATAAAAAAATCATGTTTTTTTATTTCTTATTAAAATTAAATATTGTAATTATAATTAAATTCAAACTCTAATTATAATTTAATTTTAATAAAATCATATATCATATATTTGATCCCTAAAACTTCACAATTAATTTCAATTTAATTTAAATTGATTTTCCTTTTTTTAGCTACTCTTTATATATAACCCGTTGGATTCCTAATATGTTGATAATAATTATAAATTCTAATTCTAATCCCTAATTTCCTATTAATTTATCTTTATGTATCTAATTAAAGATAAATAAACATAGATCAAGACCGATGTCTATTAACATGTCATAACTACCTAAATATTAAGAATATTAAAATGGTTTGACTCAATTTGTCCGTAAGGATGGTAATGGTCAAGTAGGGTCGGCTCTTCCTGGCCTGAACTTAACCAACAAAATTTTGTCCGAGCACCCAAACCTGAACCTGATATGGCCTAGATAACCAGAAGTTAGGCTCGACCCAAAATTTTTTATTTTTAAGTTAAAAATAAAAAAACATCGTTTTGCCTATAACTCTGCCTAGGTTTTCACTTGGCCTAAAGCCCAAAATATAAGCCCAAGTCCAACTTGAAGCTCAGTCAAATTAGGGATCATGCTAGGTCGGGTTTTATGTTCATCTCTACCTGTCCATGTATGATTGTAATGTATAATTTAATCTTTTCATCATCCAATATTTCCATTGGATATAAATTATGGATATAGAGTCTACCTCTTTAAATCTAATCATATTCATTCTTATTGTGTAGTAAATAATTTATAATTAAAATTTGAAAATATATTTTCAAATGTTAATTCACTTTGATTAAAGAATTTTTTAAATCATTATTAATCAAGAACAGTAGCATACTAATTACTTTAGAGTGACGAATCTTTTATTTACTTACTCAACTATCTTTACATGGTTCATACTATATCTAACTATTACCGATTAATCTACCCTAATTAGAATCTGTCATAAGTAACTTCAGAATATAATAATTCTTACATAAAATACTCTGGTAATGTCAAGTCTAAGGATCAATTATACAACTATCATATTGAGAAAATCAACAGACACATAAATAATATTTCATTTGGGATCTTCATTGGTGGGTCAGTTCAATAAATTTATTCTCTAATAAGCATATGTATGTTTATTTAAATATCTTCATATTTTAATATATGTGATCACTTACTTTCTTTATAAAAAAGAAATATAACATATACTAATTTTCCAGTTCATCAATATTTTGTCTTGATAAAAATACAACTAAGAAAACTTTAAAAATAACATATAAATACAAATTGAATCTCATAATTATGATTACATTATAATTTCAACTGAACAATAATTGTTTTAAGAATTTCACCTTTTTATTAAAACATAAAATATAATTTAAAAAATACATTAAAAAATTTATTAATTAAAATAATAATATCATACATAAAATTATAACCGATCTATTAGCTTAAAGCACCTAAACTAACAGCTAGGACAGCATGTGCATTAACGCACTAATCTC
The DNA here is from genome assembly GCA_027478365.1 of Erythroxylum rufum. Classification (NCBI taxonomy): domain Eukaryota; kingdom Viridiplantae; phylum Streptophyta; class Magnoliopsida; order Malpighiales; family Erythroxylaceae; genus Erythroxylum; species Erythroxylum rufum. The sequence continues at coordinate 32,489,813 of JANIHZ010000003.1, read as the reverse complement.
CCACTTGAAAGATGAATTCCTTGCACATTGTCTTTAGGTTTTAATTAGATGAAGAATGGATT
>JANIHZ010000003.1:32388573-32404978 GCA_027478365.1 Erythroxylum rufum | reverse complement strand
TTAATGCTATCATATTTAATTAATGTCACTTTAATTAATGCTAACCCAATTTACTTAATTTAATCAAATCATGCTTATCTATAAAAAAAAATTTTCGGGGCTAACAAGTATAGGTTAAACAATTACACTTTTTTTAAATATAAAAATTCTATTTCATTAGGTGAGTTGGTCTAAATTATTAAATTTACATAACTTTAATGTGTATATTTCTAGTAATGCAAATTAATGAGCTCTATTATTTTAAAGGAAAAGGATATTTTTAGTTCTCTTATTATAGTCAGTTTTCTATTCTAATACCTTTATTTTTTTTTGTTTTTAAGTCTTTTAGAGCGTGTACTTTTCCTATTTGGATCTCTTATATTAACTCTCTTAACGAAAGTATCTATGTGGCACATCAAATTATCAAATAATTGACATAAAATGTACTTAGATGTCAACTCAAACTCACACATTAACACTTGACAATACTTATAAGGTTTAAATGGGGTCTATTGTGCCATATGAAAATCCACTTATATGAGTTTCAAAGAAGTCCTCCTACTTTTGTTTTATCTGAATACACAAAATTCTTAGATAATGTATATGTTACTTTATTTTATTTATTTATTGTAGTTTACTAATTGTATATTAGGGGAATTTTTCGAATATAAAGTAATTATTCTTAGATTTGGTATTTTTCCTAAATAATGTTATTGATGATGCTAATATGGACATGTTTTTGTCATAAGGATGTTTTTGATGTAATTCAAATTATGAGGGGTTAAGATGACACTGAATGTATATACTATATGATTTCAAGAAAGGGCTTGATTAATGGCTTAAGAAAATTGGGTAATGACTAATAAAATATTGATATGTTGTATCATATGTTGTTGGCTAAGAGTAAAATAGTACATGTATATATGAAATACAAAGAAATTAAAGAGCACAATTTTGTAATTAGGTAAGAAGGATAGGCTGGATAGAAAAGTGGTGATGCGAATATAAAAGTAGCTATAGCATGGAATGGAAGAACTTTAAAAGCACAAAGAATAAAGTAGCTGCAAAAAAGAAACTAGTGTCAAAGAAGACAACAATACCTACTAGAAAATTACTTAGAAGCAAATCAAAGATAGTATTTAAAGAAGACAAAGAAGAAAATGGTGTAATAGAAGTTGAAAGTAAAAAAAAAATCCATCAAAATGAGAAAAATGACAAATATGTTAAATAAGACAATGATGAGGAATACCTTGTATCAAGATAGTTATAGAAGATGATTTAAAGATGATAATTATGAATTACTAGAGGCTATAACATTTGTGCATGGGAAAAAAAGGATATTAAGGAGAAACAAAAATTATTATTGGAGCTAAATTTATTGACCTTAATTTAGAGAAACAATTAACTCATTTACTAACAATTGGAGCTGAATCTACTAATGACTCATTTCACAATGCAAAATATTTTTCTTTTAGTATGAGTTATTTTTTTGGGGTTAAGGATGATTACAGTGATGGTGAAGCTTCATAGTGCAAGTTAAAGGCCTCCATGTACGATCCAAGTTACAAGTTTTTAAAATTTATTTTTGGAATGATTTGTGATGGACTATAATTTAAGTAGGTAATGACTAAGTATGGATTGTTGAGAAGTACATTGTAATTTTATTAAAAATCACAAGACTATTGTTATAACTAAGTGTGTTATTATTGAATGACAAAATTAAAAGGATTAAAAAATGGTGGATGGTTAAAAATGTCTTTGGTGATATGAAAAATATACATTCAAAATCCTTAAGGAATTCAAACAATGACAATGAAATAATGCATTGAAGATGTTAATATATCATTAGTGCATATAGTAAAAGGGGATATTATTAAGAAAGTAAAATGAGATGTGAAAGCTAAGTTGACAAAGCTAATGGAAATATGCAACAAAGTTGAGAGTTGTAATCTAGGCATAACCTTTGAAATTGAGGTACAAAGGTCTATATTCATTAGAGACGCTCATATTTTTGACAAATTTTATGTGGCTTTTGACTGTTGTGAGAAGGAGATAATCAATATATGTAACATAATTTAGGCATTGATTGCACATTATTAAAAGTATCTTTAAAAGGAGTATTTCTTAATATTGTATATAAAGATTCAAACAACCAAATAATTTTTATAAGTTGGGCACTAGTAGATATGGAGACAAGAAACATATGACTTGGTTCTTGGGGTTACTTAAAGCTAATCATAAAATTAAATTTGGGACTAGATAGGTTGTTATAAGTGACAAGAAAAACGGTTATACAACAATAACCTTCCTTTTATGATTATTAGTTCTTATTTAGTTTTGAAGATATAAATTTTTGTTGTTTTAATTTGAAACTAATCCAAGCAATTGAGGACATGATTCCAATAGTAGAGCTCATATTTTTGGAAAGGTATATATTTCATAAGTGGAGAAGGGATTATAAAGGTATATGTTGTCTAAATTATTTTGGACTATTATTAAGTCTATTAACATCTTTGTGTTTGGCGAAAAAATTTAGAGATGAAAGAAATGTTTGTAAAAGCATAAGAGGCTTTTAAGGAGGTGTCTCAAGAAAAATGATGTAGGCTCTTTTAAATCCTGAGATTACGTATGGTATAGTTGACAACAAATTATGTGAAGAATTCAAAGTTAAAATTGTAAGTGATACGACTAAAGTTGCAATTTTTCATCTTAAGGAGATTATGACTTGTGTTATGAAAATGTTGTTATTCTAGGAATTTTGCTGATAAGTTGGAGGATGATTGGGATAGAGGAAAATGAAAAGATTGCCAAGAACATATATTTTTTCTTTTATCACTTTGCTAATGGAATAACAATGAAGGTTATAAAGCTAAGTAAGAATGGCATCATGCTTGTAATGTGCTTATAAGAAGAATGTTATAGTTGTAAATCAATTTAGAATATCATATTGTCATAAAAGATGACAGAGAACTATATTAGTGAGTAATACTCTAAGCACAAAAATACAAATTATGTAAATATAATGAATCTAGTGCAAGGAGAATTATTTTAGTCAAAATCATGAAAGATATCAATTGGGTCAATACCAATTAAGGTTATGTAAAGAAGATCAAAGAAAATAAATAATTAAAGAGTCATAGGAATCAACTCAAAGGATATGTTCACTCTCAAAGAAAGGAAAGAGTAATAACTTACAAATTATGTTTGCATAAGGGCAACAATAAATTAAAATATCCTAATAAATCCATTTCAAAGATTAGAGCACTACCATAAGTATTTTCATATGTAGTTTAATGTCATTGAACTACCTCTTTTGAATATTTTTGAACTTCATTTCTTAACTAAATGAAATCAAATATTTTTTGGATTAACTATTATAATGACATTTTTAATAAAAACATAGTATGAGGTACTGTTAAGTGAGGTTATAACAATACAAAATTATATTCATGTCTGTTACTTCATTTACAATTAAATAACTATCACAATTATATCAAATCAATATTATGTAATGTTATTTAGATGTGCCTAAGAAAAAGAAAATAGATAAAAGAACTAGTCAAGGGACAACTAATAATTAAGGTCCATGCGATTCAAAACAAGAAAATTGGATTTAACTAAACTAGTACATTAACTAACCAAGAGAAAAATAATTGTAATAGTTTAAAAAGTTTTTTTAAAAAAGGAAAATGGAATTTATATAATATAGGAAGAATACATAGTATACAAAATGTTAAGGGTTAGACCCTTTACACCCCTTGCCTAACTATATTAGAAAAGGATTGCATGGTACTCGAAGTAGAGAATCAAATAGAAATGTATTAAGTTGTTAAAGGATGAGAATATGTCTGTTTCGACTTGTTGGTGTAGATTCTTGACAATTGGTAGCTCGTGGATATATCTAATAATGGTCAACTGAACGATTTCTGTAGTGGAACTTTGATCAATGAATCGCTTGTGATTGCGTTCCTTCCATCCATTGTATACATAAGTTCCCAAAGCTATTATAAACGAATGTTGAGGAAGTCAGGAGCAAGCTGGTTTGGCTAATAGACTTTGTCGAATTTCAGTATGGTAATATTGGGATTAATCCATTGACATTGTCTCGCAATCCTCTGCCATATGGGAAGGCTGAAAGGGAAAATGAAGAAGAGGTGATCAAGCATTTCATCATTGAGTTGACACAGGGGGCAAGTTCGATCTACTTGCAGATAAGGTAATCTATCTGCTGTAGTCAATTTGTTTTAGATAGCAAGCCAAAGAATAAATGAGAGCCGAGGAGTAAGTTCCTTGTTCCATATGATAGTGTGACAGACCACCTCGGGTTGTCTTGTTCGTAAGAGTTCCTTAGTGATTTTGTTGCTAAGGGAATGAATCGGATGACCTTTCTAACAGACCATAACGGCTGAGTAGACCAGTGCCTGGGTCATTGGTGATATCCTTTTGAATCATATCTCTCAGTGTAAGTAATCGGTTAAGGATATGAGAGTCAGACGAGCTATTTCTTAATTGCCAGACACTTCGACCTCTAATGAAATAAGAGTGCAACCATTGAATCCACATCTCCACATCGACTGTTTATCTTACAAGATCCACCATAGACGTTTAAGAATCAAAACCTAGTTTGTCACTTTGATGGAGGAGATATTCAGGCCACCTTCTTTTTTAAGGAGACAAACATCAGTCCATCGAACCTTTGCTGCACCTTGGGTACCATCTGTATGGCTCCACAAAAAATTCCTGAGTAACCTTTCAATAGTTTTGATAAGGATTTGGGGGAGGAATACATTGGAACTCCAGTATAAATGCTGAGAGCTGGGCACATATTGAATAAGTTAGAGTTGGCCTGCTTATGAAAGACTTTTATTAGCCCATGAGTTGATTCTTCTCTGGATACGTTCAATAAGAGGTAAGCATTCTTGATAGTTAAGATGTTTTATGACAGGAAGGCTCGGATACATTATTGGGGGATTGGTGGAGGTCATTCCAGTAGCTCGTGTAACAACTGGATTGAGATCATAGGCAGCTTTAAATAGGATAAAGCGACTCTTATCAAGATTGATATGCAATAAAGAATATCCCTTGAAGATGTCAAGTGCCTTCATGAAGGTGGTAATAGAACTCATCTGAGCTTTTCAAAAAAGAAGAAGGTCGTGGCAAAGCCAAGATTGAGAAAATTGAATGGTATCTAAAGCTTAGGTTGAGCTGCACTTCATGTTTGATTGTGGAGCTTAGAACTTCCATATAGAGGATGAAGACATAGGGGGATAGAGGATCCCCCTGTCGTATGCCACTAGCCACCTGAAAGTATTTCATTGGGGTCCCATTGATAAGCACAAATAGAGAGGCAATGGTTATGCATTGCTTTAACTAGTTGATTAAGATGTTTGGAAATCCAAAAAATTGAAGCATGATCTAAAGGAATTCCTAGCTGATACTATCAAATGCTTTATGAAAGTCGATTTTCATTTTACAATTTGGACCAAAATTAGATTGGGAGTATCTTTAAGGAGTTCTTGGACAATCAGAATATTATCGCCAATATAGCAATCCTTCAATAAAGCATCCTAGTTCTTGCTAATCAGTTATTTATGTTAAGAGCAAAAAGAACTTTGTCTATATTTTTCTTAACAGCATTTTTCAATATCATATTCATTAAATTAGTAAAGATAATATATTGATAGCATATACTTTACACTGACAGTCCACAAAAATAAAACTAATACTATTAGCTTGCAGATTACATAGGACTTAGATTAAGAAAATATAAAAGTAAGGCTTAAAAAATAAAGCAAGATCAATGCCAATTTGTTTTTTAAACTCTTTCTTTTGATTCCTTTATTCGAATTCTCATGCTTGTTTGACTTCACCAAACCAAATACTTAACTTTTGTTTGTTTAAGAGGAAGATGAACAACATTTAACTCAAAAATTAATCCCAAAACTAATCATATTGTGGTTTTCTTTATTAAGAGGCTTCATTCTCTTAATATTGTGCTTTTCTTTGTAAAACCTCACATGAACAAGTTAGAAAATCTAGTCAACTAAAGAAATCACATCTATTTATTTATTTTTCTTGAGATTAAACAATCCATAAGTTATGATTATATTCCTGGAATTATGAGTTGTACTTGAAACTTTTACGGTGGCTTCAACACCATATTTGTATAATAATTTAATCTTCATGGAATTTCTAAATTAACTTAAAGAAAGACTTAAAAATAAGACAACAAATCTGGTGTTATAGGAAGAGCAAAAGTAGTAAAAATGTACCTTTACATATTCACATAGCCAAGTAAACATTGTCAATTATTACCTGATACATTTTATTAATATCTTTTGAATAACATACAACAGACGACACACCATTTATACATGTATTACAATACTAAACTTGGAGCCATCAATGGCCGGCTCTGGTTATCAATAGCTTCCATAGTAATTTCAACATGGTAAAGACTAAAACGAAGGCAAACCAGCTCACATCAATCACCATCTTATCTATTTCATATATATCAATATGTTCAACAGAAGAATGTCGGGCAACTTCCAGCAGGACCCCTCCATCTCCTCTACCAATTACCAAAACCTACAAAAGCAAATGAAAAAAAATGAGGGAACAAAATGAAGAAACTTTATAGTCAAGTTTTCCAATAGTCTTTAAAAAATTGAACCATATTAGTAAGTTACTTTCAACAAGTTAGAATAATAAATAGGTACTTTATTTGTTGGTAAATTTTTAACACTCCTGACTTCAACTCTTCTCCCATATATTTCATAATCCTCAAGTTCTGATCTTGAAGTGTCAAATTACAATATGATCTCCCTAAAGGAAATCTTCATGCATGCTACTCCTTGGTTCTAAAGTACAAAGTAAAGTTCTAAGGAGTGGTCATGGTTTGCATTCACGTAATTTACCAGTTGCAGATCATGTTATACTATAAATTGCAGGCATTATCGTACGGAATTTTCTTCAAAAGCACCATTTCCTGTTGGAAATTTTGTAAAACATAAGGTAAGAACATTGTGGTGGGATGTAAAACCAACCCTCTTGGCCAACCAAATTGAAGCAATCCAAAAACCTAGTTGATATCTACTTCAAACAACCAAAACAACACTAATGGGATCTTTCATTCTTGTAAATGTTACCGATGATTGCAATAGCTCTCTTAAACACCACCATGAAAGAAAAAAAAAAATCAAGATTGCCAAAGATTATTGAATTGGAACACTAAAACTTACACATAAACCTGAGTTCACTGGGTTGTATATTTAAGAGCTCCATCTCCATGACACTTTCTCTAAAACCCTAGAAAAAACACACATTGAATGGTAGAGATTAGAGCATGAAAATCATATCAAAACCAGTAAAAAAACAAGGAAGGAAACAATCATAGAATCTAATCAAGTATTCAAAAGGCTTTAGCATGAGCTCGAGGGAAGAGAGGAGATCAGAGGATTATGAAAGAAGCAAAAGGGTTTGGTAGTTAAGAGGAGAAATCGTTGTTGGGGCGTTGGCGTTGGTTATGGTGCCGCTCCGACGATGAGCAAATCCCATCACGTGAGAAGGAATAACCCTGGATTTGGACGATTGATCTGGTTAAGAAGAAGAGTATAGAGAAAACGAGAGTGATTCTTCTAGAGAAAACGAGAGAAACGTAACGAAGTTAAAAACTTAGGGTAAAATTGGTATTATGGGTTTGGGGTAATCAGCTGACTACAACAGCTTCTTATTTTTAGCTGGTTGGATTGAACCAACTAACCTAACTAGCCAACCACCAAACAAATTTAACAGTTATTTGACGAAGTCAAACAGTTGATTTTAGTCAATTAGCTAAAAGTTAGTTGATCAGCTATCATCCAAACAAGGCCTTAGTGTTGGAAAAAGGGGATTTCATTAGATCCTGACTGTAGTGAAATAATTATATTTTTTTTTGTATTTTAATTTCTTGAAAATCAAGATCACTTTAATTTTATAAAATGATTAAAGTATAAATCATAATAAAATGGTATCATAATTCATATTTTATTTTGAAACTTGATCCTTATCTTATCGTATCTTTCAAAGAGCTTTCGAAACTAGTGCATCTTATCCACTGTAGCTACATAATTCTTTTTATGTTTTATTAATGTCCAGTTTTAATAAAACAGTGGCTAGGAACATTTATAAACAATATATAAATACAATATAAATATGATAATTATAATTTTATTATAACATCATTTACAATATATAATTATGACCAATAGGCTGTAGTAGTCGAAAGGCTCAGTATTAAGCAGGAATTCGGTAGAGGTTACAAAAGATCTTTTGGTATGCACAATTCACACCGGTAGAAAAGAAGAATATATCTTCTGTTCCTGTAATGATGTTTCTATTGTAATGATGTTTCTATCATGTTTCATTAAATTTCATCAATACATATAAGGTTGACATAAACATGTGAAAAAAATTTAATAGAACAAAGCTAGAATACCGTAATCAAAATAGAGAATTTCATGCGGTAAGAAAGAGCTACAAACTCACCTACAAAGTTGAGTTCCTTATCCCAAATTCTTAGACGAATAACTGCGGACCAACGAATCTTTTGTTCTTGACATGCCATTCACAGGGACAAACGTCAAACACGTGGAAAGAGCAGTGAGCATCAGTATTTGTGGGTTCACAATTTTCCAGTTACTTTTGTTCGGAGGGGTACACGTTCAAGGGTTCGCTATATATCCAGACGAATTCTTCTCCTTTTATGATGATTACTATTATGGCATGTTATAACGTAAATCAAGAATTTTGAAATGATCACAACTCGAATTTCAGTATTGAATTAAGACTAATTTAACTTTAAAAGAAAAACTTTGATGGGTTATTGTCCTTGGTATAAATAGAATCCGCACTTTGATTAAGAAATATGTATATGAAAATCCTGAATATGATATATGAATTGTAAAAATAATTAAATTTGAAAGAATTGCTCCGAATCTAAATTTTGTATTACTTTTAAGATTGAATAAATGAATATGAAATCCTTTAATTACATAAGAAAAATATATGGGATTAAAATAATTGAATAATAAACTTATATTGCAAAATAAGAAAATAAATAATTAAAGCCACTCAATCATAAGTCCAATATACTTTATGTAAGATGATGATCGTAAGTTGTACTCATTGACGTTTCGCCCGAGGATGTTGACAGGACCCATTTGCAGGGCTCATGGCATGGGGTCTTTACATTCACATTTTCTTCATGATTTGCTTCACTTTCAAGGAATTAGTAACCAAGTTGTCCAAAGGATAATGATGACTAGTTCGCGCGTGGGGCATAACTTGTCTCAATTTCACCAAGTTTTGAATCGCGAAATTTCCTCGAAAGCAATTCTTCCCCACTTTTCCCTATTCTTCCATTTATTAGTGCATCCTTATTCCTCCAACTGACTTGTCTTTTAAAGATAATGGCTCACAAGTGTTTATCACATCAAAAAGGACCACAATTTTCTTTCCTTGTCCGCCATTTTGGATTTTGGATTTTGCTTTTTGAGGTTGCTGTTTGTTTCTATCATCTTTATCGATTTTCCTATCAACACCTTCAACATGTCATTAACGGAATATATAAATAAAATATACATAGGTCTCTGTAGACCAACAAGATAAATCTTTTTTAGTCATAAAGTAATGTCTGGTTTACTCTATCTCTAATTTGGTTAATTAGTTGGTTTGTACTTTGATTAATTAATTATATTTTACCACTTGTCACGTCTATGATTCATTATTCAGAAATAATTTTCATTCTTTCTAAACTCTCATGTTTAGAGAGTATCAATAATCTAAAAGTCTAATATCAAAATACTATTTTTGCAGTCATAATATATAACCAACCACGAGTTATTCATTTCTTACTTATTAAACTATTCTTAAACTTATCAACAAAGCATCCTGTGAATATTAATCTCTCAAAACGATGCTCTTCTATAATTATTTTTACATTATTCAACACAATCATCCTGTTAAAGCTGATTTTTTAATTAAAATTTATAATAACTAATTTTGTCAAGCAACACTAGAATTTATGAATTAAACTTAGAATACAAACTTCCTTTTGTTTTTTTTGAGGGATACAAACTTCCTTTTGTAAAATTATACCTCTATTTTCCCTTGCCCTAAAATATCAATGGCGTGAGCCTTCAAAGTCAATCACTAGAATAGAACTCTCTCGAGAATCCATCGCTGTTCAAATTTAAAGAAATGTCTATGACCTCAATTATGGACATAGAAGACGTACGCCTTACTTATAATAATCGATAAGATGCTTTTTCACTCGTCATTGCCTAAGCCGTGCAAATGCGAACGCATATATAGGTAACTTGACATGGGTATTTTTGGCTCTTTCCCCGCAAACGTGTACAAATGGCTCGTTTCGACATCGTGGATCTTGACGATAATAAATGTTCAGCTTAAAAATCGCAGCCCTTGATCAACTGGTAGATGATACACACCATCCACTAGCCAGAAAGGACCAACTACCTAAAGCCAACAAAGGGATAAACATGACACTAAAAGTATCAAATTATCTTTGCATGTTATACATCACACGGTGTGACAAAAATAACACTTCATCACAAGTTTCTAAAAACATTTGTCTTTGTTAGGTGAGTATGATTTGTAGGCTTAGCTGTAACTTAACTTCCGAGTTCTTATGGGTGTAAACTTTTTGTTGTTGTAGTTTTTGTAATCAATGAACAAAAATTGAACTGGCTTATTTAGATTAATTATAAAAATCTTGAATCAACTAACTTTTTAATTTTTTTTAATTTTTTGATTAAATTTACTTTAATAACTCGTATTGTTCAGTTTATTAATTAATTGGCTAATTTTTATAAACCAAAATAAACTAAATAATTTTCATTTAATAATCTCTTTTCTAATTAAATTTCAAATTCTTCGATAAGTAAGGATAATCTCCTTCAATAATATTTCAAATTCTTTAATTTGATTCAATCTTTAATCAATTTTATGATAATCTAATATTGGATGAACTTTTAAACTTCTTGTCATACAGGTTTAATTTTTAGTATGGTTTTTAAAACATTGGTTGTTATTGTTATTATTATTATTTTTATAAACATTTCTAACACATAGATAATCACAGGATCCTTTAAATCATAAGCATCATTAATCAAATCACTTACTTGGATTTGATTGTGTTCCATCGGTTAAAGAACTTTTGTAAGAAATCATTATTTTTGTTCACACAAATTATCTTGTATTTGATTTTTTCATATAATTATCATCAGTCATTTAATTGATCATTATCTCTTATTTATACATAATGTCAATATTAACTATTCTTTAACAGTTAACAATTGAAAGGTCACACCTTAAACTCATTAGCTATGTTCTTTCATTATTATCTCCCACTTATACATGATGAGTTTAGGTAGCAAGATTTCTGCATACTCTCATACTTATCAAATAACCAATATGACTAACATACGACGAGAACTCGTAGCCATAAATTTGTTTGGAATATATGGCATCTTGATTAATGAATCGATCATTGAGTAGATTTTGTATACTACACTATAGGTCATATCTTGATTTCAATCTCCTATATATTTACGGTATTTCATCATACCATAAATATATTCAATTCTCTTATTAAGAGTTAGTGGCCACCTTTGAATGTTAATCTAAGTGGCTAACATAATCAGGAACCTAATGGGTCACACGCATAAGAATGACTCGGAGGATTTATAAAATTGTTTTAGATAGAGATCCATTATATAGAGTGCAATAGAACCAAATGGATCCCGATGAGATCAGGATATGTCCCAATGAGATCGCGACATCGATATTGCTAAAACAAGTCTCTGATGCTTTTCCATACCTGGTGTGTGTGTGTGTGTGTATATATATATATATATGTGCATAACATGTAAGATGAAGTAGATTAGTTGTTTAAAGTGTTGTATTTTGTCTTATTGTATTTATTGTCTTTAAATGATAAAAGATAAAAACAATGAAAGCAAGTAAAGAAGATGATGATCGTGAGAATTTTTTAACAAGTTTAGAAAACAATTTTTAAAAAGGCCATCTTCACGATTCTCTCTCATCTTTCTTACCTTCTTCATCTTCTTCCTCTGCTTCACTTTGCTCTCTATAGCACAAAGGTGTGAGTTAGCACTCTTGTCTTTGTTCTACCTATTTCTGGATTAAAGAGTTTGATTTGGTTAGTTTCTCCAATCTCTGCGTGGATACCATTGGAGACGGTCTGTTTTGATCATTGTGGTTTGCGACAACCCGACGAGTAGAAGATCAAAAAACGAAGGAGACTACACACAAGATACATGGTTATTATATGAATGATTATTTTTGTAAATTCCATGAATTCCTACATATATATGTTATGAACATGTATGTGAATTGGGAATGTTCAGCTAAGTTTTATGGTATTTTCTTGTATAGGCATATAGATCCTAGACTTCGGGACAGTCCCAGAATAAATTCTTTTTGTTTTCCGCACCGTGTGTATATGATGCACGCATTGGGATTTTCCTACAAAAACTTCCCCCAACAGCATTGACACACTTCTGCATTGACATGCTCCCTTCGTAATGTGCTTTTTTATACACAAAGAATAACAAACATGAAAGGATCAAAAAATAAATGAAAACTAATTATAAAAAATATATACGAAATACTCATCGAAATAAAAAAACTAAAGCATTTCACTCCCCGGAAACAATGCCAAAATTCTTGATGCGTGTTGAATGCGGCAGAAAATAAAAACTAACTCTATAAAACTAAATTTGTAGTAGTGGTGAGTAGGAATCGTATCTATATATAGTGTGTGTATAGCTTTTGTAATGAAAGGAATTAGTGTTTAGGAATGGGGGGTTCTTGGTTTGGTTCAATAAACAAAATGAAGTAAAATTGCACTAATAAAAGTAATTCAACTTAAACAATATAAAAGTGAGAAAATTAATGAATGAGTTTAGAATCCAATTCTTCGTTTAATCTCAACCTAAACATACATAAGCTCTGTTAGATATTATTAGTCGTAGGTTAATAAACTCTGTTAACCCCGATTCTCCCTGAGGTTATGTTGAATCAAAATAAGTTCTTTAATTAAACCTAGCTATCAAATAACCTAGAATAAGCTCTATCAAGATTTAACAGGACAATCACATTACAAACTAAGAGAATAGATTAACATAAGTAACAACCACACATGCTTGAATCATTTAACCTATATCATGTTATCCTTAATGATTCATTACCATTAGTTTACCACAAATGAATTGAAAATATAACTATTATGTATTATATTTCATATTCTGACAATAGATTCATACGTAAACAATCTATTGAGAAAGAGAATATTAATCATTCATACATGAATACACAAAACATTAAGCTAGGAAAGACACAAACATTTTTTTATAAAGAGAGAGAGAAAATTAACAATACACAATGAAAAGATGACCAAATATGTTCTTCGGTTTCAATTTCCCCTATGAACTGGAAGAAGGAAGATTAGCCCTCCATAGATCCCAAAGAGGTAAGGTTTCTACCTCCTTTCATGTTTTGAAAATGACTCATCCTTTCTTTGGCCATTCACTTGTCTATTTATATGAAAAATTAGGCTTTTGGGAGATGCATAGTTGTGCATCAAACTATGAATCACAAAAAACCTATTTCATGATTATACACAATCTTGTAAGTAGATACACAACCACGCATCTTATAGGTCATGCTAAATTCTTCATTTGCTTGCATTTTCTTGTCCCATCTTCACCCTAATCCAATCTCCTTCTTGTTACACAAAGACAAATTAGTTTGAACATCAAGAGGATGGATCAAAGAATGTGATTGTAACTTAGTTTAGCTCTTATGCTTTTAATTTGTATCTTAAGCATTTGATAGCATTAATCACCAAGTGTTATAAAGTGAATGTATAATCAATTTAGCACACATTAGTTTCCTATAGAATAACATGTTTAATATTCTACTTAATACCTCACTATAAGGATATAGGGTTCCCTTATTGCATTCCTCTATCACTTTTGATGATCTTAGTAGGCTCACTATTCACAAGTATATAATAAGAAACTAAGGTGATGCATTGATAAGTTCAAATGAAAAAGTTATTAGGGAAACCAAAAGCCTTAAGAGTATTTAAGATGAAAATTCAATCTAAAGTATCAAATGCTTTACAAAAATCTATTTTATTTGCATAATTCTTCTAATTTTATCTTTTGAATAATTCTTATTAAAGTAAAAAGTTTTCCCTAATTTGCCTCTCATTTATGAAAGCTCCTTGAGAAGGGTCTATATAATTGGAAATGATTTTGTATATGGTATTACAATATGAAATGGGTCTAAAATCCTTAAGAGAGTTTTGTTTTGAAAGGTAAATACTTCATTACAGGGAACTAAAATGTTCAAGTAAATACATTATGAATGAGTGAATACTTATATGATATAACTAAAGATCCTATACAGCTACTAGCATAAAGCTATACAAACTTATTATCAATAAGTAACTAGTTAACTTAATATTAAAGTTAATAAGTTAACAATTTAGTTTATAAGGGAGGACTTAGCTTGTCATGTAATCTACTAGCCAGAGTTGCAAGGCATATCTTAAGGGAAAGCCTCTATAAAGCTATTTCCACTAAGATATGAGTCTTTTTAAAGATTGTGTTGTTCGTGGCTGTCTAAATGAGGTGAATGATAGCTCAAAGTCTAAGATTTTCTTATCCCACCAATTTCTTAGCATAATTGCATTGACCTAATCAACTATTTGTTTCCTAACTGTTTTAATTGATGCTAAAAAGATCAAGGTGGTAGTTCCATAGCTTATAAGAGTAAAAAATAAATGGGAATGACTCTAAGGCTTATCTACATAGTACGCAATCCCTTGTTTCTGTTATAAATTTGATCTTGTCCCTAGTGTTCAACTTCTTTCTTACTGCAAACCAAAGCAGGACTGTATGTGAGGGAGGTACTACTGAGTCCCAAACTAAGTTAAGCCAGCTAACTTTAAGACTAGAGGCAATAATTAGTATTCTACAAGTGTTGTTAAAGAATATTATGCTACTTCCCTTTGTCTAGTAGATATGATCCCTTCTATTAGTGTTTGGTGAACTTTTAGATAGTAGTTGAGTAATCTCTTGAGAACTTTGAGTACAATAGAAAGTCCAATGCCAACTGCCATCTATAATCAGATTAGTTATCTTAGTAGAGGCAAGATGAATAGATTGTAAGAATTTGGTTTCTCTTTGTTTGTACAGAGGGCCAATTAAAATCCAATTGTTAAACCATAAAGAAGTTTCATTCCCATCCTTAATGCAATGTCTAATGTGTGAGTGCATGAAACTTTTAGTGGAAAGAATTTCTTGTAGGGTGTGAGATTGATTAGCTTTTACCTAGAATGTCCATATACTTTCTCATCTCAAGTGATACTTATGGATCCACTTGACCCAGAGATTTTCCTTTTTTACGCAAAGGATCTATAACCTTTCAATTAAAAGTGTTATGTCTTGATACTGAGTAGATGCTTAAGCTGTGAGATCCCACATTGGTTAGAAAGGAGAATGAAGTATGCCTTATAAGGGTATGGATACCTCTCCCCCTAAGGCGCGTTTTTTCTGGCGTGGAAAGAGCAAAACCGTGAGGGTCTTGGCCTTCGGGGCAACCTAAAGTGGACAATATCTGTGGGAGGGTAGTCTAGGCTGTTACAAATGGTATCAGAGCTAGTTCCCGACTCGTTGTGCTAGTGTAGGACGTTGGGCCCTAAGAGAGGTGGATTGTGAGATCCCACATCGGTTGGAGAGGGGAACGAAGTACATATTATAAGGGTACGGATACCTCTTCCCTATAGATGCATTTTCCTAAGAGTGGAAAGAGCAAAACCGTGAGTGTCTTGGCCCAAGGGGCAACCTAAAGCTGACAATATCTGTGGGTAGGTGGTCTGGGCTGTTACAAATGGTATCAGAGCTAGTTCCCGACCCATTATGCCAGCGCAGGATGCTGGGACCTAAGAGGGGTTGGATTGTGAGATCCCACATCGGTTGGAGAGAGAAACGAAGTGAAGTGAATCACACGTTAGTAACTGATAATCAAATACACAAGAAGGGGGGGTTTGAATTGTGTAATCTTTTTCGTTAAACCCTTCTTCTAAGCAACACTTCGTTAATTCAGATTTACTAACAACTTATCGTTCGTATATAATTCTTTTATATCTAGCGTAAGTAATAAAAGGCTAAATCACAATAAGATATGAGAAAAAAGTTAAGAGAGTTTGACACAGGAATTTTATACTGGTTCACCCCAAACCATGGGCTACGTCTAGTCCTCAGAAATCCTTATGAGATTTCACTAACTTCAAACGTTTACAAGTATTCTTTCACTGAGCCTCTTCAGGTCT
>JANIHZ010000003.1:32360149-32371425 GCA_027478365.1 Erythroxylum rufum | reverse complement strand
CATGGTTTTATTATCCTTATACCATATCATGTATGGATTAGCATGTTGATTTGGATATATTGCTTCCACTGCAAAATGATTTCTTAAAAAGTTTTGAAATCTACTGTTTCTCCAAATAAGGCATGTTTTCTTTTTCCGATTCAACAATCCTGATATTGGTTTTCCTATCGAGATTTGATTGATACATATGAGTTTTTATGCTTTTGTGTACTGGAAATGGAACCTATGTTCACCGAATGAGTGAGTTAATAGGCTAGGCCTATACGGTTCCTAACTAGTATACATTGAGTCATAGCCTGGGCCTATGGTTTTCTATGTGTTTTGTAAAAGATTTTATGTATGAACTTTGATACTGTTGTTGAGATTGTTTGGAGTTGAGCTTGCCTTGAGTGGACTAGAGAGTCCTGGAGTTGTGGCTGGCTATGAATATAGAAGTGTGTTTGAAATCGTTTGCAGGTTTTGAGATTTTAAAAATATAGCCGTTGTGCTACCCAAATTTTTCAAAAAAAAAAAGAATTGATATTCAATTAGCCTTGCATAGTCGGATTAAGGATACCATTAGTGTCCTTAGCCCACATATCCAAGCCCATTTTCCTCATTCTTTACATATCCAATGCATGTGACCTATTAGGTTCCTAGTTATGTTGGCCACTTGAGTTAACACTTAATTTAAGTAAGTCATGAGCGGTATCTAGCAACACATCATGACCCATAATTGACCAAAAAATTAGTGGTTTGACTACAAACCCTTCTATAGACAATGTTCCCGTTCAATTTTTCCTCTCACCATCTATACCCCACTTTGTTTAGAGCATGGTTAAAATGTCAACTCCCTCACTAAACTAACTACATCACATCTAGCCCAAGAGATGTTAGTTCTTGTCCCTAAAGCTCATTACTCAATTGGATATATCACTGAAGATTATCTTCATAACATTTCCATTGTGGCTAGAGATTGCCGAGTAATGACCCCGATAAGAGGTTGTGGGTATCATCTATCGGGAGTGGTGAATCCTTTATTGGCTACTCAATTACCTTTAAATACCTCAAACTGTACCCAATCACCACCCCATGAGCAACCTCTGAGAGACAACAAGGGATGGAGTCAAAGCATAGGATCAATATTCAAGATATCCTTGAGCACCTCAAGTTTAAGGATATTTGCACCATTGCTATGATGAGACTATCATTGACACTAGAATAGATTATCCATATGATTGTCTCTTGGTAGGTCAGTTAATGTACGTACTATTCTTAGTAAGCATCCACATGTAAACTCTAAACAACCCATGCTTATAGCTTATGAGATCCACTGCTTGATCCAATCAAGGAGTATAACATGTGTTATTTTGTCCAGATTAATAATGTCCCGTCTCATTAATCCTATGATTAGGGATAATTTAGATACTAACATAGTTACACATGATAGGAATCTCATTATCATAATCTCATCATGATTTCCTTAATGTTATGTAATGTATCAAGGATATCATTAATTCGATTTAAGATCCTTATTAATTCATAATGAACATGAACATCAAATTAACAAAATTGCCTTTTTATTAGTCATAAAAATTTGTACAATAAGTGCTAATGGTGATTGCCTTTAAAGCACTTCTCTAACAATTTTGCTTAGTGTCATTAATCTTTTGACTCTCTAAAGCAATGGGGTATGATAGATTCTTATTTGATTATATTTATACCTTATATTTGATGCATTTTTTATTGATCTTTTATACTATTTTATAACAGCTAGTTTCCTAACATATTGAGGGATTAGAGTGTTAGTCACATGAATTACATCATATTATAATGAATTTTGTACATTCATTCATATGCATAACATGAGCATATACACACATGAATTTTGATTTAGAAAAACTTGCGCTTAATTTACATGTTCCGGGGTATGAAATTTTCTAAATAATTGAGATATGATTATGCTTTTCTAATGTCTTGTATTTTGATTTACTAATAAAAAGAATTGATGGAATTCAATTAGTAATTTGGAGTTAATTGTTACAATTGGAAGATTGATGGATTAAAATGTACATTTAGACTAGGAAAGATTTCAAGTAGCAAGATAAGTTGGCATATGGAAAATTAGGATGACTAAGTCTATAAAATGAGTGACATGTGGCAGTGGAATTGAGTGACAAATGGCTTAGGAAATTGACTGACAAATAGCCTAAGAACTATGTGACAAATGGCAGCCTAAGGAGAGGACAGGTAGCTGGCCTAGACACTTGACAAGCATCCTCTCTACTCACACCACACAACACACATATGGCAGAACCTCTTCTCTTGTTGTTTCTGATGAAACTCTCTCCTTCTCCCTCTCACTATCGAAATGTTCTTCCCCTTCACATCTTTGTGTTTTGCCCAAGTTTTTTTCAATTGCCATACCAAAAATCCATAATAGAATCCTTCATAAAGATAGTTATAGAAGCATAACATGGTTTCATTTGTTGTCTTTGTTGAAACCATCCTACTTTTACCTTGTTCTTAAGATGATCTTGCATGCATGTGAGGCAAAGTAGATCTTGCATGCATGTGAGGAAAAGTAGACTTGATATATTGAGGTGGAATTTGAGCTATATAAGTAAGTAAAATATTGGTTTTTGTGGCATATTGTAGCATATTTTTATGATGACTGAATTGGGGTGGATTGAATGTAGTGTTGATATTGAAGTTGTGCTAGAAAATGATGCGTGAATTGGTTACTTTTCTGTTTTGTTTTTGGATGCATAAAAACAGTAGTTTATAGGATGTTATATGGGTGATCTAAGTTGGGATTGGAAGTGTAATTGATGAGAAATTCATGCTAAAGATAGGTGTTAATAAGATGTTTTAGAATCTGGAAAGTTAGAGATGTAAATGAGTTTGCAAAAAGGAAACTGTTAATGATTAAAGTGAGCAGAATTTGGGAGCCTTAGTGTAATCAATATGAATACTAAATTAACTTGGAATGAAGTAGCTTTTTATGACATGAATTCTGGAAAATTTCAAATGTTAGTGATGTTTCTAAGTATGTGAAATTTGTGGAGAATTTAGGAAGAAAAGTAGTGCACAATCGTGTCATTCTTCCCACGATCGTGGCCTATTGCACCAGCTTCTATCACGATCATGGCAAGGTTCCCCACGATTGTGGGCCTAGCTTTGGAATGATAATTTTAATTTTGAGTACATGTTAAACCAGCTGATGAAATGTCACTCTAAATTGGTGTATTTGGACTTAATTAAGGTTTGGAATGAACTTAGATTGTTACTTGATTAATTGGTAAAGAGTTTGATAAGCTTAGAATGTTAGTTGAAGTCATAACTTAAAGAATATACTGTTTTGATGTCAATGTAATCAAATCTGGAAATTTAGATGTGATGAAGGATTAAAGGTATCCTTATGAATGCAAATATGATCTTAAAAACTTGAGTAATGTGTATTAGGTATGGATGAATGAGAATTGGGTAATTGTATGAATATATTTTTGCTAGAAAAGTTTGGTGAATGGATGATTGATCAATTTGGAGTAAATCAAGCGTACTTAAGGTATAAACCTAATTACAAACTAGTTTTATACAAGCTATAATATTTGAATGGTCAAGATTTTTGTATAAGGATACATACCCAGAAGGTCAATTGAGCATGCATTAAAACATGACACATATATATGTGCATGAGTGTATATTCATATGATTAAACAAATTAATGATTTGTGAACTATATGTGTATTGCATGACGATAGACGCGTAAGGTGATCGTCAACATCCAGACATTGCCGAAACATCGAGGCAATAGCTTTTCTGGAGCATACTGTGAGTTAACCTAGATGTGTAAACTCAATTATATATGCTTCTATGCGAATTGAATGTTTAATCTAAAATTTGTGTATAATTGATTGATAAATTCCAAACTTAGATCCGAGAAGTTTGATATATAACATGAGTATATTAAAATGAAAGCATGGCATACGAATTGATGCATCTCATTACATTGAAATGCATGATCAGATAAAGGAGTTGTGACCAGAGTGACCGATATGGGAAAAGAGCTTTAAGCTCAGGATTATGAAAAAGAGCCTCAGGCTTAGATAATATGGACTTGGTATCTGCAATGGATACGGGTCAGAAATGACCTCGATATTTACAATAGATACGGGACAGTAAATTGGGTTGATAGGCACTTGATCATAACAAAACAAAATGAGAATAGAAACACTTGTGCATTTTCATATACATCACTACATATATCAAATGATTGAATTGAAATGTATTATTGAATTGTTTTTATTAAGTGAAATGCAGTTGAAGTAAATGAGGTTTTGTTGTGATATGTAATAGCTTACATGATGTACTTGTTAAAGTGTGATGTGGTATTCAATACTAGATGACATGATATACATGTTTTTGTGATCTGACTTGAGTGAATACATCGATGATGGTTCACTTACTAAGTTCGCAAACTCATCAAAATTGCAACGTTGTTTTTCAGATTCAAGGGAGTTCTAGCTACTGAGGTTATATAGTAGAAGTCTAGTACTTGCATTTTGGGGACAAGAATGGATCAAAGGTTTGATTAGCTGAATCTAAGGAGTCTAGATAGATGTTTTGTGTAATAGCATCCCGTTTCATTTTATATTTTTGATATTGACTTTTGAACAAAACAAAAATGTTGTGTAATGTATATATATGGATACTGATTTGTAAAGACATGTTACTTTTATGGTATGAATGGAATGGCAAGAAATGATCTTTTAAAATGCTTATGATGTGTTTGATGCCTTTAATGAGTTGGTTTGATTGTTCTAATGTACAATTTTCATAGAGTATGCCTCGAATATCCTCTAATATGTTCGGGTTTATGCTTTGTAGGAGTGGTATGTTACATTTATTGTAGTTTTGTTACTTAATTTGCTCCAAGTGCATGTATAGGTTATAATTGTCTTCATGAACTAAAAGGAGAAGAATTTGGATGAAAAGGCAACATAAAAAGAAGATTTAAAGAAATTAAAGGATACACGGCCATGTTTATAGTGATGTAAGTCTCTTGACCTGTGTAAAATTGTAAAATATGGAGATTTTGGGTTATATATGGTCTAGTACACACCCATGTATCGGACTGTATATCTCCCAAAAACCCTAAAATTTACTATAAAAGGACCTAAGCAGAGGCAAAATTGGATAGTAGACTTTTGAAGATGATTCTAAGTGTGTAGAATATTCAGAAGGGACGACGTTGATCCAAAGACGTTGAAAACGCAAAGAAATCAATGACAGATCTAATAGAATACATCATCAAACATGTACCTTACAAGAACATTCGATAAGAAATAGAGCAAGATTTAGAATTATGAACTTTTTATTTTCCATTTGTTTCTTTCATTTTATGTTTGATTTCGTTTTCTATTATGTGTAACTAAATGCCTTGTTAGTGCCTAGGAGTTATGAATCCTATTTGAGATATAACATGTTTTGATTCTTTTATCTAATGCAATTGTTTTGATTGATCTATTGTGATTCAATTATGTGTTTAATCTATATTCTAATAAACCCAAACTATTAGTACATAAACTGATTTCATAACATAGAGATAGGTCAACATAAATCCTTTGGATTAAAGTCAAACCTAATAGTAGAATTCACTAATTGGTAAAGCAATCTTAGTACCTTTAACCTGAATAATATCAGTTGATAATTTATTAGTAGTCTCAAGTGAGTTATTAGCATACCATAGGAATTTCCACGATCTAATAGTCATTAAAACAATTGCATAGTAAAAGGCAAATTATTTAAGGGTTTTAGGGAGATTCATAACCTAGACAATAATTCTTGATATTGATCGTTTTCTAAGTGACTTCTTTCGTCTATGTGTCCAATATTGCTACCTACTTTATTTTAGTTGTATAAGTTTTAATTTTCTTTATTAAAATCCAAAATCAATCCTTAGGCTAGATAATAGGAGAAAGGTAATAACTAGTAATTATTGTCTTTGCAGGATTGACTTGTACTTGTTGATACTAGCTATAGCTATGCCGTGCACTTTTGGTAAAATTATATTGGTATAGGAATTAACCAACCAAATTTTTGATGTCGTTGTCTGGGATAATAATATTAGGAACATCTGGATGTTATTGCTTTGGAAATTATTTTTTGTATTTATTTTATTTTATTTTATTTGTCTCTTATTCATTTAAGTATATTTTGAACTTTTATACTTTAATGGTGTGTTTGTGGTTTATTTTAGAGATTGAGATTTAACTTCATTACCACAATTCATAATGGAAGGATGGAGCTATTATACATCTTTGTAATACGTAACATCCCCATATCGGAAAGAGTCATTTCCTCACTTATTTTCAGGAGCTTAATAGATGTCCAGGTTGTGTTGCAACATTTGTGGGAGTAATTATTACAATCATAAATGTCGAGCACCAATGTAGGAGCAACAACATATATACAACCAACCTTAAGGCTTATCATAAGAGAATATGTATAATTCAAAGTGGAGCAAACCTTACGCATATTAATAGAATGACTATGCTCTAACTAAATATATATATAATATGAGCAACAATATGAAAGTATTATAGATAGACTAATGGAATACCTTGTGAAGTGGGTAGCTAGCCAACGTCAAGTTAAGGAGAGGTTTTCTTCACATGAATACGATGAGTATAATACCTCATACTATCTAAGCCCCCTAACGTCTTAAAGTGAAGAAGAGATGACAATCAATTTCATGGATGAGGATACATTTCAAGAAGGCAAGGAGGTCACTGCTGTTTTGAAAGATATAATGGCCAAATTTATTTAAGAATCAAACATGAGGCATCAGGAAATAATGGCTCGTATATAGAATATGGCGAATCAGATCGACCAACTAGCGAAGATATTATCCAAAGAGTTGTAGGGGAGTTTACCTAGTACTATTGAAATAGATCATAAAGAACATAGAATGGCAATCCTTAGGAGTGGAAACGAGCTTCTAGAAGAAGTCAAGAAGAACAAGCCTCTGTCCAAGAAGAGGAAGTAAAGAAATGGCAGGACCGGAACCTTTGTCTAGGAAGTAGAAGAAGAAGAATGGGAAAAAGGTGGTCGAGGAAAAACTAGCGTGGGAACCAAATAAGGAAACTACTAATGAGACATTGGTTATCACCTTGAGTACAGAGGTTCTCACTTCCTTAAAGAAAAATTGTTTGAGTTGGTCAATGATTTAGTGAGTTTTGTTATCCCTTATTTTATTAACAATTTTTTATTAAAAAGGGCATTAAGGCATTTAATTAGATTGATTAATTTTATAAATTATGTCCTGATAATTATCTTGCAATAGGTGGCTTATTTATAGACTACAAAACTGCTTTGTGGAGAAACAGGTGGAAGCCATTGATCATAGGCCCAAGATGATGGTAAACAGGCAAGATACGTTGAGTTAACGACATTAAGCAATCATTTCATAGGAGGCAACCTATAAATTGGGATAGTTTTATTTCAAATTTTATGTTATTTTATTTTCTTTTTATTTTTTATTTTTTATTTTTTATTTTTCATTTATATTTGTTTTTATTGTTTTTATCACTTTTCCTTTATATCTTGTAAGGATGTAATCTCATATTAGATGGATCAGAATTTAGAAAAATTGTCTTACTCAGGAAAGTATGACAAATCTTCTTACTTATTATATATACTTATATTGTGTACATTGAGGACAATGTACAACTTTAAGTGTGGGGAAGGGGTTAACAATGTGTAATGGTTTTTTAAGCTTATTATAATCTTGGTTATAAAATTTTATGAACTGATATCTCGACTTAATTAAAATTTGTCCACTTATATCATATTTCATTATTGAATTTTGATTTGAATTAGTATGTAAAAAGATGAGAGTTAGAATAAATTTGCTTTTATATGTCACATTTTTATTGATCATTGAGATAGTTGAGTAAAATGAAAATTACATACTATTTACATGCATATGCTTATCTTTTTTGTGAGCTTTAAATCTTAGGAGAAAAATTTTAAAAATTTTAAGCTCTTTTATTTCTTTCATGTGTTTTTTTTTGAAAAATTAAAACTTTCATGTGTTTTATCGTGTATAGTTAAACAATTCTAGAACTTGCTTTTATTATATATATGGAGACCATATTTGTTAAATTAGAAGCATTAAAGTGACAAAGGCACTTAGATTTAACAATTTGTATGAGCCTTTTTTTTTTTGATAATTACCTTACCTTAAATTTACCTTTAGGAATAACCAAGTTGAGCCAACTTGCCTTAGCCTTTTTCATTTGATTATGCCCGATTAATAACTTTTATCTTATTTTTCTTTGAAGCCTTTTTATTGTTTTGAATCATAAAGGTTATTTACATTATTTGGTTGTTTAAAACTTGTAAATCTTGAAAGGTTCATTGTTTCTTTAATTATGGTACTAAATGCTCGAAAAAATGTTTTTAAAAAATGAGTATAAGAAAAATAATGAATAAGTATAGGGTACCAATTGAGTTGCACTAAAAGGACCTGTGTATTTATAAACAAGTTTCTTGTAATGTCTCTTTAGTAAATATTTTTCAAATTAACATTTTATTATCTCATACCTTACCTAAGCCTCATTATAACCTTATAAAGGCCTTTTGATTTTTTTTTTCTAGTTTATACATAAGTGGTGGAGATGTGATAATATTCAAAACTTATGGTAAGAGTTCTACTATGCATTGATTTGAGAGTTTGATACATTCCATCTTAAATACTTGAGTGCATTAAGTGAAATTTTAGTGAGAGTGTAAAGGTTTATGCTTTTGATTTCAATGTGATTATTGATATGATTAATATTAATATTGCTTAGGAAGTTAATTTTAGGACAACTAGTTTCTAATTGTATGTTAATTCGATTCAATATGACATGATGATTTATAGTATGAATGGACAGGTTAAGATAATTGATAGATAGATGAAAAATTAATATTTTTTATTATGCTTTGTTTGAGGACAAGTAAAAGCTTAAGTGTGGGGATGTTTGATAGATGCATATTTGATTATATTTATACCACATATTTGATGAATTTTTACTTGATATTTTATACTTTTATTGTATATTTGGTATTTAATTTGTTCCAGTGTATTTATAGGTTATAATTGTCTTCATGGACTAAAAGAAGAAAAATTCAAATGAAAACGCATCATAAAGAGAAGATTTGAAGCAATTAAGGAATACACAACCGTATCTATAGCAGTGTAAGTCTCTTAGCTTATGCAAAATCACGAATTTTAGAGATTTAGGGTTATAAATGGTCCAATACATGCTCATGTATTAGATTGCGTGTCTCCTAGAAATCCTAAAATTTACTATAAAAGGACATGAGCAAAAGCAAAATTGGAGAGTAGACTTTTGGAGATGATTCCAGACATGGAGAATATCTAGAAAAGATGATATAGATCCAGAGATGTGAAAAGCGTGAAGAAATCATCGATAGATCTAATAGAATACATCATCAGACCTCTATCTTGTAATAGCATTCGATAGGAAATAAAAGGAGATTTGGAATTATGAAAATTTTTTTCTGTTCATTTTTCTTTCAATTTATGTTTGATTTTGTTTTTTATTATGTGTAACTAGACACCTTATTAGTGTCTACCTGCGATGAACCCTATTTGAGATATAAGATGTTTTGATTCTTTTCCCTAGTACATTATCTTTGGAAGGAGAGGAATGTTTTTTCTAGAAGTACTCAGTTCGGAAGCGTAAACTTGTTTTTGCCACTATCTAGAGCATAAAAGAGCAACTTTTTGCACACAATGTACAAACCACAGGTGGAAAAGCTATGAGAAGGAATTGGAGACTTTCCTAAAGAATCATTAACATCTTTTATGCTTACAAGACAGGTTATGAATTAGAAACTTACTGCATAAGCTGTTTCCTCGTAAACAACCACCTCATTTTATAGTCGGGGTTATATCCTCTTTATAAGTTGAAGTTGGTCTTCTAGTAGTTTTAATGCAAGAAACATGTTTGACACATGTTTTCCTTGCTCGCTGATTTGTATGTAATTTCCCATCATCAATACAATTTTTTTTAAAAAAAAATGTATATATATTATAGAGGCTTAAAGAAAGTATTTTATAAACTAATACAAATTAATATGAGAAGATTTGTGACCAATTAAGAACTTTATCACAAGAATTTCAAATAAAAGCTCTATTTCTCCTCTTGGAAAAAAATTAGTAAAAAGATAATATGATACAATCCTAGTATTAATCAATATGTGAACAACTTAGTCACTTGTTACACAATCTCATTTTCTTCTTATCATTCTGAATTTTAGGATCCATCTAATAAAAAAATAATTTTTGTGATCGAAAAAGTATGTATCAGCAGTATGTTCCTATCTTTTAATACAACAGTAAAATGTTCAAGGTAACTTTGCAATTGCAAATGACCAAAATAATCAAAATATCTGCAACTAGCTTCTGTCCCTTATTATTGAAATTCAACAGACAGACAGTAGCATCAACTTTTCATTGCGCCAAATGCTCGGCGCAAATGGATCCTAGAAATTGATTTCTAGTAGACCAATTTGTATTATCTGTTACAAAAGATGAATTTAGACCATTTAATGTAACCCGAGACAAAGACAGTTAATTATGAGAAAAGAAAAATATAAGACCCCGATCAGTTTCTAACTAAATTTAATTTCCAAACACTGCAGCTTTAATCCTTTACTAACATATACGAGGGTGTGAATTAACTTTGTTATTGGGAAAAAAGACGAGAATTGGATATTTGTAAAAAAAAATAATCAATTTAAGAATGAATCTAAATATAATTTAAAGACCCAATAAATAAAAAAGATTAAGAATGAAAATATTTAGTTAATCCCCTATTCAGAATATTTTATCAGGTCCATTTCAAAAGTAGGACTTATTGGAGAGATTAATTAACATGTATTGATAAGTCGCACAATATTACATGACTGTTAGATTATGTACTTATTACCTACAAGGTTGTCACTTGTCAACAAATCAATGTGATCAGGTAGAGTCTAATAATATCACATATTAAACTATGTGTTGAGTGTCCTTCATAGTTATCCTGGTAGTTTTGTTTTTTTTTTATTAAATATATTGATTTTAAGTTCTAAAAGTAACAGAAATTATAAATTTTAACATTATTGCAGCTGTAATTTTATACTGTTAATAATACAATAATATTATATAAATTAATTAAATGATTAATTTTATTTTAATCTTTTATGTAATGTTTATGAATAAATATCAATGATATATA
>JANIHZ010000003.1:32205601-32216503 GCA_027478365.1 Erythroxylum rufum | reverse complement strand
ATAAATCTCCTCATATCCAAGTCTACACTCACTCAGGTCCGAGTTATAGAATTCAATCTTATTATGCATGCTATGACTCGCTTCAATATCCACTTTTATTTCCGCGGGATGAATCAGGATGGCATTATGGCATTAAGTTGTTACCACAGCTGCAGAGAAACAAAAGAAAAAACGAGAACTTAACAAAGCTAGAGAGAAACTCCAAATGTTGAATAAAATTGTAGGCCATCTGTACACACAACAAAACCTGGATGAAAGTCGAAGGAAAAAAAACGCAAAGACAAAAAGGAAAACAAAATCAACCAAAAACGAAAACTTACGACAGGTGCAGAGAAACAAAAGAAAAAATAGAAACTCCAAATGTTGAATAAAACCGTAGGCCATCTATACACACAATAAAACCTGGATGAAAGTCGAAGAAAAAATGAAAAGACAAAAAGGAACCATAGGCCATCTGTACACACAATAAAACCTGGATGAAATGAAGGAAAAACGAAAACTTATCACAGCTGCAGAGAAACAAAAGCAAAAACGAAAACTTACCAAAGTTAGAGAGAAACTCCAAATGTTGAATAAAACTGCAGGCCATCTGTATACACAATAAAACCTAGATGAAAGTCGAAGGAAAAAACGCAAAGACAAAAAGGAAAACAAAATCAAGCAAAAATGAAAACTTACCACAGCTGTAGAGAAACAAAAACAAAAACAAGAACTTAACAAATAGGCCATCTAACTCTAAATGTTGAGTAAAACCGTAGGCCATCTGTACACACAATAAAACTTGGATGAAGTCGAAGGAAAAAACTCAAAGACAAAAAGGAACTATAGGCCAGCTGTACACACAATAAAACCTAGATGAAATGAAGGAAAAACAAATAGGATATCCACTTTTATTTCCGCGGGGTGAATCAGGATGGCATCATGGCATTAAGCGGATACCACAGCTGCAGAGAAACAAAAGCAAAATTCTTCAAGATAACCCTTATGCTAGGGTTATATTGAAGATAACATCTGACAAACTTCAAGATAAACATATTCCATCGCTTGAAAATCACGAAATTGTTCTCAGATGTTATCCTGGTCTCTTCATATCTAAGTCTACACTCACTCAAGTCCGAGTTATAGAATTCAATCTTATTATGCATGCTATGCCCTGCTTCAATATCCACTTTTATTTCCGCGGGGTGAATCAGGATGGCATCTTGGCATTAAGCGGTTACCACAGCTGCAGAGAAACAAAAGCAAAAACGAGAACTTAACAAAGTTGGAGAGAAACTCCAAATGTTGAATAAAATCGTAGGCCATCTATACATACAACAAAACCTGGATGAAAGTCGAAGGAAAAAACACAAAGACAAAAAGGAAAATAAAATCAACCAAAAACAAAAACTTACAACAGGTGCAGGGAAACAAAAGCAAAAATAGAAACTCCAAATGTTGAATAAAACCGTAGGCCATCTGTACACACAATAAAACCTGGATGAAAGTCGAAGAAAAAACGCAAAGACAAAAAGGAACTGGAGGCCATCTGTACACATAATAAAACCTGGATGAAATGAAGGAAAAACGAAAACTTACCACAGCTGTAGAGAAAAAAAAGAAAAAATGAAAACTTACCTAAGCTGGAGAGAAACTCCAAATGTTGAGTAAAACTGTAGGGCATCTGTACACACAATAAAACCTGGATGAAAGTCGAAGGAAATAACGCAAAGATAAAAAGGAAAACAAAATCAAGCAAAAATGAAAACTTACCACAGCTGCAGAGAAACAAAAGCAATAAAGAGAACTTAACAAATAGGCCATCTAACTCCAAATGTTGAATAAAACCGTAGGCCATCTGTACACACAATAAAACCTAGATGAAAGTCGAAGGAAAAAACGCAAAGACAAAAAGGAACCATAGGCCATCTGTACATACAATAAAACCTGGATGAAATGAAGGATAAACGAAAACTTACCACAGTTGCAGAGAAACAAAAGAAAAAATGAAAACTTACCAAAGCTGGAGAGAAACTCCAAATGTTGAATAAAACCGTAGGCCATCTGTACACACGATAAAACCTGGATGAAAGTCGAAGGAAAAAATGCAAAGACAAAAAGGAAAATAAAATCAAACAAAAACAAAAACTAACCACAGCTGCAGAGAAACAAAAGCAAAAACGAGAACTTAACAAATAGGCCATCTGTACACACAATAAAATGTGCATGAAAGTTAAAATGGAAATATAAAACCATGCCTGAAAGACCATGACCGAAATAAAACAGCCGTTGGCGACGACGACGAAGAAGAAAACTGAAAGAGAAGCAGAGAGAGCTTTGCGGAACTCTAGGTAAATAGATGAGGGAAGAGGGAGAGTAATAATAAAGACACAACATTCAAAGAATAGATATAAGCCACCAGATTAAATGGACGAGCGGGATGGATTGCGTGGTCGTCCATCCCAACTAAGCCATCAAATTAAATGGACAAGCGAGATGGATTGCGTGGTCGTTCATCCCAACTCGTCCTTAGTATATATACTTAACGAGGCTGATTATTTGTCAACTTACACCGAATTTTCTATGCCGTCTTTTGGATTGCTAGCGTTTGAGTTAGGGTGGTGCTCGGCTAGAAATTAATGCAGAAGAAATGCAAATGACTGTAAAGTATACACGTATAAGCTGACCTAAACTAAGATATCTAGCTTTGTTTCCCTAGTTCCACGGAAAGGCTAAATGTCGTAACGCATTCTTAGACTTGGATACAGTACAAAGATAATATTTGCATTTAGGTCAAGTTGAGGAAAATAAACTAGAAGAAAATTATAGATTTGGGATTTGATCTCATTAAGTCAAATATTTTGCTACAAAATAGTTTTTCTGTCAAGTTTAAGGATTCACTAATCTTGTGAACATTTTTTATTGTTCCAACAAATTCATAAAGTACCAAACATGTTGCTGAAAACCAACGTTTGAAGTTGAATAAAAAGAAAATTCCCCACCTTATGTTTGTTCTTAATAATGTTAAACCTGATTCATTAAACGAAGAAATTTGTTTTAAACATGTCAATTTAATTGAAGTTCATCATCGATGAACAGACATCTGAATGAGAGGTAAACTTCAGATTGTTCTAGAACAAGTTAAATCGCATGGACACAACAGTCCTTATTCAGTGCTTCCAACCATGAATTTACTTCCATCTTTGTATCTCTTTGATTTCCTGCATCTCGTAAATCTATTCACCTTTTTTCTTCTTTCTACCACAATTTGTTTGTGTGATTTAGAGCATGAATTTAATCTTAATTTTATGGTTCATGAGGTGTTTGCTATATTTGAAAGTGTTGGAAATTAGGAAATTGAAGAATGAAGAAAATATTGGAAGTATAAAAGGTGTCATGATCGTGCATAAGGAACACAATTGTGACAGGCGTGCATGGGCTGCATGGCTCTTCGTCACAATTGTGACAGAATTTTTTTCAAGCATGAATTTTTTCATGCTTTTAGGGTTCAGGGATATTTTTTGAACCAAACAAAGTGGGAAATTCCATCATTCTAGATCAAGGAGTCAAACAGTTTTTATTCTTTTCCTTTTATTTTCTTCATTATCCTTGATGTGTAATTGGATTTATATGATGTATAATATTTCTATGGATTTCTAAATTTAGATTAGGAATTATTATGGAGTTATTTTGTGAACTTTAATCATTGTAGAATTCAACGATAATTGTCGTGCATATACTTAATAATAAATCAAGAGAGTGAATCAAAGTTATTAGGGTTGAAGTATACAACAAGAGTTGGAAACTTAATAGACCCAAAATTATCAAATTAACGATCAATCGAAGAAAGATCTTGGTTGTGAAATCAATTATCTAATTATTGCTTCATATCTAATTGAATAAGTTAGGAATAGTTTTCTGAATTAAGAGATTGCAAATCTATAATTATCAAATTCAATTAGGTTTAATTGATTAGATCTTAAAAGAGAGTAATCAAAACATTAGCAAATCTAAGATCAAACATAATTGAATTAACAAGAATAAGGGACTCAAAATAAGGATAGAATAGTTCCTAAGAATTTAACTTTGATCAAACTCTAATTTTGTTGGCAGCTCATTTGTTTATTTGTTTAATTGTTTTGTTTATTTAATTATTTCAATTTTTATTCAATTTAATTCAATTCAATTTTGTAATATGTTAGACAAAGTTAGATTCAAATTGTTTAGGTGTTCATAACCCTTGTGGGAACAATAACCTTAATACTACAAGATACGATCCGTATACTTGCGGATATTGAGAGTTTTATTATATATAAAACTTGCCTAACGAGTTTTTGGCGCCATTGTTGGAGAGTTTAGCGTTAGGATGATTTGAATTCCTTTACTTTAAGGAATCTTCACCATTCTTATGTCCTTGCAATTGCATGAACACAAGAATCACTCAGAGTTCAAGCAAGGTTGAAGAAACTCCAGCTTTTGACATCACCAGGCAAGAAAGAGAAATCTTAAGAGCCAAACGTCAAGAAGAGGTAGAAAGAATGATGGCAGAACAATTCAATCACAGAGAGCAGCAAAGAACTCTGATGGACTTCGTAAGGCTAAGGTTTAATGCAGCACAACAAGGAGTCACTCGAGCACTTGTGGAAGCAAACTCATTTGAGATCAAACCAGTATCTGATGATTATCCTGCAGTGTAACATACAATTTTATGTGTTAGCTAATAAAGATCCCAATGCTCATCTAGTGGACTTTTTACAAATAAGTAATACCTTCCGATATAATGGTATGTTGAAAGATGTTGTTAGGATAAGATTCTTTCTCTTGACACTTAGGGATAGAGCAAAAGGATGGTACCATTCACTCAACCCAATCAACATCACGACATAGGAGTAGATAGTGCATAATTTCTAAACAAGTACTTCCCTCTAACAAAGATGACAAGACTGATAAAGGAAATTACTAATTTCCAATAAAATAAGGGAGAGTTTCTATACGAAGCATGGGAGACGTGAAAGGACTTACAAAGGAGATGTCCTCATCATAACCTACAGAAGGAATTCCTATTACAAACTTTTTATAATGGAGTTAATCAACCCACGAGGGTCACCATAGATGTAGCTGCTAGAAGATCCTCAATGTGTAAAAGAGTTGAGGAAGTAAAAGATTTACTAGAGAAGATGGAAAATAATATCTGCCTTTAAACGTCGGACAGAAGCAGACAACAATCAACCTTTTGAGATCAGAAGGGAGTGATTGTTGTCAATTCTGTGACAGCACTATAGGTTGAAATTGCTAACATAACAAATCAACTAAACAGCCTAAAAGCCTCCTCATCGTCTCCACTTAAAGCAATTTAGCATGGATGCAAGTTATGTGGGCAAGACAATAATGTTACCATTAATTGCTTCTTAAAGCAAAATAACACTACAGAGTAACTTAACTATATGGACGAATAGTTTAATCAAGGAGGAGGGAATGACCCCTATTTGAAAACATACAATCTTGGGTGGAGGAACCACCTAAATTTTTCTTAGTCTAGTAATGCAGGGACTCACTCAGTTGAGGAATTAAGATCCACCAGGATTTCAATAAGACAAGTCCAATATAAGTGATTCAAAATTAGACAAGATCATGGACAAAATTGCAAGTATGGAAGAGGCCTAGAAGAGGTTGGAAGGGTAATTTATGCAAGTAGTAAAGAACCATGCCTTTTTTATTCACAACCTAGAGGTTTAAATGGGTCGGTTTGCAAATGAATCATCTACAAGAAGTACGGGGAGTCTCCTATGTAATACTGAAGAAAATATAAGGAAGCAACTCAAGGAAATCACACTTAGGAGTGGGAAAAAGCTAGAAGAACCAGTGGAAAAACAAGCTAAAACCCACCTTTTAAAGGACCAAGAAAAGTAGAAAAAGGATGCAGAAAAGAATGAGGACCTTCCTTATGTTGCCCCCCCCCCCCCCACCATACCCACCTAAATTCAGTTCACACAATGAGAACAGAAGAATAAACTAGACACACATTTTGCAAAGTTTGTGGCGAAGTTGAAGACTTTTAAAATTAACTTATCTTTATGAAGCATTGGAACATGTGCCCAAGTATGCTTAGTTCCTTAAAGACATATTGTCAAACGAGTGGACTTTGGAATATAATCAAACGATCACATTAACAAAGAGTTGTAGTTTCATTATTACTAGCCATATGCCTTCCAAATTAAAGGATCCAAAGAGCTTTACGATACCTTGTGTAGTTAGTGAGTTAGAATTTGAAAAATGTCTATGAAAATTAGGCACAAGCATTAACCTTATGCCTTTTTCGATCTTTTGAAAATTTAGGTTAGGCGATGTGAAGCTAACTTTAATACTCATTCAGTGGGCAAATCAATCGATCAAGAGACCAATTGGTGTAGTGGAACATATCATTGTTAAGGTGGACAAATTAATTATTCATGTGGACTTCGTGGTACTAGATTTCAAAGAGGATAGAAATTGTTCCCTAATTCTTAGATGGCCATTCATGAACATTAGGAGAGCACTAATAGACATTTATGAAGGCAAATTGATTCTTTGGATTAATGATGATCACGATGAGTTCAATATGATCAAAGTCTTGAAAATTTCGAAAGAAAATAGCTTTTGTATGAATATCGATATAATGGATCAATCCATCAAAGAGCAAGAGGAGAGCTGCGATGAAGTAAGTTCTGAGGAAGCTAAGACTGAAGAAGAAGGAAAGACTGAGGAGTTAGGTGTTCTAAGATATCAAGCCATACTATGAGAATCAAAGCACCTATACCACTCTCTATTGAAAAGCCACCAACTCTAGAGTTGAAGCCTTTACCCACATACCTAAGGTTTTCCTAAGTAAGGGCCAAACTCTACCCATCATTATTTCCCACCAGCTAGATGGGGAATAATAGAGCAAGGTGGTGAAGATCATTAGAAAGTGAATGAAGGCGATGAGATGATAGATATCTAATATATGAGGTATAAGTACAAATGTAGTTATGCAAAAAATCAACCTCAAAGAAGGAAGTAGAGTAGTAAAGGAATGCTAAAAAAGACTAAACTCTCACATGAAAGAAGTGGTAAAGAAAGAAATGGTTAAGTTGTTAGATTCGGGTTCATATACCCTATATCATATAGTGAATGAGTCAGCATGGTACAATGCATACCCAAGAAAGGAGGAATGACGGTAATGGAGAGTGAAAGTGGGGAGATGATTGCCACGGGAATAGTCATAGATGGAAGAGTATATATTGACTATCGCAAGCTCAAAAATGTGACTAAAAAGGATCACTTTCTTCTTCCATTCGTGGATCAAATGATAGAAAAGCATGGCTGGCCATGCATTCTACTATTTCCTGGATGGATATTTGGGTTAGAATCAGATTTTTATCCATTTGGAGGAACAAAAAAAGATCACTTTCACATGTCCTTATGCATCATTTGCTTATAGAAGATGCCTTTTGAGTTATGTAATGCTCC
Source organism: Erythroxylum rufum (assembly GCA_027478365.1). Classification (NCBI taxonomy): domain Eukaryota; kingdom Viridiplantae; phylum Streptophyta; class Magnoliopsida; order Malpighiales; family Erythroxylaceae; genus Erythroxylum; species Erythroxylum rufum. Next base: position 32,209,036 of record JANIHZ010000003.1, on the reverse strand, counting down.
AACAACATTTCAAAGGTGTATGATGTATATATTTGCAGATATGATAGCGGACATAATGGAGATATTTATGGGTGATTTTTAAGTTTTTGAAGACTTTTTTTAGTAGTGCTTGACAAACTTGGATAGATTACTTTAGAGATGTGAAGAATCACACTTGGTTTTAAACTAAGAGAAGTGTCACTTCATAGTACACGAAGGCATAGTATTGGAACATAAAATATCGTGCCAAGGTATTGAAGTGGATAGAGCCAAGACAGAGGTCATTAAGAAGCTTCCACCACTAGTTAATGTCATAGGCTTTATTAAGGACTTCTCATTAATTTCTATGCCTTTTAAAAACCTGTTAGGCAAAGACATATCCTTCCTTTTTCATGATAGCTATTTATTTATGTTTATTCGATTAAAGGAGGCACTGATTTTAGCACCAATCTTAATGTCATCGGATTGGCCATTACCATTCAAAGTCATGTAAGATGTGAGTGACCAAGAAGTGGATTACGTGTTAGGCCAATGGAAAGACAAAAGACTGAATGCAGTATATTATGTAAGCAAGACATTAACAGGACCCCAACTCAATTGCACCACTAAAATGGAATTGTTAGCAGTGGTATTCGCATGTGACAAGTTTTGTTCATATCTTTTGGGATCTAAGGTGATCATTTTTACCAATTATGTTGCGGTTAAATATTTCTTTGCTAAGAAAGATGCAAAATTGAGGCTTATCTTATGGGTGTTGCTATTACAAGAATATGATATTGAGAAAAGAGACAAGAAGGGAGCAGAGAATGTGGTAGCTGACCACTTATCACGTGGAGAAGGAGGGGAATTAGAGCAAAGTGAAGGCATTAATGAACGATCCCCGCATGAAAACTTAATGTTACTGAGCCACCTTATGGTAACTTGATACATTGATATAGATTTGTCTTACCAATAGAGGAAGAGATTCTTGTATGAGTGTGCCAATTATCTATGGGATGATTCAATCCTCTTTGCGACATGTTCTGATGGAATAATTAGGAAGTTTGCTCCAAAGGAGGAAATGTTAGAAATAATAACGTAGTGTTACGAAGCTATCTATATTAGGCATTACGAAGTGAAGAAGATGGTGGCGAAAGTATTAGAAACTGATTTTTATTGGTCAAATTTGTTTAAGGATGCTCGGGAATTTATGGCACAATGCGATAGATTTCAAAGAGTGGGGAACATCTCAAAATGAGATGAAATCCCTTTGTCTAACATTCTTGAAGTAGAAGTGTTCGATGTGTGGAGACTAGACTTCGTGAAACCACTCCCATCCTTTACGGGGAAAACCCATATTTTAGACAAAGTGGACTATGAGTCACAATGAGATGAATCAATAACAACTCCAATAAATAACGGTAAAGTGGTGCAAAAGTTTATCAAAAGACTATTCAATCAACTTGGAGTGTCACGAGCCATAATAAGTGATGGAGGAGCACATTTTTGTAATAAATCTTTTGATGCTCTTTTGAAGAGATATACAGTTCACCATCATGTAGCTACTCCATACCACCCACAAACAATTGGACAAGTGTAGATCATGAACCACGAGCTTAAAAGGACATTGGAGAAGACGGTAAATAGTTCAAGGAAGGATTAGGCATTGAAGCTGGATGATGCCCTATAGGCCTATCAAACCACCTTTAAAATTCCAATTGATACAACTCCATTTAGGCTTGTTTATGGTATGGCTTATCACCTAGCCGTGGAGTTAGAGAATAGGGCATATTAGGCAATAAAAGCCTTAAATTTTGATTATAAGTAAGCAAGTAAAACAAGGCTTTTACAATTGAATGAACTCGACAAGCTACGATTGAATACATATGAGAATATCAAGCTATATAATGAAAAAGTTAAGAAATGGCATACTGCCCATATCAAGAAGAAAGAGTTCGAAGTGGGAGATATGGTGTTACTTTATAATTAAAGATTGAATTTGTTTCCCAAAAAGCTCACGTCAAGGTGGAGTGGGCCTTTCAAAGTGACCTACATATTTGTGCATAGAGCTTTGGAATTGGAAAATCAAAATAAGGAAACCTTTAAAGTGAATGGACCATATCTCGGAGGAGTCGTTTTGTAAGAAAGGAAAGTGATTTCTTTCGTTTCAACTCGTTAAAAAAGTCTTGAATGATGAATGGTCAAGCTAATGACCATAACTTAGCATTTTATATAGTTATTTATTTTTGCTTTCAAGTGTGTTGTTTGGTTTCTCAAATTGAAGACAATGTTTTGTCTAACTGTGGGGATGTTTATGCATTAGTATGTCATATGTGTGTGAATTTTGCATATCATATTGTGTTAGTTTTGATTATGCTGACATTGTGTGAACATTTTGTTGCATAATGTGTGTTTTGTGTGAAAGTGTCAATGACAAGAATTTAATGGAATTAGTTTATCTTTGAACATGGTCATTTAATTTATAAAGGCATATTGACTTATGAATTTTACGTTTTAAGTATCTTTGGGATGAATATATATGTTAATTAGGATACGACACCTATTCTTTCACTTTAGGAAATTTGTTGTATACATTTATAATTATAAGTCAATTGAATTGGTTAATATTATTAGTACCATTTCATGAGAATGATTGAATAAAAAAGAAATGAGGTAAGCTAAGAAATTAAAGAAAAGAAAAGAAAAAGTGTGTTAAATAAATTCCTATTCTGATGTCCTTTTTTGAAAAAAATTTGGGTTATGAATAGAGCTGGTTGCTAGTTGAGAGTGTGATACAGTTGAGTAACTAGGGGAATTCACGACAAAATATTTATCTTAGCGTTAAAAGGCTAAAATGACACTCCAACCAAGTTAAATAAAAAATATGACCTAATTGAGTAACAAGGGGACATTCATGACAAGGTGCTTGCCTTCACATCAAAAGACTAGGTTAACGTTAAATAAAATCAAAAAGATAGTGTTACAATAAATAAACCTACTGATCTTTTGAAAAATAGCAAGAAATTTTTATGAAAGGATACTTAGTGCTAATTGCCTTTTTGATTGATCACTAATCATAATTGTATGATTACAAGTGTCATAGGTGTATGAATAGGGTGTTAATATTTTAATTGATATGTATATTTAATTCAAAGTACTTAAACATGAAAGGAATGACTTAGTATATTGACACATTTTTAATGATTGATGTTTGAGGTTAAATTGATTCCGTAAGATTGATGACATTGTATCATTATTGCATGTTGCATAAATGTGTGACTATGTTTTTTTTTTGCTTGAGAACAAAAAAAAAATTAAGTGTGGGGATGTTGATAGGTGTTAAACCCCGATCTTTTAGTGGAATTTAAAAATATTAAATGAAATTGAATAAGTGTTTTTATATATGTATTGTGTTTTAGATGAAATTGTGCTTTAAGAAATTAATGAGAAAAGAATTGATTAGTTTTGATGTCTTTG
>JANIHZ010000003.1:32179938-32197934 GCA_027478365.1 Erythroxylum rufum | reverse complement strand
ACAGCAAGTGAAGCAAACACGGAACTTGATCGACATGACCATTGACCGGTATACAGGAACTGAATGCTTCGGCAGAGCAAGAAAACGATAAACCAAAACTTGCTTTACCATCTACGTTTAACAAATCCATAGGCACAAAAAAGACGCGAGCGTCTCTGCTTTTCTGCTTGCATTACGTCCTCGCAGTACGAAATCTTTTTCCATTATCACGTTTATATTATAAACTATTGTAATCGATTCTTGAAAGAGAAAGTGAACACACCAAATTGATTTCCGTCTAAGTTTGCCATCCTTTCACTTTCGCTTACGGTTTCGTCTTACTTTTCTGTATTGTCACTTTGACACGTTTATATTATCAACTATTGTAATCGATTCTTCAAAGAGAAACTGAACACACCAAATTGATTTCCGTCTAAGTTTGCCATCCTTTCACCTTCGCTTACGGTTTCGTCTTACTTTTCTGTATTGTCACTTTGACTTCTGCTTCCGTCTCGCTTTTTTTTCCTGCCACTTGCACACCCCTGCTTCGTCTTACTTTGGTTGATACTAACATTTATTATTAATACTATTACGTCGCAAAAAACTGATAAACCAAAACATCTAGCTTTATAATTAACCTTTCATTTTTTATAACATACAGACCAGAAAATTTAAACAGGAACAGATAAGAATAGTAGACGGAAGCTAAATTAAAAAACAGCCGATACCCACGCGATATTTGCTACCTCTGGAAAAGCAAAAACACACCGTCGATATCAATAACTTTTTCTTTCACTCCGTTTTTGTTACGTTTTTAAAATATCTGTCATTTTTATATTCATATAGACCATTTTAGTTCGACAATAGTTACTATTTTCATTTTCTACTAAATAATATAATCAGTTCAATTAACAGGGCATTTTTGCTGCGTATGTGCGCAGTGTTAATCTGCTAGTTAATATAAATAAATGAGTTATTTGACACGGTCGTAGATCGGAATGAAGCGTAAATTTTTAAATATTAATTATTATATAATGTGAACTCAAAAAATTTGTGGTGTTATTTTCTCCGATACTTCATACAACAATTGTGGATAAGCGCATGGACGGCGTTTCAATTTTCCTAGTCATTTCGATCATGTAAAAACGACAATTTTGAGGCCTTCCGGTGTCTATTGCTATGTTTGTATACGATAATGTTTTCCATATATTCAGCCACTCGAGGACAATGCTATCAAATTTACCAGTCACAATGATTGTGCTATGTCTCTATTGCATTAGATTTGAGTAACAAATAAAATAGGATACACCACCCTTTTATTGGCATCAGAAATCTTAGAAGCTCCGATACAATTTAAATTTTATTTAAGCGAGTTTTTTATATTAAGCAACATGGTATATCTTTGTCGGTTTGAGCAATATATTTTGTCTTTAAAGAAATATTTGATTGAAATAAATCATATTTTGAAGAAAATGAGTCGGGCATTGATACGAAATTAGCTGAATTTATAACTTAAATTCAAATTAAATATAATTTTTATACAATGTTGAAATCCCCCAAAAAAAAATCATTATTTGTTCTTTAAATGGCCTACAATTGATACCCCTTATCTTTACCCTTGACTAATAACATTTTGCGAAGAAAAAATTGTACAACTGGGTAAAACCGTGCATTAAAAGCAGCGGGTTCGGGTTGGTAGGGTCAAAGGTAAGGTAATGAGGGGGGAGGGTCCAAACGCCAGCATCCGAAGCAGATTTTTCTGACATGTTGTTTTCTTTAATTAAATGAGGCACATGCTCGTACTGTGTAATTATTGATTTAAAAGGTTTTGCTACAGGAGACAAATGGAGAGAATAGAGAGTTGAGTATTTAAATTCAAGGGTCACGACTCACGAGTGGGTTATCATTTGGAATGGAAATTGCAAAGTCAATTACGCTTTGGATTTTCTGGAATCTTCCAGTTCCAGTTGCTTTTACGTTAATTTAATGGGATATTTCCGTACCAATGGGTTAATTTATTCTATACATATAAACCCCTGTTAGTCAGTAGAAAGAAAATCAACATCTAGCACTAGCAGTGATGTAATTCCCTTGAATACTAAGGAAACCTCATATTGAGTTACTGTGTTAAGTACTCATGTGCCCAAAGTACTTTAAAAAATATAGTGAGGAATATACCAAGAGAGGAACTAACTTCCCAGATTATTTTTTAGGTGAGATATTATACAGTATTAAGTAGATCAATCCCTAAAATACTTTTTTTAATTGAAATGAATTCATTGAATTGCCCAATTAAAAGCATCAACAAGGTGTTAATACAAAGCTGTACCGAAACATGTTACAAAAATCATCATAATCTTACAATCAAACATCAATTAGAACAGCTAGTAGATATGGTGAGATAGATCACTGCAGGTTCCCTCTTCTTCTGACTGAGTAGCTTAGACCATTAGTTGCTTTGTGAACTACTAGAATTTCTCTAATCCAGCAACAAATCTTATGAGCAAGAGCATATTCCTCTGTTTTACAATTTCTATACAGTCTTCGATTCCTTTCACACTAGATTGTATAAATTGAACGATTTAAGCTAAGGCTTAAATATTTCAAAATTTTCCCCAGTCTTCAATACAATATAATTCTCAACTTGCACAAGTTAGTTATCCCAATCTGATATTGTGTTGCATTATGGTCCGGATAGTGCTAGTGTAGCTACATTGGAAAAATAAGTGATTGATGAATTTTGATTTAAGAAAGCATAAAACACATAGTGGAATAGTGGATCCCTTTATTCTATCCTTGGTTTTTAATCTCTTAGCAACTAGCCAAGTAACAAAAGAAACTTTGGGCACCAGGGAGCCTTTCCATACAATGTTATCCCATTGTATATTAGGATTTTGAGGTATGAAAGCTTATAAACAAAAAGGATTAGTAAATTTACCATTGTTGTTGACTGCCCAAATTGCTTTGTCCTTCCTTGTGGGTTTAGGAGGATAATGAATGAAGTGTTTTTGTAATCTATTTAATGCCCCTGAAATTTATAAACCATGCTTACTATTCAATAACTTTCATCACACGAGCTTCGACTGGAATTCTAGTTGTAAGAGAAGTAAGATCCTCCCTTAAGATTAGAGGACTTTGAATTGCCCAATTATCAAACCAAAATTAGGAGTCTTGGTTATTTCCCACCTGAATTATGATAAAATGTTAAATAGCTAGCATGCCTTTTCGGAAGTAATTGTATGAAAGGCCAAGAATGTTCTTTCCTTTTCCTAATTTGCTAGAAGTTGGATTCTTTTAGGCAATATCAGTTAGTCCATTTGCTTTATAGTGCTTGTAGTATTCGTTAGTCCATTTGCTTCATAGTGCCTCTTTATCAGTGAATAGTCTTTAGATTCTCTTAGCCACTAGGATTAACTGAGTCATTTATTAAGAAACCAAGCTTAGTCCTCCCTCGTGCTTTCTCTGAAAAAATTACTCCCATTTGATTTTTTTCTCCATTAGAGATATCAACCTTTCCAGACTATAAAAGTTATTGATATATTTCTCTAGCTCCTTGTTAATCTTCTAAGGTAAGAAGAGGTGAGTACTCTAGTGAGTGTAAAGATTTTTTAAAACTAAGGTGATAAGCTACACTCTTTTAGCTTGTGACAAGGCTTTATTCTGCCACGCATTTATTTCCCTCTTGTAAGTCTCTAAGAGAACTAGGCAATCATAAAATCTTAGCTTCTTAGAAGAAATTAGAACTCCTAGGTACTTAAACGGCAAGCAGTGAGCATTCAGTCTAATGATGTTCCTTATCCCTAAGATTAGTGAATGATGTGCTTCAGTGGTTCCTTTAGTCTATGGGCTAGCAACTTAGGGATAACTTTGCATAGAGTATTATAACATGAAATTGGACAAAATATGAGTTAAATTAATCTCTTTCAGCATTTTGTAGAGACTAAGAATTCCTGGATTATCTCAACAAGGAAACTTCTAGTGATATCTCAAGTACATTGGAAGAAGTGAGCATTATATCCATCAGGACCTGATGCTTTCCTTGGGTTTAGATTGAAAAGGGTCCTTTTAATTTCTTTGTAAGATATATGTTGCTGTAAACTTTCCAGAATATCCTAATGTAGGGCATTAGAATGAGCAATTAACCCTACTAGCTCCTACAATTTAATTTGACTTGAGGTACTAGATCCTAAAAGATCTTTGTAGTACCAACCTTCTTTGGGTTTTCTTCTCTTTTTTCTTGATTTCCTACCGAAAACTAGAGATAATTGCACAATCAACTCCACATTCAAGTTGGGTTCTAGAGTTTCCTAATCTTGATTTTTCACTTTATGCTTTGTGCTGTTAGGATCAATCTATAATCTTCCAGTATTCCCCATTTCAGTTTGTTTTTCTCTAACTTCTCCATCCTTGTCATGCTTGTTTACCAACGCCTCTATTCCTTCTGTTGAATATGTCAAGGGATGAAGTTGATCAGTTGGTAGAATCTCCCCCTCTATCTTCTAATGGTTGAGATACCTATTTCTCCATAAACCCCATTAGCTGATAATAACCACTTGCATTGAACAATATGCCTATAGGTTTTCAAACTTTCTTACCAAGCTGAGGTATCCAGTTGTAGGTAAGTTGAATTTTTTTTTAAAACCATTTTTCAAACTTCAAGCAGTTTCATCACGGACAATGCATCAGGGAGGTTATCCTTAACTTTCGCTTCCACACAAATCCTTACATAATAGATCTTTTGAAATCTAACAATTGGTGAAACAAAAGCCAGTGGGTTACCCACTGAGCTTGCTAGAAAACTCAGACCATCTAACGTCCAATGCTCTAGTGGAATATTATGGAAGTTGATCCATAGAGGTATGGCTTCAATTTCAATTCTTTCAAACTCTATTCCAAGGGTCAATTTTTAGACAAACATTGGATGACCTCCAATGTGCCTATGAACAGATTTAATAAGCATATTTATGTTATCCACATCTATAAACTTGAATAGGAATAAGTCCTCCTCAGTTAGTAGAATTTTATTAAGACATTTATTTTACTGTCTACTATGTGCCCAGTTCTGAACCTGAGGAAAAGAAAGCCTCTTGTTTGGAAAAAAAAAACCTATCAATGTGTTAAACCAAGTTTTAGCTCCTTCCTCCAACAGCTTCAGTAGAGGAGTGACGATCCTATTAACCACATTTAACTAGAAATGTTTTGGTTTCTTAGTTGGAGTGTTTACATCCAATACGTTTCTCCAAAGACTTGCCTGCTTCCGTTGGATCTATTTTTGACAATTTTCTATTGGTTCTCTAGTTGTTTGCTCCTATGGATTCCAGAAGAGTTAGAAATGGGTTATTCCTGTTCATATTCTCCCCTCGAGTCCCTCATGAGGTGAATAAGACTAAAGGAGGATTTAGAATTAGTGAATACGTTAACTAGACCATTTTAAGGGCTACAAGTTCTATTATAAAGAAGGAGGATTTAGAATTAGTGAATCATAAATAATTGAGAAAATTAATATACAACTTAAAGGTTTTAAGAAGATGAAAAGAGTCATTTGGTTTGTAAATTGTGAAAATAATTACTCAAATTGAAACAAGTTTTTCATCAGTGGTATTTGAAATTTAATGAGATAATTATCTTATTTGATTTTGTGGAAAATAAAGTTGAAAGATATTTATACTACAAGGTTAGGATAAGCAAGATCATTTTTCTACTTTTGTATGTGGATGATATCTTGATTGCATCAAATGACTTAGCCATATTGCCTTAGATTAAGCACTTATTATCAAGTATTTTGACATGAAAGATCTTGGTAAATATCTTTCTTCCTTGATATTTGGATAGATCTTAAAACTTGTTAGGTTTCTTTCAATGAGCATATATTGAGTGTGTGCTAAAAAGGTTTAATATAAAAAAAATTATATGTGCAACACCATTCTCTTTAGAAGAAAAATCATCTTTGATATAGTGTCTTAAGAATGAAGTTGAAAGAGAGGCCATAAAATGTTCCTTATTCTAATAATTGGTAACATGATATATCCTCATATCTATATTAGATTAAACAATGCATTTATTGTTGAACTATTAGGTAGATATTTATATAATCATGATATAAACCTCTTGAAGGCATTTAAATAAGCTTGAAATATCTTTAAAGGACAAATGATATTATGTTGACATAAATGAAAATTAGGAAATTAAAATCGATTAGGTACACAGATTCTAACTTGTTAAATATAATTTATTCTGACTTTGTTAAATATCCAAATGACAGAAAGTCCACATTATTTTATGTAAGTAAGTGTAGTTGTTTCATGAAAAAAGTGTCAATAAGATACTTGTAAGCTCTTATAATATGCACATTGAGTTTGTTATACATTATGGACTGCTTCACATTCAATTTAATTAAGAAATTTAATTTTTGGATTGTCTTAATTTAGTTACTAGACTTATTCAATAATATTGTGATAATATCACAAGGTCTAAGTATTCGAAAGTCTAAATATTTGACTATAAAGGAACTTGTACAAAATGTGACGTTAATGTTGAGCATGTTCTAAATGAGTATATGTTGGTTGATCATTTGAGTAAAGGACATTTTCCTACTATTTTAGATAGATACTGTAGTATACGTATTTTGAAGCCCTTTAGCATTATTAGTTAAAGATAACTGTATATTTGTTGTAGATACAATTTTCTTCTGTTGTATTATGACTACGTTGTTTTTATATATTAATGATTGTCATTTTATCCTCAATTATACAAATTATTTTACATTGTCATAATACAAGTAAAAGTCTTAAGATTTGTGTCAATCTTAAGCATGTTATAGGTCATTAGGCATATTTATAGTTTGACCTAGATAATATGTCTCCTAGCACATTTTAGTATATTGATAAATTTACAAGTTAATGAGAATAGTGAGGTATAGGTTTTTTAATCTCAGAAATATTTTCTCTAATGTAATTTAGCATATAGTGAGAGAGCATATTTTCTATTACAATTTAGCATAAAGTTTAGAGAAATTAAAATCAACAAACGAAATATGATATATTATAAATTATTTAGGTACTATTGTTGTTTTTCACATTCCATTGACATTTGTATTAATAAAGTTATTAGATATATGCAATTATATTAGATTTGTATCACAATTGACATATTTTGATATTTTCTAATTTTGAAAGTCTAATCAAAGTGAACAACTCGAATATCTTTAGATAAAATATTTTACAAAGGTCAACCAACACATTATTAGTTTTATTCTTTTATCTTTTATTTTTTATTATAGATATGAAAAATTAATATTTGTCCAAGAATTTTGAATTATTTTATATTATACATTTATTAGTTGTTATTTTTAAATTAAGGATAAAAATAAAATTTAATCCAATATAAGATAATAAAAGTGGTTTAATAAATGATATAATTAAATGGATTGAAGTTAGTGTGAACGGATACTTACGAGATCTGAGACGAAGACTTAATAAAGTTGCAATAAAAAGTTATTAAATCTTTTGTGCCTATTTAAGTATGACAAATATTAGATTTCTTTGACATTTTAAAAGACTTGTACATTAAGAAAGGTATATAAAAGATCTTTATTTACGTTGTTTCAAACAGTTTTTGTAAAAGACACAAGTGTTTATTCGTAAGTTGATGAGCTTATACAAAGTCTCTAATTGCTTAATCAAACATAAATGAATAGTAAATTAAGTATAGTTCTATTTATCTAATTTCACGATTATTTTAAATTAACTGAGCGTCCATCGGTTTCTTTAGTTTTTGTTCATTTCACGTTGGTGTAATTGGTGTGGGTTGTCTTTTACTAATATTTAACAATTTTGAATAGGATTTACGGGTTGTGTTTGTAACAGTTAATCAGATATTATAACTGAACATAAAGTTAATGTTCTATAGTGTTATGCACAATAACTTTACTTGTTAATAAATCACTATTTAATCTTTTATAGTGCTTCATAGAAAATACATACAAATTCAATAACAATTAGAGAGAGCACACGAGGCGCTAATCCATCTGATGCTTTTTTACACACGCGATATTCTTGATGCGGTAGGAGATATTCTATCAATCAAAGCGTAGCAGATATTCCATCAATCAAAGTCTAGAAGTGGAAGACAACGATTGTCCAAAAAAAAAACACAAAGAGATAAGCAAAAGACAGACTGTATAAGCGGACCCATGTACCATCATCATCACTTGGCAGAGATGGCCTCATGACACCTCGCATGCACCGGATGACATTTCTCCACTTCCCTTAATTTAGCCTTCTATGTTCATAATCGACACAATCATATTGCGTTAATATCTTTTGATCAACATTTGCATATATAAATACATTAATACTTCACCCCAAGCTCAATACTTGTTGTCTTCGCAATTGACCAAAGACTTATAATGTCTTCTTGTTCTTCTACTCTATTAGCTTCTCTCTGCCTCACTCTTTTGCTTCTATCCTCGATCCAGTGTGCCACAGCCTCTAACATTGGCCAAGGTTACCGTCTCATCTCCACGGAAAAGACCTCTGATGGTGGCTTACTGGGTCACCTCCAAGTTAAGCAGAAGAACAATGTCTACGGTGCTGATATCTCACTATTGCAGCTCTATGTCAAGTAAATGTCTTGTCTTGTTTGCATTTTTTTGCATATTATGGTGAAATCCAGAAGTTAAAAACACTAAAATGGAGCTGTCATTGTTGAACTTTTGCAGGCAAGAAACTCAAAATCGTTTAAGGGTTCACATAACTGACGCAACGAAGCAGAGATGGGAAGTTCCATACAATCTCTTGCCAAGAGAGAAGGCGCCTTTAAAGAAGCAAGCTATAGGGAGATTGGGAAAGAACCCACTGAAGGTTCAAGAATTCTCGGGCTCTGAGCTGCTATTTAGCTACACAGCTGACCCATTTAGCTTTGCAGTGAAGAGAAAATCAGATGGGCAGACCCTTTTCAATTCTAGCTCTAGGGGGTCAACTGATTTTGGTGAAATGGTGTTTAAAGACCAGTACTTGGAAATATCCACGCAATTGCCAAAAGATGCTTCATTGTATGGTCTAGGAGAGAACACACAGCCTCATGGAATCAAGCTATATCCTGGAGATCCATACACTTTGTATACTACTGATGCCTCAGCCATTAACCTTAACACAGACTTGTACGGCTCACATCCGATGTACATGGATCTTCGGAATGTGGATGGGAAAGCCTATGCTCACGCAGTTCTGTTGTTGAACAGCAATGGCATGGATGTGTTCTATAGAGGGACTTCTCTGACGTACAAGGTTATTGGGGGTGTTCTGGACTTTTACTTCTTCTCCGGTCCAACACCTCTGGATGTTGTTGAACAGTACACCGAGTTGATAGGACGACCAGCTCCGATGCCTTACTGGGCTTTCGGTAATGATTACGTTCTTCACCTCTTTTCTCTGTTTCAGGATTGTTATTTAGTCAAATTTGCTTTCTTGTTGGTCTCAGTCTTAAAATTTGTTGGACAGGATTCTGATAAGAAGAGTTTTAAGAAAATGATATATTTGAAGTCATCACAGAAGAGAAGTGTGTTTTATTAAAGAAACTGCTGAATTATGTGGACTTTTTAGACCCAATAGAAACAAAGTTCTTTTATAATAGCCATTCCCAACACATGTGCACCAGAATCGGGATAGGGATGTCGTTATTCCTACTAGGATATAAATTTACCCAAAAAAAAATTTTAAGGTGTAAAATATCCACGTTAAATAGTAGGACATTGGTCTCAGCCCAAAATGTTTTTCTTCACTTCCCCAGAACGTTGCAATGAATTTGTCTCCAATCTCTAATGCATACATCACTAAGACAATTATTTTCTTAAGCCTCCCTGCCCCCATGTGGGTCGCTGTGCCCATTCTTTTATAGTTTCCCCTAGTCTTCCACGTTTATATTGGTCCTATAACAATGCCAATAGGTTAAGAGACAACCTTATGTTTGTGTGGTTACTATATTTTGATGAAACGGTGTTCGCTTGTGTTGTGGCAATTGAGACAAGATTTAGGTACTATGTATCCGTGTTAGGACTATTGGACATATATGATAAAGCTCAAATCTATCTCTACAATACAATCTAAAATTTCTGCTTGCTTGCTGGTTTAACCTTAAAAAGTCTCAACACACACGTGAATAGACACAAATTTTCTGAAAATTTGTCACAGTTGATGTTTGCTTGTGGAAATCTAGATTTTGCTGGCTATGACTGGCCAAATTTTGGTTCTTTTCTATATTACATAAAACCCTATATTTCTTATGAACCGTCTAACGTGGATTTTAGTAGATATTGTTGTTCTACTTCCTCGAGATTACCTGCTCCATTTCCATTTCCAAATTGAGGATAAGTTATTTCAGTTCAGAATTTAATTAGATATTTCAAAGTTATGTTCAACACCTTTTCTGCCTCTTTTTGGTTGGTACCTGTACGCTAGGTAATCGTGAATTTATAAATATGTTGTTTCATTGACATGCACCCTCTTTATGACACAGAAGTGTTTTATCATTTTGCATGCTCATGAACTGAAACAAAGGAGAGGCCTAACCTGTACAGCCAAGTGGTCTTTCTTTATCACAATCATCGTTTTATAATGTTTCAGTACATTTGTGTTAGAAAATTTCTTAATTATGAACAATTTTGATTGTCAATTTGTACTGTACTGTAAACTTTATTAAGGCTAAGAATAAGGTTTCTCCCAGATAAGTTTTGATGTGTCTAATAATGAATCTAACTAGGGGGAGTCAAATTCAGTGGGTTTTGAAAATGGAAATACCCATTAGTGTTATAGTGTCATTGGACTGGTAATGGCAAGGTCCATATGGCACTAACACGAGGCCAAGTCTCCAGCCCTGTCAGCATATATAGCGGAATCAAGTATTCACTGATAGTGCTATGCTACTCAAAAGGAACAGAAAGAATCTGGCTTATTTTCTTTCCGTATAATCCACCAGAAAAAAAAGGGGGAAAAAAAATAACAGTAACAAAATGGGAAGCAATCTCATCCTCTGCTATCTTTATAGTATTCAGGACTAACAATTTCATGCATGTAATCTTGGGAAAGAATTATATTTAAGTTTTTTACAGTTTATGTTACTGAGAACTTTGAAATTCATTTGAGAGCAAGTGATACTGAAATTTTGGATGCCCTTGTGCCATAGATACCCTGTTTCATCTCCAAATTATGGAAACCAAAGGCAGTTAATCTCATGCAGTTATGATTTTACAGGGTTCCACCAATGCAGATGGGGTTACCATAATCTCTCTGTGATCGAAGATGTTGTAGAGAATTACAAGAAAGCTCAGATCCCACTCGATGTCATTTGGAATGACGACGATCATATGGATGGCAAGAAGGACTTCACTCTTAACCCTACTAACTACCCTCGTGATAAGCTTTTGCCTTTCCTTGAGAAAATTCATAGCATTGGCATGAAATATGTTGTCATTGTCGATCCTGGGATCGCTGTGAATTCTTCTTATGGTGTACACCAAAGAGGCATTGCTAATGACGTGTTTATCAAGTATGAGGGTGAGCCCTACCTTGCCCAAGTCTGGCCAGGGGCTGTCAACTTTCCTGACTTTCTCAATCCCAAAACAGTTGATTGGTATGGTGATGAAATTCGTCGCTTCCACGAACTTGTTCCTATTAATGGCCTATGGATTGACATGAATGAAGCTTCAAATTTCTGTTCTGGACTGTGCAAGATCCCAATGGGGAAGAAATGTCCAACTGGGACTGGACCTGGCTGGATCTGTTGCTTGGATTGCAAAAACATAACAAAGACAAGATGGGATGATCCACCATACAAGATAAACGCTTCAGGACAGCAGGTGCCGATAGGGTATAAAACCATAGCCACCAGTGCAGTTCACTACAATGGTGTTCTGGAGTATGATGCTCATAGTCTTTACGGATTCTCTCACACCATTGCCACACACAAGGGCCTTCAGGGGATTCAGGGCAAACGACCATTTATTTTAACACGTTCCACGTATGTTGGATCAGGCAAATATGCTGCTCATTGGACTGGTGACAATCAGGGCACTTGGGAGAATTTAAAGTATTCCATATCTACTATGCTAAACTTCGGTATATTTGGGGTACCAATGGTTGGGTCAGATATATGTGGATTTTATCCTCAACCAACAGAAGAGATTTGCAACCGTTGGATTGAACTTGGCGCATTCTATCCATTCTCAAGGGATCATGCCAACTATTACTCCCCAAGGCAAGAGCTTTATATATGGGAATCAGTGGCTAAGTCTGCTAGAAATGCTCTTGGAATGAGATATAAGCTTCTTCCATATCTGTATACGTTGAACTATGAGGCCCACATCAGTGGAGCCCCAATTGCCAGACCTCTTTTCTTCTCGTTCCCAGATTACACTGATTGTTATGGAGTGAGCACGCAGTTCTTGCTAGGGAGCAGTCTGATGGTATCTCCAGTGCTTGAGCAAGGTAAATCAGAAGTTACAGCGCTGTTTCCTCCTGGTACTTGGTATAGTATGTTCCATATGACTCAGGCCATTGAATCAAAGGAGGGAAAATATGTAACATTGGATGCACCTCTACATGTGATTAATGTGCATCTGTATCAAAATACCATCTTACCTATGCAGCAAGGTGGAATGCTGTCTAAGGTTGCTAGAATGACACCTTTTAGCCTCATAGTTACCTTCCCAGCAGGGGCAAGCAATGGTGAAGCTAAAGGAACTCTTTTCCTTGATGATGATGAGCTTGCAGAGATGAAACTTGGCAATGGATACTCAACTTATGTTCACTTCTACGCAACTGTTAATCACCGAACTGTAAAGGTGTGGTCTAAGGTTGAGGATGGCAAGTTTGCTTTGGACAATGGTTGGACCATTGAAAAGATAACTGTGTTAGGATTGGGTGGAAGTGGACATCCAACTAATCTTGAGATTGATGGGGAGCCTGTGACCACTGCTTCAACGATGGAGATCAGCAATTTGGAGCATAAGTACCTGCATAATCCGGAGGATAAGAAGACGAGTGTAATGGTAGAAGTAAAGGGTTTGGATATTCCAGTGGGGAAAAACTTTGCCATGTCCTGGAAGATGGGTCTCAGTCTTTGAGGATTAAATAGGGATCGGGAGTTTGCTTTGTTTGCAATTACTGATTTGATTTGTCTTTCGCCGTCTGGATTGTTGACGTAGTTTTAAGTTCCTTTAGTAGAGTACTTTATTGAAAATCAACAGTGATTGAAATCACGTACGTCGCAGAAAATAAAAGTTTTTACGATTTTCGATCAGGTCTCGATAATTAAATAATTTGAATAATAAAGCATACCTTACTCGTGTCGATATTCCTTTGGAACTTTTTGCTTATTTGTCAATTATGGGTTGTTCACATGTTTAACTTTTGATGATATCTACAAAAACAACTTTAACACTTTAAGAGGAATAAGATAGTTCCTTAGTACTTATTTCTATTTATAAAAAAAAAAACATTAGAGTTTTTATTTTTATTTTTATTAAAGTTAAATTTCCTTAAATTATAATTAAAGTCAAAATTAAATGAATTATAACTAAAGTCATTATAATTCATTTAATTATTAATAAAATGTCCCTAAAATTTTATAAATTTTATAATTAAGTCTAACTTAATTAAATTTGATTTTTTTCTTTACAAGTTGCTCTCCCATTGGGTTAATACTATATTGACAATGATTATAAATTCTAATTCTAATTTACAATTAAGATAAGATAAATTAAAACCTCTTTTAATTCATCTTTAATTTTCCTATTAGAAAATGTATAATCATATATCAAAATTGACGACTTGCAACATATCATGACCATTCAAATATCAAGACTGTCAAAATAATTTGACTTAATTTGTCTATATATAGTTATGATGTATAATTTAATCCTTTCGTCATTCAATATTCCAATTGGACAGAGTATGGATATAATATCTACTATTTTCTTCCAATCATGTTCGTTATTACTAATTAATAATTGATTTATAATTGAAATTTGAAAATGCCTTTTTAAATGTCAATTTACTATAGCCAGATAATTTCATAAATCACTACTAATCAAGAACAGTAGAATATTCTCCCTAATTACTTTAAAATGATGAATCATTTATTGACTTACTCAGTTATCTAAATTGTTAACTCAAAGTTCATATTTAATGATTTTGATGATAATCTTATAATATTTCAAAATTCAAATTGGATTTATTTCCTTACATATAAACAATGGGATAATTCTTAAAAGAAAATAAAATCATGAAATAATTGTTTTCTTTCTTGTAGGAACCTTCTTTATTAACTTACCTTACTAAAAAATGATTTATCCGAAATGATCATACTTATTATGAAGGTCATATATTAGCCGCATAATTATTGGAAGATTTTTGGCAAAGATGACATCGAAGTTATTCGAAATTAAATCCATCCAGTTGACTAAGAATGCAAGTGAAGTAACGGCTAGTTGAAAGAAAAGCCTACTTAAGGAAGAGCAACTGCTTTTGCGAATTGAGATTGAATTTTCGAAATACAACTATAACATAAATTCTTTTGAAAGTGATATCATTATAAAATCTCTTGTGCTTTAGAAAGTGAAAATATTTTTGAGAGAGAAGAGTGTAGCTCATATCGAGCAAACTTTATTTTTTGTTGAAAGCTTGTAGAGGCTAGCTAAATAATACTAGTTTAGAAGGCTAGAGAACCTTGAAAAATATTAACTTTTGAGCTTGGAGAAGCTCGTCAAATTACTACTTGTTTTTATAGTGAAATTCTCAAATTGGATACTTGGGGACTGGACGTAGTGGGTTGTAAGCTAAACCAATACAAATCGACTACGTCCTTCTCTCTCTTCTCTTAACTTTTATAATTCCACATTATATTGTGTGTGTGTGTGTGTTTATTTCAACAAAAGGCTCCTTCACTGTTATAGAAAGCTCCTTCTGTGTTTAACTTGTTAAAATTTTCCTTTCATTTTAACAGGCGCCTTTTATTTTAAATTATTTTTAACAGGACTTTTAGTTTAGCAAACTCCTGTCATTTAAAAGGTTCTATCATTTAACAAGCTCCTTTCAATTTAACAGGATCCTATCGCACAACAGGCTCCTACTATATTAATTATAAATAGGCTCCTTTCATTTCCTTTTGAACTAAAATAACTTATGAAAAAAATTTATACACATAATTCCCCTCACTCTTGTGTGTGTTTGCTTTATCATTTGGTATCAGAGCAAGGTTTCACATTTATTGTGTTTTACAGCACGTGATAGATTGTGACAAACACCTTAAGAAGTTTTGAAGGACAATCCGTCTCAAAGCCTACTTACTTCACTGGAAACAACTACTCATACTGAAAAGAGAGAATGACCATATATCTTCAATCTATAGATATCGAAGTATGGCAAGCAATTAAAGTTGGAGCTACAATTCCCACTTTCGATAACGTAAAAGTATGGACTAATGCTAACAGGAAAAATGCACAACTAAATGCTAAGACAAAACATCACCTGATATATATGTTGTCTCCAGAAGAATATGAAAAGATATCCTACTACTCCACAGCAAAAGAAATATGGGACAAACTTCAAGTTACCTTTGAAGGGACGAATGAGGTAAAGAAATATAGAATAAGTCTTTTGGTACATCAATACGAAACTATTGGCATGAAACAAGGGGAGACCATAGACGAATTTTTTGAACGCTTCAACAACATCATCACCGCCTTGAAGAATCTGGGAAAAATATATCCCAATGATGAGCTCATAATGAAGATTCTAAGGTCACTACCAAAGGAATGGAGACCTAAGGAATGGAGACCTAAGGTGACAGGTGTAGAAATGACAAAAGATCTAGGCACTATTTCACTCGACTGGCTACGAGAAAATTTGATGATCCATGAAATCGAGCTTTGGCAAGATGGAGGATCCTCCTACAGAAAAGGAATGATACTAAAAGCAATTGACGAATCAAACTGTGATGAAAGCGACAGTGAGTTGCAGATAGATGGAGATAATGAATTCAATTTCATGGTCAAAAAATACGCACGCTTCTACAAAAAGAAGTTAACAAAGAAAAGAGAAGGAAAAAAAACTGGAAACAGCAGGCCCCTATTAAAAGGCAACAACAGCAGTAGCAATACACAAATCATATGCTACCACTACAAGAAGCTTGGGCACACTAAACTTGAATGTCCTCTTCTTCAAAATAATAAAACAAAGAACAAGAAACCTAGAAAGCAAGCTATGACTGCAACTTAGTCTCATGAGGATTTTGAAAGCTTTGAAGAAGATGAACTTGAGGAAGTTAGCAACGTCTACTTCATGGTTGAATTAAGAGACAATAAGGTATACTATTCTGACTCTGATATTGAAGTCGATGAATTGAAAATGCATATCATGAATTGTATGATCAGTAGAAAAGGTTTACTAGTAAATATTTCAAAGAAGTTGAGAAGTTCAAAAGCAATTATGCATCTCTGAAGAGTAAGATTAAATCATTGGAATCAATGAATAAGAATCTGGCGACCAAGAATATGTCTATCAAAGTTGAGTATAAGCAAAAGGTCTATGAAAAGGTAAGTAATGTTAAGTCAAAATGACTTTACGATTAATAATTTTGATGAAACCAAATAATAATGAAAGAAGAAAGTAAGAGGAAGCGCAGCGAAACTAGACGGAAGCTGATAATTTGCATTTTTGTCATAATTAATTTTTTATGTTTTATATTCTTTTGGTAGGTTTTTGTGATGTTCTGTTTGTGTTTCCACGATAATTTGTGTCTTTGCATGTTCTAGGTGACGACATACAAAGTGACGTAATTTAGAGTGAAATTGGCTAATTTGGAACTTCCAATTGATTAGGTACAGCCACAAAAAAGTGAGGACTTGAATCAGCAAATTAAACAGGAACGGACTAAGCTAAGAGGAGCATTTGGCGCAAAAACAAGGAGCATTGGAGACATTTTAATCATTAATTAGCTACAGCAGTCAAGTGGGAGGCGTCGAAAAATCAACTAGGAAAGGAGAGCAACAGGTGGCATTTCAATTAAAATCATGCAAGAGAGTCATGCAACATGGACGAGAGATACAGAGAGGAGGTCACGCAATATATAAGCACAGTGAGAGGTTATTAATTGTCTAAAGAATCACGCAGCACATAGGAATAAACGGCGTAAGCAAGATTCCAATCAGCAATCGGCGTGGACTTGGAGGGTTTTTAATTGACCCAACGTATGGAAGGCAAACGCACAACAGGAAAATTAAAATCATCACGCACAGCCGAAGGAGCACGCTAGAGGCTTTAAGTCGTTGCAATTGTTTTAATGGTCACAGGAGCAATCAACAGTAAAGACAAGGGATTTACGTGGCAAATTAAATTGTCATTGAAGAATAAATCAGGGGGCTTCACGCATTGGAGAACGAGGAGGGCTTTTTAAAGGAGTAGTTTTAATTGTCACAAAGGGGCCCACATCATTTAAAGAGAAGGGGCCCACTTCACAAAAACCTAGGTGAAGAGGAGGGACTGGCGTGAACGGCAACTCCTAAGCAAATTACTGGGGATTTCAAATATAGGGGGAGAGTCGGCGCAACAGGGAGGCGCAGCAGCTGGGTGAGTGACGGCTTGCTGGCGCTGGCGCTGGAGTTACTTGCGACTGGAGATAGCTGGAGGTTGGCGCAGTGTATTGAAGAACAGAGAGGAGCGCACAGTGTGGACAACAAATTCAAGCTACAGTGGACGCACAAGTGGGCAGCGGCAGAGCTTTTGGAAGATTTGATTTTTATTATTCACAATCAGCTCTAGATAGGGACGACGACAGCAACTAGGTGAGACTTTTGGTGACTTGAGCTGTAGGCGTGGACTAACAGTGAAGGTTGAATTCCGTTTTTAATTTGTTAATTTCAATTATAGTTGATAGAGACTAGTTTTGTGTGGCTAAGTTTTTAATCTAGTCAGGGTACTTTACGTTAGATACATGTAATTCGTGAGACTCTCGTGGTTTAA
>JANIHZ010000003.1:32168769-32179838 GCA_027478365.1 Erythroxylum rufum | reverse complement strand
TTCTTTATTTTTATGATATTTACCCCCTATTAAGCAAAAAAAATTTCTCAACAACACAACCATTCATGGCAACAGAAATTTATAAAATTATCATTCTCTATAATACACATATATTTTCATTCTAAATTTCATACATCAAATTACATTGAAATATAATTGGTAGTAATTAGTACAAAAATCAGAATATAAGTGTAAAGTTTAAATACTTATAAGTTACTTTGTATGTTCCTGGTGGGTAATAAATCCTCCAGTGTGTATGGGTAGACTCTCTCCCACTGGTCCTCTCCATCTGCCTACAGAATTGAGCTCTAGAATGGAGATTGCCTCAAGGTCTTATTCAGTACTGCTGCTAACGACTCCATATTCTTCAGAGACCAATCCATTAGTGAGGGTCCAATTTTTGCTAAAGAAGTTGAAATTGAACCAACCTAGTATTGGATACTTACGAGGGTGAATAGACTTCACTATAGTTTCAATTTCATTCATGGTGATAGCACTGCTTAGGAGTTTAGCTTCCTAGGATGAAATAGTGTTTTGCAAAACTTGCTTAAGGAAGGTTTTAGAGGATTGAGCCTCTGATGGTCTGTTCATCAGCTTACTGAAATAATCATAGGCTCCTTGCATTAGTAGTGTTTAAGAGTCAAGTTGGGCGTTTCTATGTTCAAGGGAAATGATTCTATTTCTTGCTTTCCTTGAAACAGCGGCTTTTTGATAAATTGAAGTGTTTTGTCACCATTTCTTAGCCAATCAGCCCTTGCTCTTTGTTTAATGAGAGAGTAATCATAGAGAAGTGCTTCAGAAAAGTTGTGTAATGCTTCTCTTTCTCTTAACTGCAGAATCTGGAATTAGGGTTGAGATACAAAATTTGTTGGGTATTCTCCAAGCCGCTCTTGGCTGTGTTGACTAGGTTGTGTGTGTTGCCAATGTTTTCTTTAAGGAGTTTTTCCATCTCTTGTCTAATAAGGTGTAGCTTCTTTGCAAGAATATACTATTTGATGCCTTTGATGTTGGAATCTAGATCTGTACTAATTCCTTTATCAAAACCTGCTAATCCCAACAGGGAGTCATTTAACCTAAAGGGGATATTGAATTTAACTGCTTCTGTAGACGTTTAAATGGGTGTATGATTCGATAGTGAACTATTTGAGTACTTGGAAAAGCAATTTGGGAAGATAGATATCCACCTCTAGTTGGCAACACTTTTGTCCAACTTATTCCTGATCAGATGAGAACCAATTTTGCTTATTGTTTCAGGTGTAGAAAGAGCCCCCCAATAGAATATAAGTGAGTTGTGCATCATCCAGTCATTGACTAAGTTCATTACAAGGGTTATAGATAGCTGTGAAGCCTTCTACCTCTTCCAATTTCATAATGGAGTTAAAGCCACCTGATAACATCCACGGTATACTGATTGAATTAGCTAAAACGTTGATCTGGTTCCATAAGAAACTTCTCTTATATGCATTGTTGTGTGCATATATGAAAGAAATGCATAGTTGCTAGTTTAGAGACACCACATAGACTTCTAGGTAAATTATTTGGTTAGAAAAGAAAGTTGAGCTAACTGTCATTGCACTTGAATCGTATAGGACCATTATTCTACCATTTGGATGACAATTATGATTTGTTATGATCTGCCACTGAGCTGGAAGATAACTTAACATCAGGCAATATTCCATTCTCATCCTAGTTTCCACAATACCAGCAAGGGTCACTCTATTTTGTAAAATAGTATCTTTGATCATTAGTTTCTTGTTAGGGGCATTGGCCCCTCTTACATTCAGTGTCAAAATATTCATTTGGCAGCCTCCCCTAGGGAGAGTTTCTTCGTTATGTTAGATCTTCTTTGAACTATAGTTTCAAACTCTTGTCCATTTGTTCACAAGGAATTTCATTTACCCTGTCTATGGCTTTATGCTTCTGCTGACCTGGTGTTTCGCTTGAATTTACCAGTAAAGTATCTGTTGTGTTCTTTAAAGACATGTTTGAATCATCCTCCTATTCTTTGCCTGTTGTATTTCCTCACGCACCTTATCTAGAAAAGTAGTAGCAGTAGCAGGAGTGTTCATTGTATTTTGTACATTATGTTCACAGCTCATGTCTACATGCTGTTCTCTATTCATTTCTCGCTCATATTGTTCCAGTCACAAAGTTATAATCAATGTTTCACTCGGTGTTTCACTCTAGTCGCTCCGTTCACACGACACCAGTCTCGCTCTATGTTTCTCGCTCGGCTTTTGTTCTGAATTTGTTTTTCAATAAACAGACACTTAATAAACTAAAAATCATTACACTTTATTAATCTAGTTAATTGATACGAATTTTACATGTTAAATTAATAAAAATTATTATTATTACATTAATTTAGTTAATATCAACAAATTACAATAAAATTTTATTTATATAAGCAAATACAAATATATTATTATTCAACAATTTAATTTCAAAATTTCTATAGATACTAAAGATGATATTTATGAGATGAAAATTTTAAGAAAAACATGTTTCGATGGTCAAATTTTAAGATACAATGATATTATAAATTTGAAGTTATTATCAATCAATTTGAAAGAAACTAGTAATTAATTAAACCAAGTCAATATTATATACATTATTAAATAATAAAGTTACAGATTAATCAAATATTAATTTATAGAAATTTTATCATATATTACTAATATATAATACTTGGGCAACCAAATATAAACAATGAACAATCTAAGATAATTGCCACTGGCCGTGATGATATACTACTAATAGTTTTTGTTAAAATCAGGAGCTAATATTTCAATCATTGACCCTCGGCAGTGACGCAAGAACATGATCATAGCATAAGGGCTTCATAATGACCAAAATGAGCAAAGAGCAGATACATGACCAGACAACACAAGAACTTGGGAACTACTAGAATGTTTACAGCGTAATTATTTACACAAAGAATAAAGCCTGCAGCACTACAAGGACTCAAACCAGAGATAATACATCTTAGTGGATATGATAGAGAGGGCCAAGAAAAAAATTGATTCAAGACTGCAAAGACACTGTCCTGATCCTTTCAAACAATTACAAGCACAATCCTGTTGACTGATCTCCCAGCTAAAACGGTAAGCTCAAAAATCCCACAAAATTCATTACACATGCCCGCATGGCCAGACGGGGCAATTTCATTTCATTTCCCACCGGATAACCATAAGTTTCTAGTCAAAAGCAGCTTCCTCTAAAACCAGGAAGAAGGCAATCAAATAATTTCGCACAGCACTGATACAGCTATTCATGAAATAAACGAAACCAAACTACCCCATCATTCATTGGTGTGGCTCCTCAGGAGTGCTGTAGCTTCTACTTTCAGTAGCGGTTGAGTTTGCAAGGGCATCTGCTGCAATTTCCCAACTCCCACTTCTCCTTCCCCAACTCAATTGTCTAGTCTCCGATCGTCGATGATCTGAACTCAAGACTGACTCTACCTCTGAAGTGTTATGAGGAGGCCCATTACTCCCCCTGCTACGTATGTCCTCTACAATTTCTTCAACATTGTGACGATGGGAAATTTTCAGTAGATCTTCACCAATATCAAGATCATCTTCAACCTTAGCACGCCGATCTCCACCTAAATCTTCAACTTCTGTTTCCCGAGCAACAGGTATAGGCAGTCTTGGTACCTCCTCTTGCACAAAAGCCCGGAAGTTGTTCTTTGAAGGCTTAACTTTTGAGCAGAATACTTCAAGAAAGTTATTCACACAACCCAAGTTGTAAACATTGATCCTATTGTCAGCTCTATACCGGAAATTTTCATACGTCGTCTGTATAAACAAGGTAAATTCAGTAGATGCACTGACAAATTTGGTTGGTACGATAACATAATGCATGGAAATGAATGATAGGCCAAGCATGTAAAAGGGGTGCACCATTACATGTGCATGGGATTTGAATAAACTCAAGACAATTTCTAAGAGAGCAACTTCTGTTTTAAATTGCTTCAGGTTTCCAGAGTAACAAATAGACTCCCCAATATATACTCAATTATACAACAATTTTTCGTAGCATGTCATTTGCTGTCCTATTTGGGTTTTGGCGAATAACAGCTCAATTGTAGATTAATTACATCCTAATGTGCAATGTGGATGAATTGCCTGTCCAATTAATTAAGGCTTTAAACCCAATATGCTTGATAAAATTAGGATAGCATTTTGGAACAACCATACTCGTAGGAAATTGAATCTTCACAATTTTCTGGAAGGACAGCAAATGACATGCTACGAATGCAGAATTTAGATCAGAGTTCAATCCTTTAATACTTCTGCGTCTCAATTCCTAATGGACACTATTTCATACATTTAATCTAATTGAAACAAATTATCTGACCTGGTTTGTGCCTATGAGATACAAATGAAAGCCAGTAAGTCCGCCAACAAACCATAGAGCAATGAAGCAATAGGCCATTAGTATGACAGATGCAGGGGATTCTTTCATGGCTTTCCATACTGTGCTGTGATAATCATCCATCAAAACCTTGATGTACACTGCTGACATTGCAAATACATAGATGCAAAGAACAGTTGACGAAAAAACAAACATAAAGAAGTACCGGTAGTTGCGCTGCACATACAAAGAGTAAAATAATTACAAAATAACAGAACATAAAAAAGTTGATGTGACAAGTCAGGACAAAGTTGACAGTGACATCGAATAAACAGGTGTAATCGGAACCCATTAAACAGCATACCAGTCCAATGCATTGGCCAACCCAAGGGCAATGATGATCAAATCGTTCCACACAGTTGTTACAAATAGAGCAATGAGAGCAGCGAGGAGGGCGATACAGCATGCATGTGTCACAGTACTTCACCCGAACAGGAATGCCGTTAACAGTAACTTCTTTTGTCCGAGGGAACTGGAGGCTCGGAGTTTGTCTTACCCCAACCTCAGCTGACACAGAGGAATCATATCTGAACTCTTCCTCAGGTGGGTGTGAATTCCGTGGAATAATGCCAGGGTCCCTAGCTGATGTACAAAAAAGGAAAACTAACGCCTGCAAAAATCAACTACAAGATCAAAAGAACTGCAAAAGTTACTAGTAAGTAGGAAAAAGATCAAAATCTTAAACCCAAATCACCACTTTGCGTAGAGAAACAATTACCAGTATTTCAAGAGATTTGTAGATTTCAGGATCTTGTGAGACATACACCCAAAAATTTTCATTTCAAATATATAGCACTAAGCAATTAATTCTTAAAACCCAAAACTAGCAAACAATCTACAATTAGCTGATAGTATCTTCTAATATTAAGAAGCTAGGATGATCATGTACTTAACAAAAATCAGCTTGATGTAAAGAAAGAAATAATGCCATCATGGAATACATAAGCTTTCACATGAAAGTTACATTAGTTGATGGAAATTAAATTTTTTAAGGCATCAAAAAGATAGAAGTGATAAAGGTGAGAAAAAGGGTAAGTGAGCTAAAATCACCATTCACAATGCAGTTAAAATGTTACCAATTTGCATGGCAAAACAAACACTTGTAATGTTCATGGACCAATATTATCCTTTGACAGCAACTCATGTACTCTTGAGAATAATGTCATCTGAAGTAAGTGATGATTAAATATTAATCATATACTTTGTGTTGTTCATACAACTTACGACATTTCCTTGAGCCTCCAACGGAAGTGGCTCCAAAAATATTAAAAGGAGAAACACACACATCTATAGTGATGGAACTGTACCACAACCAATAAAAGGAAGGCATTGTTTAGACAAAGCATTCCTCTGCACAACAGCCTCACCTCCAACACTGGCAAAGAAAGGCCAAAGACAACCTATTCAATTTTCAATAATACATAGAAAATCATATCTTGGGCTGGACTTCACAAGTCAATAATTTCTACCAATTAGAAAATCCTAAAGATCAAAAGATCCTTGAGAATAGGTATCCACTGCCGACATAATTAAATGGAAAGTCTAGAAAGTTACAGAGAAACTACTAATGATGAAAAGGTACACGTGCTAAAGCAAATGATGATGTATTCTGTAAGCATCAAGAGAAATGCAGAGTCTCTCAAGCATCAAGAGAAATGCAGACTTACACAGATAGTAAAGAAAACTGCAACCAGTAGGATTGAATAGCCTGCATTATACGGTGAGAATTTATGGCGCAGATGCCTTGCAACAAATACACAAAAGATTACAACTGGAGCAATGATCAGTAACAAGGTGACAATCAATGATCTGGCATCGGGGCCAAATATCAACCTCCCACCAACTACGAATTTCTGTAAATGACAGACCAAAAAGAACAAAATTAATATACATAAGCTAGTCAAACAATAGACTGGTAAAGAACTATTAGTTTAAACAGACAATAAGACCAATCACAAAATGCCATTAGTGAAATTCTGGTAATCAAGTACCCAGAATAGCAACAGCAGTTTCAATCTTTTGATAAATGGAAAAAAATATCATTTCTACAGTATACACTCTAGTATGATATTTTGTAATTAAAAACAAACAATCATTTTGCAGGCACACAAATTTTATTTACCTCAAGCACCTCTATTATGAATGAATTAAAGTCGCCAAAATAACATAGACAATTATATAAATCAAAAGAAACTCCAGAAAACAAGTAGCAATAATTTTTCAGAATATAAACCAATTGCAAGCAAAAGAAGTTCTTAGATTCAAGTCAGCATGGATTAACACACAAATGGAACTCAAAATCAAGCCACGATAAGAATTCTAACAGATTTAAATATGGCTTCATGGTCTGCACTGTATCTCAAGGAATACTTCTTAGTCATGTAAACAAAAACCATTGATAGATAGATTTGCATTATATGCCCTCCACAAGCACAAAACAAGTGCAGATATCACATAGCACATACCAAGAAAGATATCAAAGCTATAAAATGTCCAGAAAAGCTGATGAACATCCAATGATAGCAACATAAGCAGTATAATAGTACAATTGCAAACCAATAACCACACCATCAAATTCCCATAAAATCCCCATAGCAAATGCCACCAAGCTAGGAAGCCACCAATCCATCCATTGCAATAACTCTACCCTGGAAAGGAATTTAAGACCTACTTTTGTCAACTTGGAAAAATGGCATATCAGTTCCTTTCCACTAAAATGTGTTGCTTTGCGGAACCAAACATGATGCATACAATAACACCCATAAGAACATCCAATCCAGAGCCAAGAGCTTGTGAAATATGAGTTTTAGACAATTCTTGTGCAACCTTAGAGGAACTGCAAAAGAAAGCACACACATGTGCAGCAAACACACACACATAAATGCTGATCATTTTTATCAGAGACTTGCAATTCACTGGTTGGAGTAGATTATAGTTCTGGAAGCAACTTAGTAAGCATATGAAACAAATATTAAGAGAAGAGAATTTTTGGTTAACTAAACATAACGATTCAAAATAAACTTCCTCGAACAAAGACCAATTATGACATGTCAATTGTTTTTCCCTCTAAGTAACAGTAGAAAGGCAACAGAATCAAAATCTACCACGTACACATTCAACTATTAACCTTTGGAAGATTTGATATGCATGCACTTGCAGCCAGATAACAAGTGTAACAGATCTCTCATGCCCTTTTGTCATGGGAAGGGCAAATTTAATCTCTTCTTTCTTTTATTTCACTACAACTTTCTCCATGCACACGGCACATTATCTACAATTATTCACTAGTAGGAAGCAGCATTTGTGGAAATGTATTGCAAGTTAAGCATGAAGAACCGACTTCACAGGCCTACTGAGAGATGGAAGCAAAAGGAAACAAGATGAGACAATGATGTAACACTTCCTCCATTCCACACTCCTTGTTAAGCTATCTGACGTATACATTAGACCCTTTTTGTATAAGAAAACAATCATGAAGTTTTGACACGTAAATTAAACTTAATTGGAAAAGGAAATTATCTCAGAACTTCTGAAGAGAGAGTTTTTAAGACACTGCATTGCAAATCTAGAGCAAAAATTGTAAAGTGGCTGTCAGACTTGAAAGTTCTACGGCACAAGATATTTCACTAGGATTACTTTTTCACCATGAATGCATAGTCCACAAGAAGCTTTATGATTCCTTTGCTGACAAATTTTGTGAAACACTGGATTCCATTCCTAACTTGGAACCTTGCTGACAACAAAATCTGATCTTTTTACGGCAAAGACATTCCTTAATTTGCTATATGATCAAACTTCTGCAGGTAGACATTTCAAGATATCTTAATTTGAACTTTAACTAATAGAAGAACAAAGTCAGACTTTTTGCAACATAATAAATCCAACATCTCTTAAGCGCAGGCGCGCACAGACACAAAACAAAAGTAATGTATTCATTGCATCACTAGCCAGATGCGTAAACCAAGTCCCAGTGATAAAATATGTTTCAAATGTTTGTCTACAATCAATTTCAACCTACATGTCTAGCTCGCGACACTCATTAACCTTAGCTGTAATGCGAATGTTCCAATTAATCAAACTGACGTATGCTTTAGCAAATAAAATGAAATTCAACTCCTAAAAGAAGAAAAACTTCAAACTTCAAACTTCAAACTCCAAACTCCAAACTCCAAACTCCAAACTCCAAACTCCAAACTCCAAACTCTAAACTCAAACTCAAACTAAACCATTCCCATTAGTATTTGACGACCACAGAACAAATCTAAACAATAACGAGATGCCAAAAACCAACAAATCGAACGTTCAAACTGAAAAGGCCTCAATGAAACCCAATCAGATAGAGTCTTACGTTACTTCCTTTCCACACTTCGTACACGCGCTTTGCCATTAGAGTAACCTCCACACGCCACCACCGTCACCACCAACAAGCGTTAAGCAGACACTGAGTCAAAGATTTTGAACTTGTTTTTGGGGTTCATTTCATTTGAAATCCCAACCAAACCAAAAAGAATCAAATCAATAAGACACTAATCCCAGTCGAAAAATCCCACCAAAGACTGCTCGATACAAAAGTTAAAAATGGGTTTTAGCAACTGCGTTTGTGGAGATTTTAGGTTAAAATGAAAAGAAATTATGATCTGTGAGATAGCGGTTTTGGAACTTTTGGGGCTTTTGTTGTTAGTGTGTTGTGGAGATTCAGGAATGTTTTGTTTCTCTCGGTCCCCTTTGGATCACTGTTGTAGTTTCTATTTTTTTATATAAAACAAAAACAAAAACTTATTTGCTTGAATTTTTAATATAAAAACTAAAATAAAAATAAAAAATCTGTATGATTGAAATTTATAATGAAAAATAAAAATAAAAATATATTTGATTTTATCACCATATTTCTATTTTTGTCATTATACTCTTATATTAATAATTTTAATATAATACGATATATTTTTAAATTAATTAATTATTATTATTGTTAAAATTAAAATATATAAAAATTAAATATAATTAAAAATTACACTCTTCTCCCTGCATTTTCCTGTACAAAGCATCAACCTTGTCAATTGCTCGCAGTTTCCCATAAGCATTTAAGACCAAAGCAATCACATCAGAGTCAGGAAATATCCAGCCCCTCTCATCTTCTCAAAAGCCTCAATGGCAATTGCATGTTTTTTTGTTCTTAGAGAAAAGATAAATCATGAGTCCAAAGACAGGGGGTTAGTTTTTCTGGTCTCCTACTCTGGTCCTGCTATGGCCTCTAGTTATGAGGGTCATTCACTCATGTGACATGAGTGAATGACCCTGATAATTAAGGCCAAAGCAGGGCCAAAACAAGGGGGATAGAGAATTTCTTGCCCCAAAAAAGATATAGCCTTAACTTCTCGAGCATCAAAAGCCTAACGAAAAATGCAAGCAGCGTCCTCTGTCCGGCCAACCCTGACAAGAATTATAATAGCAATCTCCCTATTAATATTGACTGGACGTTTGGGCTTGTGAGCACGATCAACCAAGCCTGCCAGCTCATAAGCATCAATCTTGACCTCCGAAATTCTAACTTTTGAAATAGCATTGCCTAAACGATGGTAATAATTTATAGAATTTACATTCCGTTAGTGAATACGAAGAAGAGAAAGGTGATAGATATATTTATGTTTCAACGTAAATAATAACAATATTTATTAAGTAACGGATTAGAAAACATATATAAGTAGATAAGAAGACAAATTTAGAAATTACATATGGAAGAAAACACAAAAAATGGAAGAAAAAAAACACAGAGATTAAGAAGGTGGTGAACATGATAAATTTTTCATTGATTTTTATGTGTAGAGATTTTATTTCAAACGACAAAAATAACTCAAAAGCAAATTCAAGCAATGAAAATAAATAAGAAACAGGTATAATTGGAGAAGTAGTAGAAGAGGCCGAAGAAGTAGAAGATACTATAGTTGGTGTAGGAAAACTCGTTTCTGTAAAATATAAAGCCTATTTTAAAAATATAAAAAAAAACATTTTTTTTACGTTTTAAAAAAATTGTTATTTTTTATTTTTAATGAGGAGAAAAACGAAAATAATTTCAACGAAACAACTTTGTAGGACTTTTTTCTTTTTTTACGAAAACGACGACAAATATTAAAAACAAAACAAAACACCCCTTTGGAACTTAAATGAAGATAATGTTGTGAAAATGATTTTTTTTTTGGTAAGATGTGAAAATGATATTGTTTATACTCTGAAGAACGAAACTTTTTGCGAGTTTCAGCAACATAAGGACTGTCCGACACGTCATCGCACACTTTTCACTTTTTACACCTGTCATCAATTGAACCATTTGCGGCTAAAGCCCTGACAGTTTAATACCCAACAGAATAAAACAAAAACGAGTTCAAATCCCTCGGATTTAACTGTGTCTTATCGTGTCTAATGTTCAAACGACGTCGTTTGGGCATTAAATTTGTAAGAGAAGTAAACAGATATCAGGCGCTTGTGAGACCCACCCACAAGCGCCGTATTCCAACTTGCGGCTAAAAAATTCAGCCACTTTCATTTGAGCATATTATATTTAACATGTTCTTGTACTACAAAAGTTTAGAATTACATATTACATAAACATTTATGTACATGTTTATGTATTATGTCGTTTAATTAGTATTATT
>JANIHZ010000003.1:31992470-32004501 GCA_027478365.1 Erythroxylum rufum | reverse complement strand
AATATTTTTATATACAAACAATAATTATTAAATTGTATGTTTCATATAAATTAATTAAAAATTGAAGAATTTAATGAATTAAATTTGATCTATTTTTATGATTATTAAAATAATAAACAATATAACATTTTTGAATTATACGCAATTCACCTATCACAATACTTAAATATTCTTCCATAATTCATACACCATATTATTTTAATATCATTTTTTATAAATTTAAAATGTCTGAATGTTATTCAAATTAAACCATTTCACATAAACTATTTTTTTTTTTTTGAAGGTACCACATAAACTATTCTAATTTTCAAACCAAATTGTCCATTGCATATTTTATAAACGATTCTAAAAAACACACGATACAACTAAAACACTATGTAATTACAATTCATAACAGAAATAAGCAACTTAACACGCACCAAAAAAAATAAAAAATTGCCATTAACTGAGGGTCGGGTCGCGTCAATCTGGATCTGGATCTGAAAGTCCTGAATTTTTGTAATTTGCCAGACGAGCAGGTGAGCATCGGCGATGGTGGACTATAAAAGAGCAGCGACAGTGGAGTGGAGAGCAGAGACAGCTGTGAAAGTACGATGGTGGAGAGAGCAGGCTTGGGCAGGCGGTCCGATTAGAGGTGGAGGAAGTTTATGGCAGCGTGTAGCGTTGGAAGTAGACAGTGGAGCGTGGCGCGATAGCTGTGGGCGATTGGCAATGGGTCACTAGCGACAACTGTAAAAAAATCAAGAGTGAAGCATGAAGATGTGAGGAGGCGAGAGAGGGAGTTGAAGTGAGTCTGTTAGTGAATGCCTACAACGCTGCGTTTGGTGTTTATTTTGTTAGGTTATATATTTTCAATTTAGTCCGTAAAGTTTTTAAATTTCATAATACCGACCAAATGACCAATATTTGACTGGTACCAAACAAAATCGACAGTACCAACCAGTACATACAAAACTCACACATTTCGTACCATTTTCTGACAATACAATATATAATACTGACCGATACAGTACAAAAAATTCATACCCTGGTTGGACCTAATGTCATACGATAGAGGTTTTTATTTTATTTTTTAATTTTTACATAGTTATAAGAGATTATGTAGGGAATATTTCTGCATTTACTTGATGGCTTACATAATTTCGTTTAGTTTCGCCAAGTTTCTAGTTATCTTATAACCCTTCAGAAATGAAGCTTTCTGAAACTTCATCAGATGGAATAAGTCGATTAAATTTTACGTAATTCTCTTAACTTGGATTCTTTAATGAAATGTACGATATCACTGTTCTTGAGTAAACATTAGCACTCATAATCGTAGACTTGGTTTTCAATATTATAATCACCATCATATCAAGACTCAACAAACAGAGTAACAAAACTTAGTTATCTCAAGGCCCAACTTTAATTCACGCATACCCAGTCATCCCAACAGCTGAATTTGAACGGTTTGCAACTTTATGGGGTGGCTGACCGGAAGTGGCCTTGGAGAAGTGCATGTAGTAATATACATTAAGAACCATCGTTGCAACTGCAAATACTGCTCCAGCAACGAAAACACCTTTACGCAATGTCTCACAAGAGAAGTTTTGAGCATAAATCATTCCCCGGTACTTTGTGTGATAGGCATTTTTTGTTGCACCTGCAAGTAGACATGCCTCTGCAACCAGAAAAGTCATCCTGCATGTACAGAAGGCCAAAAAGATCTTGAAACAAATATATCATAGATTTTCAATTAAATTTCTTAATGAAGTACATGAGAAGTAATAAACACCATTGTCAATCTGCTTCCAAAACGTCCCACATTGGCGTGGAAATTATCCTAATCTGAGTCAGGTCAATTTCACAAGTGTAGGATGGTGTAGTTCATGCACGTTCTTGGTTTTTGAAAAAAAGAACAATTCAATTGCCTGTTGGGGTGTCAATTTTAACTTATTGATTCATGTTTTGAGTCATAGGATGTGTGAGAACACTCACCATGATGAGACGAAGTAAATGATTGACCAAGCGCGATTTCCACCTGGTGCTAATGGTTTACCAAAACACATGCATTTTGTCACGCCCATTAGTAGTGATTCACTTGAAAGAAGAAACAGAAAAGCACCCACTCCATAACCAGTTGCAACATCAGAGTTGTAGACACAGTACGTAGCATTTGTAACATCCCTCTCAATGTGGCCCTGTTATACAGGAAAAAATATTCCACATAAAAGACAGATAAATAGAAAAAAATAGACCCATTGAGTGCAGAACAATGTTTCTTAACGACACAAGATTGATGATACATAGGAACATCTTTTAAAACAAGCAAACTGCAATCTTAACTATCTAAACCTTATATCATCTTTTGTCCACAAATCTTCGTGGTTGGATACACAAAATCAACATACATCAACACTTCGCCCAACTAACTTTCTTAGCTACATCTTTCCTATATTTTCTAAGATAGTTGAAGCAAAAGCAGAATAAGACATGCTTTTCCATTCCAATAACTTTTCAATGTTACAGTTTCTTATCAAGATTTTCACCTATCCATCAAGCTTGACCTAAATGTCCTGGTGCACCCTTCATGCTTACATCCACACCCTTCACGCGTACATCCACCCCTACCCCAACAGGAAAGAATAACAAGTACATATTTGCGAGAATTTTGGGCCCATATATTGCATACCTGGTACAAAGTTATATCTTAATTTGGTAGGTAAATACTCTCACTATCTCATAGAGTATATATAAGTTTAGCAGGGACAGATCCACATCCCACTTGCCCACACTGCCTCTAAAAAATTTCATATAAAAAAATTATTATTTTAAGTTTTAATCCCATAAAAAAAATAAAATTTTCCTCCCATTAAAATTTTGCCCCATTCAAAAAAATTTCTGGATCCGTTCCTAAAGTTCAGTATGAATGCATACTGAACGGCTACAAGCATTGGCTATCCATTAGATGATCCCATTGTTCTCCCATAAAGAGAGCTAAAGTGAACTAAAAATAAAGGCCTACCACCACATTACCCATCAGATTCTTCGAAGTTCCAGCAGTGTATTTAAGAGCTAAAATCGTAAGACAGTGTAACAATATCTAGAAATTACATAGTTTACACTGCTTAGAAGAAGATTTAGGAGAGCCTAGATAATAGCTAAAATCTGACGAGAGAGTTACATCTGAGTTGCTCAAATATAATCTGTTTCCTACTAAACTATACCGTTAAGTAGCAACCACGCAACTAGTATCTCTCACCACCCAACATGGTACAACCATCATCTTTCAGCAGAACATTTATGCACCAACTGCAATTTAGGCAACCAAAATACTCCAGCAATCCAACTTCTTATTATTATCTGGTTTGTCAACGTATATAACAGTAGCATATTTAACATAACAGTAGCATATTCTTGTGTAACAGTAGCATATTAGTAAGAATACATGCAAAATTATCTCCCTTGTGTAATAGTTTAAATACACAGAAATAAATCTCTTGCTCAAACTTCGTTTTTTTTTTTTTACATAGTATCAGAGTTTCCTTTATAAAAAAGGATAGTCTTTCAGTCTTCTAATTCTTAATTTTTCAAAGATCAAATAATTTTTAGTATGCATCAAACTTTACTTCTCAAGACGAATGCAACAGTGCAAATCTTGTCTTCTAACTCTCCTCACCTGCCCACATGCATTTTTAGAAGTTCGACTCTCAGTCTTAAAACTCCCACTTGAAGACAATTGAAACAATGTCATTTTACATACCTTAAGCCAAAATGACGTCATTTCCATTTAAGAGAAATAGTGATTAGTTAGCAACAATATCATATGGCATCAACTAGTTGGTCTATCGGTCACCAAAGTCAATTGCCACATCATTTATCACGTCATGCTAAATTGGTCCACACACCATGTAATTTGTCATGTCAATTGTCATGTCATTTCCCACGTAAGCATCATTTACTAGTTTAGTCGATTCGGTTGAGACCTGTTGACCAACTTTTGATTGATCGGTTTAGCTATTTTCTTGCCCCTTTTTCTTTATTCAGACAGATTCTTAAGGTTTTTAGGTATTCTGTACTCATTTTTCAGAATAAATTGGTCAAATTCCATCTCTAGGCACAGGTTTTTTCATTTTCTTTTGTTTTTCAAACCTTGTTAAGAGTCTCTCTTCTGTGCATTATGGATACTTCCAAACTTCATAAATACAATGTTCAACCAAGTAATGTCATTTTTTAATGAATCCAACTATAATTTGTGAGTTGAGAAAATATGCATCTTTCTCGATGATAAACTTCTTTGACATATCGTTACTAAAAATAGTCAAACCTACTCAAAGGCCAGATGAAGTAAAAGATATATTCGTAGAACATCTAGTACTTTGTGATGGTATAAATTATTACTTGTGCCAAAATAATCAAACTTGATTTTTGACGATTTGATATCATCAAAGAGGCATGAACCTTTTAAAAGGCTACTATTCTCTATCTGTCAATCAATTTCAACTTTAAAGACAACTTTATTCTATGCAACAATAACCTGACCAAACTTTTTGTAGTTATGCATCTAAATTATAAGAGCTTTAGTATTAGTTGGCACTTTGAGATCCTACTTAGCCTAATGCTATAGTTGCCACTATCTATGTTGATCTATGTGATCAATAGCATATTTGACACTTGTGAATGACTCTTAGAGATGAGGTAAGTCTATTTGCAATTCTCTTCTTCATCGAGGATCTCTGCTAAGTTTTCATACTATAATCAAGGAACTAATTATGAAAGAGACCCGACTTAACACCCTTTTGCATAAAGAAATATAGTTCATCTACAGATGTTCTTGCCACTCAAACATCCTCTTATCATACGTCTACATCTCAAAACTAAACTATGAATGTATTTTGTAACCATGGTAAAAAGAATAGTCATAACATCATTAGGAAACAACCTTAATAAGGTTATTCTTTCAAGACCTCTTAAGTCTATTGCCACTACTTTTATTATAGAGGATGCAATAGAGAATACATCTGTATCTCTAAAATTTTCCTTGAAAGATCTTCAGGTCTACAACAATTTCAATCAAATTTAGGTATTGCTTTCTCTTCTACTTTATTTGTCACATTAGGAACTTCTTCTCCATGGTGCCTTGATTTTGCTTATTGTAACTATATGACTTCTAATTATTTCATGTTTGTTTTTTTCAAAAAAAATCCTTCAATTCACGTACTTTCTATATTTTATATAACTCTACTATGCATGTTTAAACCATAGATATTATTCAAACACCTCAATTGTCTTGTCTGATACTTTTCTTGTTCCCAAACTCTCCTTAAATTTCATCTCTATTGGTCAATTATGTAAACTCGATATTAACTTACTTTTTTTGAGTCATAGTTGTACTTTAGTAGATCCAAAGATAACTGAGATTCTTGAGATGGGCATAAGATTGGATGACTGTTTGAACTTACCTATCTGCATCTTCCATTCAAACTTATTGTAGTTGATATAGCTCATATATGGTACTCTCGTCTTGGTCATCTTTCCAATATTAGACATGGATCATTAATTTATAGTGGTTTTCTAAGTTAGGTTAAATCTAAAAATTTTGATAGTATCTCATACCAACTTTCTAAAATTCATAACTTACTAATCATCGATACTGATTATGTCTCTTTAGTCCTTTTGATATACTTCATTCTGATACTCAGAGACCTACCCATCATATTACTTTGTGGTTTGCGATCAATTGTCCAGAAACCTCTCTCCCTGGCATGTCTCCCACCTCTCTCCCCCACTCATCTTTCCAGAAGTTTCTGTCCCCCAAGACCAAACAGGCAGCCTTTTGACCAACCAACCAACGATAAACCACCAACGACCAAACCCTTCTCTTCTAAATGGAGTAGGAGAAACCAGAAACAAACAAAACCGAAAACACCCAACCCCTCACCTAACTCATGGAAACTAGAAAACAAAACCCAAAACACCAAACCAACACCTATCTCGAATTTACCCCCACTAAGAGGCTCTCCGGACAAACAAAATCATAGGGTTGAGAATAGGAAGACATGGAGCTCCATAGTGGGCGATTCTGGGAGTTTAGGCAAACTAAGGTTTGCAGAATTTGAATCTGAGAAGCCGATTCAGGTGCCTCTGGAGGTGCTACACTAAGGAGCTCAGAAATGGAGAACCTCACTTGTGGGTTTCTTCCTAGAGAATAGACTGGCGTTCCTAATAGTAATCAGATGGGCCAATATCGCATGGAGGAAAAAGGGTCTGGAGAACGTCATGGTGAATGAGGATGGCCTCTTCGTTTTCAAGTTCAATACCGAAGAGAATGTGCAAAGAGTGCTGGAAGTAGAACCATGGCACGTGATGGGGCATCCAATACTGATCAAGAAGTGGCAACTGGGGGTGAAGTTGGACAAAAGCAAGCATGATTCTATACCATTATGGGTCAATATACATAAGATGCCTCTGGAATATTGGTCAACAGAAGGTATGAGTTATATAGCAAGTAAAATTGGGAATCCTTTGGGGCTAGATGAAAATACTGCATTAATGAGGAGAATTGGGTATGATAGGGTGTGTATAGATGTTAACATTTCTAGGAAACTTCCTAATAATTTGAGAATCATGAGATTAACTGAGAATGGTGAATTGGTAAAAGATACCATAGGGATTTCTTATGTGGAGACCAAAGTCAAAAGATGAGAAAAAAGTTTGGAAAATAAAGGATGGCCAGGAGGGAAAGAAGGATTTGAAGGACGGTCCAGTTCACTTACAGACAAATCTAGTAAGAGAAGTAGTTATAAATGAGTGTGTGGATAATGAGGATTGTAACCCATTAGGAGGAGGGAAACAAAAAAAAGTAGCATATGTTAAGAAGGATATGTATATGGGTGGTAATGACAAGGTAGAGATCGGAGCATAAGAATTTCTGACTCAGGTTAGCGAGGACACAAAACTAGTGGGAAATAGTTAGGAATTATTAAAGATACGAGGAGATGAGACACGAAATAACAGAGACAACCCTCGAGGGGATCAACAAGGAAGAAGCTGAGGCAAAGGAGGTTGAGGATAGGAATACTTTGGATACAAATAAGGGGGAGAAGAACATAGTTGGGTAAGGGAAACAAGTACGCACTGAAAAAGAGAGAATACAGGCCAAAGAAGAACTTAATGGGACTATTGTGTTAGAAAGTGGAGAAACTTCAGGTTCTAAGCATGGCACCGATTCAATCTCCCTAGGATTGAGAAGGAAGTCTAGGAGGAAAAGGCCTGCCAAAAAGAAGAAATAATGATACTAGTAGCTTGGAATGTTAAGGGGCTCAATAGCCTAAATAAGCAGCTTGCAATTAGGGAGTTGATTAAGAATAGCAAAGCAGATTTTGTTGGTGGTTTGTTCAAAACCAAAATAAACAAGGAGCACCTAGAGAAGGGGTTACGATTCCTGGATAAACATTGGAGGGTAATCTCCAATCATGATCAGCATGTGAATGGTAGGGAGATAATAGGTTACAATGCTCAGAAATTGGATGTGGTAAAACTGTTTGAGAATGATCAATTGATACATTGTGAGGTCTTGAACAAAGAAACAGGTAAAGAGATTATTTTCATAACAATTTATGCAGATAATTACAAGTTTCAAAGGCAGTGTGATTGCAGTGAGATTGGAAGAGTTAGCAACAACGTTAAGAGTCCCCTAGACGATGGTAGGGGATTTCAACTGCACTCTCAAAACAAATGAATCAAAAGGAGGGAGAAGATGGAAGAAGCAAAAATGCAGGGAGTTACAGGAGTTGGTAGAAAGCTCACGGCTGACTGACTTGAAGTGGTATGGGAATGCCTTTACTTAGAACAACAAACAAGTTGGGGAATAGTTTTTAATGCGGAAGTTAGATAGGTGTATGGTGAATGGAAAGTGGATAGAGCAATTCCCTCTTAGTAATGCAACCTTTGAAGAACCAAATGTTTCAAACCACAGATTTATCTATAGGTGAATGGAGGAGAAATGCTCCATTCAGAATCTACAATCATTTGATGGAACATGCAGAATTCAGGAAAATACGAAGAGAGGGGATGAAGGTGGAGGTTATTGGCTCGAAGGGATACATTCTAAGTACTAGGTTGAAGTTGCTGACGGAGAAATTGAAAAAACTGAGTAGGGAATCTCTAAAACTAGAAAAAAAAAAAAGAGAAAGACAAGGCTATGGTCGAGCTGAAAGAGTGCCAAAAAAGAATCCTAGCAAATCTAGAGGACAAGCGGCTTAAGAAGGAGGGAGTTGCTTTGGTCTCCAGATACAATCAAGTCTTCATCAACATTAACATGCTGCAAAGATAGAAATCAAGAATGACATGGTTAAAGGAGGGGGAAAGATGCACGAAGTATTATATGAGTTCTATTTTAGCAAGAAGAAATAAGAATACTATCAAGGAGCTGGTGGATGATACTGGTATGAAATATAAGGATCAAGAGAGTAAAAAAAGAATTGCTTTTGACTACTTTAGCAAGCACTATGGAGCTGATACACAAGTAAAGGGGTTACCAGGAGAGATAAGTACAGATATTAAGAAGGTGGATGAAGAGAACAAGAGTCTACTTGTTAGGGAAGTTACAAGGCATGAAATAAAGGAAGTAGTTTTTACAATGAACCTCGATAAATGCCCAGGAACAAATGGGTACAATGTAATATAGTGGGAGAAGAAGAAGTTGGAGCAGCGCTAGAGCTTTTCCAAACAAAAATCATTTTAAAGGAGTGGAACAAGACATATGTGTGTGTCATTCCTAAACAAAGCAATGCGACAAGACTAGAGCAGTTTAGACCTATTGCCTACTGCAATTTCCTATACAAAATTATTAAAAAGATTTTGGAAAATAGATTTTGAACCAGCTTGGAAAAAATAATCAAGGGGAGGTCATTGGGTACTAATATACTCCTATGCCAAGAATTGCTGGAAGGCTATCATTCAAAGAGGAAGACGAAAAATTTTACCATTAAAATGGATATAGCTAAGGCTTATGATTCAGTCAACTGGGAATTTCTCTTTAATATCATGAAAGCTATAGATTTCCCAGACTTGTTTAGAGAGTGGGTGGAGGAATGCATCACTACTGCCTCTATGGCTATTTTAGTGAATGGGAAACTAACCAAACTGATAAAAGCGAGGAGAGGGCTCAAGCAAGGGGATCATCTCTCCCCTTACCTATTTGTTATTTGTATGGAGGCCTTGACCATTCACCTTGCAAGGATGGTAAGAACACACTAAATTCCAATTCTACTACAGATGCAAAGGTATGAAGTTAACCCACCTAGCTTTTGCAAATGACCTTTTATTGTTTTGCAGGGATGAGAGAAACTCCATAAACTTATTATTGAAATCCACAGAGGAGTTTCAACATATGTCAGGGTTATGGAGTAACCCTATGAAGAGTAGCTACTATCTTTCAAGTAATTCCAACAATGAGGAAGTGTACAAAGCAGAGAAATGGGGGTGAGACAAGGAACACCACCCTTCAAGTATCTAGGGGTCCTAAAATCACAAAGAAGATTAAGTGCAACTGATTGCAAACCTTTATTAGAATCCATTCATAGGAAAGTTTGGCATATTATTATTATTATTTGTGATTTTTTTACAGTATTTATTTTGTTATCTTGCATCATTATTTTCCTGTCAACATCTGCATGTGGGTTTATCGAGAAACAGCCTCTCTACTATGTAAGGGTAAGGTTGCGTACTATCAGATCTCCCCAGACCCTGCTTCACTGCGAGACTTCAGACTGGGTGTGATGATGATGATGATGATTCATAGGAAAATCAACCAATGGAATAATAGGTTCCTAAACTATAGAGGTAGGCTCCAACTTATACATTCAATACTTAGTAATATTACCAACTACTGGTTGAGTCATTTATCAATACCCAAGAGCATACACAAGGAATAGACAGGAAACTTCGAGAGTTCCTTTGGAATGAATCAAATCAAGGCAGAAGCAAAGCAAAAATAAGTTGGAGCAAAATATGCAAATGAAGGGAGTAAGGGGGCTTAGGATTACATTCTACAAGGGCAATCAATAGGGTTTGCCTAGCAAAGAACCTATGGTGGTTGTGTAGCAAAAAGGAGGACCTTTGGGTGAAATAGATACATAATGTATTCATTATAAATGTAGTTTATGGACTCTGAAGCACAAGCAGGACATGTCAAGGACTTTAAGGGAAATTCTAGGCACAAGGGAGTGGATGCAGAGCCTAGTGTTCCACAAAATTGGAGATGGCAATAGAACACAAATTTGGTGTGACAATTGACAATGCAAGGGACCTCTGTATAAAGTGATGGAACTCCAACACCTAAACCTTATGGTCTCCTC
Source organism: Erythroxylum rufum (assembly GCA_027478365.1). Classification (NCBI taxonomy): domain Eukaryota; kingdom Viridiplantae; phylum Streptophyta; class Magnoliopsida; order Malpighiales; family Erythroxylaceae; genus Erythroxylum; species Erythroxylum rufum. The sequence continues at coordinate 31,994,164 of JANIHZ010000003.1, read as the reverse complement.
TGGTACCCAAGTAAGCAGTTTGGTCAACAACAATCAGTGGACTTTGCCATACCACAATTGTAGCGGTGCTAAAATTATACTGAATCAGGTACCAAGATGCAACCAGGGTGAACAAGATGAAGTTAAGTGGATAGCATCAAATCTAGAAAGTTTAACACAAAAGATTGTAAACTCCTGCTGCAAAAGGAACAACAACCAAGAGTAAAGTGGATGAAACTGGTATGGGATATGGACAGAAGACCAGCATACTCCTTTGTACCATGGATGGGAATAAATGATGGATTACTTACTATCAAAATTTAGGGTTTCTTCATATTCTTTATTGACACTTAATAGGATATATATCCAAAGAGTACAACATAGGTTAGGAAACTAATCTCCTAATCCCACTAAACTAGGAATCTGACTTTATCTAAAAATCCCTTAACTTTTGAGATCTTAACAATGCATATCCTATACCTAATATTTATCTAAAACAATATCTATTATTACGAATTCTCACACTTACGAAGGATAAAATCAAGTTTCCCATAAACTCATTGATGTGTGAACTTTGTAATGTTGAGTTGGAAAATTTGGGACACATTTGGATTAAATGCAAGTTTACAAGCAAGATATGGAGTTGGTTGCAGGCACTGTTGAATAGCAATAGACCAACAGATACATGGGAGGAAACGATCAATTGGTTGGTGAAAATTAAGATGGAAAGTCATGCGGATTACAAAGCCCTCAAGGTTAGTTTGGCTTCTATGACTTACCACATCTGCAAGGTTTTAGGCAACAAAGCAGAAGTGAAGCGATGGTTTTTTAGGAGATAAATCTTCAAATCCGACTAATATTGCAAGCTAAGGGTGTCGCTGACAACCTTACAACAACTATGAAGAGGAGATGGGCATTAGACTAGACCGAATGGAACGAGATTGGAAACCAGGAACATTATTTTTCTATACCTAACCATTTGTATTATACTAGATCTTTTGGGTACTTTAGTTTGTATATAATATTTTATTAATGAAATCCATTACTTTTCGGAAAAAAAAAAGATCTTTATTGACGACTTTGTTAAATATACATGTATTTATATCTTAAATCATATGTCTAAAATATTTTTTATCTACTCTCGCTTTATGACTAAGATTTAGACTCAGTTTTCTTGTAAACTCAAAATCTTGTACATTAATAATACTATAGAATATAAAGACAATTTTCACATATTTTATTGATTAGCAAGTAACCGTTACTCAAAATTCTTGTTTAGGTACTTTTCAGCAGAATGGTAGAGTTGAACAAAAACAAAGACACAATCTCAATACTAGTCAGGCTATGCTTTTCCCTTACTCTTGCCTAGAAATTTTTTAGGAAGAAGTTGTCATTTTTTGATATTTATGACAATGACGTCGATATTTTCTATAATCCTGATTCAAACACTAATGGTGTCTCAAATAATGAAAATAAGGATTAATCTTCAATGCCTTTATTAATTCAATCGCAAAAAAAGAATGAAATGTGTCCAAGACAAGATGGAATGCGTTTCAAAGGGAAACTCTATTTGAAAAAATATCCCGAATGACAGAAAAGCACAAACTTACAGCATGGTCAAAAGTCTGACTTGAAAACTGTTGAATGTGTTGAACAGAATTTCATTCACTATATTTTTTGTACATAGGAACAAGGTTTAACAAGGTTTATATACA
>JANIHZ010000003.1:31864347-31881357 GCA_027478365.1 Erythroxylum rufum | reverse complement strand
CTCCTATGCTGACGTCATCTTTTTATGTTTTTTGCTTCTTCTGCCTTTTTGCTTCTTTTGTGCTGACGTCATCTTCTTCTATGTTTTGCTTCTTCCACCTTTTTGCTTCTCCTGTGCTGACGTCATCTTGTTCTATGTTTTGCTTCTTCTGTGCTAATGTCATCTTCTTCTGTGTTTTGCTACTTTCTGTCTTTTTGCTTCTTCTGTCTTTTCGCTTCTTCTGTATTTTTGCTATCTTCTGGTCTATTGTAGACCCTTCAGACGATAGAATCTATCTTTGAGTCTTCATAAAAGTTGTAGATCTTGAAGTCTTCTTTCGAAGTATCCAAAGAACACACAAATCCGATATCTGTAGGGAAAGTTATAGCAATTTTCCCCATTCATCTGTCTTTTTCTATTTGTCTACTTTTCGTTTGTACCTATTTTCTATTCCATTTTGACCCTTCAGACGATAAAATCTGTTTGAAAATAGTAGAGGTAAGCTGTTTTGAAGTTTGTCTTGATGGGGGCACGCCACCCTTGTAAGACACGTGTCCAGATGTCACTTAGGTCGTCGGGCTCGTGACTCACGAGGGGCGGGTGTCCAACATTTACTGATTCACGAATCCTGTTATTAAGTTTGACCCTAATCTAAAGGATTTATGTCATCCTATCTCTAGGGTTGCAATCAACTCCTTTCAATTATGGTTGATCTATTCATACAAAAGATTTCTCATTCTTTATATATGAAATCAGATTATGATATAATATTCTAAATCTATTAGAACATATATTACACAAGCAATCAAATCACAATAGATCAATCAAACCAATTGCATTAAATAAAAAATTAAAACATGTTATTGCACAAAACTATGGTTCATCTAACTTAGAAACCAAAGGAAGTAAGTAGCATATGATTGGAAATGAAATAAACATATACATAAAGAAAAACGAATATAAAAAAATGAGTTCATAATTCTAAATCTCCATGTTTGTCTTCTATCAAATATTCTTGCAAGGTAAAGGTTTCATATTGTATTCCGATGGATCTTTCGAGGATTTTTTTTTAATTTTTCCCACTTCTTTGAACCAAAATTGCCCCTTCGGTCACCTTTGAGAATTTTAAAATGCCTCTTGATGTCTACTCCTCTTGTTTGCCTCTATTCACGTCCTTATATAGTGAATTCTAAGGTTTTTGTGACATACACAGTCGTGTATCAATTCATGTATCTCTAAAAATACTTAAAATCATGATTTTACACGTTTTGAGATATGTGCACAGCCATATACACAACCATGTATCTCCTAATTGCTTCAAATCTTCAATTGTGCCACGATTTCACCTGAATTTCTCTCAATTTGGTCCATGAAGGCAATTATCACCTATGAACGCAGTTGGAGTGAATTAAGTACCAAATATCCAGGAAAACTACAAAATACCAAGCAAAACACATTAAATATGGGTGTTTAAATATAGTCAAATATACATCTATCACCAACTTATCATCCACAAGGACCAAAACAACCATTTCAGTGTGTTGTGGTGGGTGTTTTAATTCATATGGATGGTTAGTTTGCAAATAAGTTTCCAAGTGGATACCTATATATCATAGACGAAAAAGATTATGTTAGCCAAATTAGCAAATACTAATAGATCTAAGACTTTGAACTGAGTTGTTAAGGTTATAATAAAATGTTGGTCATTTAATTGAAAATTTTAAAAGCTTGAGCACTAAATTGAAAAAATCCCAAACAGTTGGGCACTTTAGAATATGTTATTCTTTTTTCTTAATAAAAATTTGTTTTACAATTTTGAGTATTTTAAATAATTCTAAAACCTAAATAAATTTAGAATAAAGATACGAAGCTCCGTTTAACGCTTTTCTAAAAATAATCTTTAGACTTTAAAATTATCAAAAACGTCTTTTTAGTTTTGAATTTTCCATAAAACCTTATTCTATGAGATTTTCATTGAAAGAGTTAATGATGAGATACACATTACTAGCAGAAGAACATATGAATTGATGAAAAATTATTGTGAATGGTTCATCTCGTTTATAAAAGAAAATGACTACAATTATTGAGTAAAAAGCCATGTATAAGATAAAATGACTATTGGTATTGAGTAAAAATTTGCGTATAAAAGACAAAATAGTTTGGATTTCGTTTTAGCGGGATCATCGATAAAGTAATTTGAGTCATATCAAGATGAACCAATCACATTGACAACTTTTTATTGATCTACGTGTGCTCCAACGAGAGAAGTGTGCCTCAATGTTAACAATTTTGATGGAAGTTTCAAAGGAGATTTTTATAAAAGAATTTGAATGTAAAAGGAGTTTTATGATAATTTTACAGTTTAGGAAGTTTTCTTTAAAAAGAATTAAAATATATAGGAGTCTTATATTGCTAGTCCATAAAATAAATAAAAGTGTTGACACTAATATAAAAAAGAAATTTAAAAAGATATACTTCTAAGTTGTTACCTTTAAAATTTTTGGGAACTAATTAATAATGTTTAATTCTTAATTTTGGAACTCTTTTTTTATATGTAGAGAATGTCATTAACAAATGAAAAGAAAGTTTATACAGTTGTTAAAGATGTAGATGGCTAAGACAAAGAGCATCAATCTATAATAATTCCCCTAAACATATAGCAAGCATAAAAAACATGTAGTTAACTTCTCCCATAAGTAAAAATGCTATCACTAATGATTAAAACCTAGATCATCTGCTTAATGATAGAAAAGCTAATGACTATCTCACTTTCTAAAAAAAAAAAAAGCCAAGGACTATCTCTAGTTTTAACTAACTCCCACCCACTTTTCATGTTTCAATCATGTGATGTTCTATAGTTTCCTCTAAAAGAAAAGGGTCTGTCACCCTTATCCTCCTTTAAATGTGATCCACATTTGGTCTCCACATATTTGTAGCTATATCATTATAACTTCGAGCCTCTTTATTTTTAAATGTTGTTCCTTAATCCATATATTAAGTTTTTTTTTAATAATAAATGTGAGACTCTCCACTTCTTGAAAACATATGCCACACCTTTCCTTCGAATACAATACATATATAAACCAAAGGCTATCTCAAACATGACCTTATTTCTTTTGGATAAGTTCCTATCTGACTGCTTCCATGTCAAGAACCTTAAGTAGTTGAGACCATATTTGTTGAGGTGGCATAAATAAGGCAAATGTTTTCAAATATCTAATGAGAATTTATAATTGAAGAACATGTGCATCAATATCTTAAAGTTATCATTGTATAAAAAGTAGTTATTGATGAGGTTGAAAAAGTTTCATCTATTGAAAGTAGCTACCTTGTTCTTAGCAACCAACCACAAGCAAAAGTATAACTTAGGCAATGAGTTTTTCTCCATATCACTTGGAATCATTCTTGATTATGTACTCTACCTCTAAGAATCTCTCTATAGGAGCTATTATTAAATTTATCAGATAATTGCCTAAGCTAGAGGTAAACATCCTCCCTCTTTTGTTTTCAGGATTGTAACCTAGTAAGATATGCCCGAGCTCATCAAGATAATTTGGCCATTATTTTGAGTTAATATATACTCCTACCTTAGCACTACTTAGAAATTTATTTAAGAATGATGGAATATTCTGAGTGTTACATAAGGGTCTAACCTTTCTCTAGATATTGAATTATAAAAAAGCTAATTCACCATTACCAACCTTGAATTTAAAGTTCCCCTTTAAGATCCCCTGTAATTTCAATAATTGATTTAGAAAACATAAGAAGCAGGGTTTGTTCTTAGTTTCTTATAAACTTCTTCCTTTTTGAGAAAAGAGTGTGTATCGACCTAACTCGAAGTTAGTTCTTATTCTTTAGCAATATTTAGTCTCTTCCCTATAAAAACTTTGTTCCTAATATTGATTAGGCCAATCTCTAGTCCCTATTCTTTCATAAGCTTACATACTTCTTGTTAACTCTCCATGACAATATACTTCCCAAAACAACCCTCAATTTTACTGATTTATTTTACCCTTTGAGGGGAAAAAACAAGACTAGTATATATGGAGTATGTTTAACATTGATCTAATTAGTTGTAATCTCTCTGTAAGTTATAATTCTTTATTACACCAATTACTCAATCTTTTTTATATATCTTCTCAATTTATTAGAGAGACAATCTAAATTGAAGCTTCCTTGTGGAAATGTATAGTACAAGGTAAGTGAAAGAAAGTTGCTTGACTTAAAGTCCAAACATAGTTAAAGGCCAATCAATAAGGTGGTGAGCATTGGAAGAAATGATGATGTTACTTTTATTTCTATTTATTTTCAAACCAAAAATCACTCTAAAAGCATGAATGGAGGCTATTAAAATGCTTACTAATCTATCACAAGTTCTTATAAAAGGATTGAATTATCAATAAATGAAAGGCTAAACAAACCTAGCATTTTGCATCATCTGTGATATTTAAAGTAAGGATTTGTGTTTAACCAGCCTTATAAAGCTTCCATATATAAGATAAACATATATGGAGAGATGGTGTATTCTTGCTTTAACCCCCTTCCTCCCATAAACAATTAAGTTGGTGCACCATTAATTGAAATAGTAAATGAGGTGTTTGATATTTACCCTGACCTAATTCTTAAATTTCTCATGGAAAACCAAACACTTTCATCAACTGGAGGATAAATTCCAACTAATTGAGTCATATGCCTATGGAAATCAACATTTAAGGAAAACATCTTAGATCACTCGCTTATAGATATTGTCCACTTTGGGCCTTAGCCCAGCCAAGCCCTCACGGTTTTACTTTTTTCGAGGCCTTCCTAGGAGGTCACCCATCCTAGTACTACTCTCACCCAAGCACATTAAACCACGGAGTTCCAATGAGATCCGGTGCATTAGGCCATGGAAAACGCGTCTGTAAGGGAGAGGTATGCGTACCCTTATAAGGCGTTCTTCGTTCCCCTCTCCAACCGATGTGAGATCTCATACTCTCCACCCCCTTTAGGGCCCTGCCCTCTTTGGGGTCTAACCTAGCTTGCACAATGGTTCGAGTACCAGCTCTAATACCACTTTAATAGCCCAGATCACCCGCTTACAGATATTGTCCGCTTTGGGCCTTGGCTCAGCCAAGCCCTCACGGTTTTGCTTTTTTTGAGGCCTTCCCAAGAGGTCACCCATCCTAATACTACTCTCACCCAAGCACATTTAACCTCGGAGTTCCGATGGGATTTGGTGCATTAGGCCATGGAAAACGCATCTATAAAGGAGAGGTATTCGTACCCTTATAAGGCGTACTTCGTTTCCCTCTCCAACCAATGTGGGATCTCACACTCTCCACCCCCCTCAGGGCCCAACCCTCTTTGGGGTCCAGCCTATCTTGCACAATGGTTCGGGTACCGGCTCTAATACCACCTATAACAGCCCAGATTACCCGCTTACATATATTGTCCACTTTGGGCCTTGGCTCAGCTAAGCCCTCACAATTTTACTTTTCCCGAGGCCTTCCCAGAAGGTCACCCATCCTAGAACTACTCTCACCCAAGCACATTTAACCTCGGAGTTCTGATGGGATCCGATGCATTAGGCCATGGAAAACGCGTCTGTAAGGGAGACGTATTTGTACCCTTATAAGGCGTACTTCGTTCCCCTCTCTAACCGATGTGGGATCCCACAAAAGATTTAGAAGAATCCTTTCTTAAATATCCCTTAAATAACTTATGTATTACTAGCACATTGTCACATATCAATCTTTCTTCTATAAATGCACCTTAAGTATCATTGATTATTAGTTTTAGAACTCTTTTCAATATTGATGCTAATAATTTAGAAATGATTTCATACAAAAAATTTGCAACAAGAAATTAACATATTCTCATTAAAGAGCTTAGGTTGGGAACTTTAGGAACTAGGCATAAAAATATCTTATTGATCTCTTTGATTAACTACCTTCTACGAAGAATTTAAAAATTACATAAGTCACTAAGTTTTTTAAAAGAAACATTTATTAAATCCATCAGGACCTAAAGACTTATCAAGGCTTAACTCAAAAACAATAATTTCAATTTTTTAAGCATTAAAAGGATATCATAATGTCTCTAATTCACCAAAAAATTAGTTACTGATAAAGGATCTAAGAATTTACACAGAGGAGTTACTTGAGGTAGGTTTCCTTATTAAATTCTTGAAGATTAAAACATCATCTTTTAAATCAATTTGAGAAGTCACCAAGCTACCATTATGATTTATTAGGGAGCATATATTACTAGAAATCCTTCTTGCTAATATTAAATTATGAACAATATGGTGTTTCGTACTCTGGATAAGAGAATTATAAATTTATATGGCATTGGAGTAGGCATATAGTGCTTTTTTCTCCTTATTTAACAAATGGAGATCACTTGTATGATTATACACCTCTTACTGGACATTGTGTAAAATATCCTTAGTAACTAAAACATTCTTATAATTATCGTTGCATATTTTTCTTTGATTTAAATTATCGAGTTCCTCTTTAATTAGAGCCAAGTTTTTCACACAAATCCCTTATGACCCTGTATTATATATGACATTCCTTTTATGATTTCTTTACTAAAGCCTTCTTCCTATGCTAAGAATTTATTAAACCTAATAGAGAAGTGCCTCTTGCACTTACAAAAGATGCTTTAGATGATGATTAGGGATTGATATGAAAATTTAGGATTCAAAAAATGATCTTTGCTCTCAAGGAACCTATATATCCATTCTTCATTTTTAAGTGGCTTATCTAACTTCTTTTTTATGTGCCATCTTACACTCTAATTATTGCTCTACGTGATGAAATAACCTTTAAACCTTAGTTAGTTATACCTGGCTTCTTGACACACCCTATAAAGTTAGGTGTGAAAATTTTCAAACATATATAACCATCTTCTTTTGACATAAAAAGAGAGATTTTAAAATCCCTCATGATCACCTATGGGCCATAATTCATAGAGTGTATTCATTGGAATTTATCCCAAAGCAAGTTCCTCTGAAAATCAAAATTAGAACCATAAACATAGGAAACTATAATGCTTGTGTTATCTTAAATGAAATGTACATCATGATGCATGAGTTGATCACTAGTCTAAAGAATGATCATTATGATTGTAACTATAAAGTAGTTACAACCATAGTGATTATTTTGGTAGTTTGACAAAAGGAAGACCATTAATTACACAAAAAAATCAATTTTATAAAGTTCTCCTTATTTAACAAGGTTTATTCTTCAAAATAAAGTCCTTTAAAAATGATTGTTTTCTAGGCCAATTGATGCCCTTCACATTTAATAAAACTATGGATATATTAGGGGGTTTGAGTTTATATCTCTTAGATTTATTCCTTCTTCTTGACTTTCTTCTATTATTAACCTTAAATTCCCCAATTAACTACTCATTGATATCCATTACTACTGAGGATAAATAGGGAACTTCTTAGATATTTTGAAAGCTTGCTTCAACTACCATAGTCTTATTATATGGTAAGCCCCTTATATTTAGATTAGGAATATCAAACCTCACACAACCTCTAAGCTAAATGATTCCTCCCTTCTAGTTTCTACTTGATATAGCTTATCTATGTTTACCTTAGGGTCATTTTTTTCAATAGGGGAAGCCTCAATATCATTTATACTTACCAATGGATTTGGATATAAGTTATTTTCATAGATAGACAAGTTTGGTTGAACATTATATTAGTTTGGAGAAGTCACATCTAACAAATCTCCTCTTTATTGCTTTTTGTAATTTCCCTTAAAGCTTTAATGTATGTTTACATTGGTAGGAAACCTGAATAGAGCCTTCAAATAATGTCTCTTCTTTGCCTAATATCATAAGAGAAATAGTGTCCAGTAGAGTTTTCCCCAACTCAAAACTCACACACAATATTGCAAACCCAAATATTTTTGAAAGATGAATAAAAATATATTAACTCAAACTGAGCTTAGCAAAATCACAATGAAATGGAGTTTAATTTAAGTCTCATTCAAAATACAAACTTAAGAAGACATAGGATAAATCCTTGCTCTTAGTAACTATTGACAATGCATGTCGAGTGCACTATAAAATTTACCTGACTCCGCACACTAAACTTTGTAGTTATGGTAAGTCGAATATAATCTACAAGGAATGTTTGGTTAATTTACATAATGAAATTAATTGATGCAAGGAAAATAACAAGGGGGTATTTTGGGATTTTAAGCAACTTAGAAAATAAAGTAAAAGTAAACTATCAAGAGCAAATTAATGCAAGCAATCAAAAATGATTAAAGTGTCGAATATAAGTAAAGTCCGGTTCTAGGCTCAATCTTGGCCTAAACATGATTAAACATATCCCATCATCCTATCGTCTTCACACCTCTCTTCGGACTATTGATCTGAGACTAAAAGGATGCTCTGCTAATCCTAGTTTTCCCTTAGGTTGTGTTTAATTAAGATACAATTGTTAATTAAACCTAGCTACCAAATAACCTAGGATACAATCTCTTGATTCAATTTGGTAGTCGCATTACGAAGTAAAAAATAATCAATATAGGCAATAACCTCACATGTTCGGGTTATCTAACTTAAGTTATATTGTTACTAACGATTCAAGACCATTAGATGTTACTAACAAACATCAAATGTAACGATTATAGATTGAATTCAACATTATAGCAATAGGTTCATAATAGAATAATCCAAATAACATATTAAGATCATTCATAAAAAAACCTAATTCAATTAACACAAACAACATAATAATCCAAAAACAGAATAACAATGTTAAAAAGATGAAATAGCTTAATCGTGACTTGGTGTCAATATCATCATTAAACCTTAGTCGAGAAGTTAGCCTTCCATCTCTTTCTTCAAGCTCCAACCATCAGTCATTCTCACCATTGCCTTTGTCGGTGTTGAAGAACGAAGAGAAATGAAGGGTTTTTGTTTCTGTCCCAAATTAATGTTTTTATGTCGTCAACACATTACATTTTATAGTTTAAAACTAGGGTTAGATGGATAGGTGTCCTTTCTCTCACGGGCGTGCGAATGGACTCATAGGTGTGACTAGCTTTGTCACACTCATGAGTGTGTGTGTCACGGGTGTGACTAGTGTGTCACACCTTTGACACACCTTGTCACGACACTGACAAACCTCTCATGCCTGTGAGATGTGATGCATGTGGGGGAGAGAAGCTCTCATACCCATGCATAGCAATCTGTGGCCGTGAGATGCTCTCTTCACTCTTCATTCTTCATGTTCTTCCTTCACACTCTATCTTGTTATTTCACACTGACAATGAAATGTGTTTAATCATATGTAGTTTGAGATTGATCCGAGAACCTAGTTTAACATATATTCATCACTTTTATCATTTTTGACGATTTTCAGTAAATTGCTTGTATTAGTTTAATTTATTTTTTTCTTGATTGCATCAAATCAAAATCCCCCTTTCTGTTTCCTTAACATCAATTATTGTCATTGCAAGAGTTAACCAAACATTCCCTTGGATACGATCCCAACTCACCACAGCTACAAATTGTTAATGTATAGAGTTAGGTAAATTTTGTAGTACATTCGACATGCACTGTCAAAGTCTCTCATTAAATTCACGTTGACTAGCTGCTTTCTGAGTAATTAGTCTATCTGTAATACTTTCATATTGTTGCTCTTGTTGTACTTATTCATTTGGAGAATGATAATTCTGTCCATATACGTTAGGATTGCTCCACTCTGAATTATACTTATTCTTGTATGATGGACCTTGAGGTTGGTTGTACATGTTTGGTTACTCATACATAAGCATCGGTGCCCAACATTCATGATTGTGGTAACTACTTTCACAAATGTTGCAACATGGCCTGAACATCTATTGAGTTTTAGAAAACATGTGAGGAAACAACTCTTTCCAATATAGTGATTTTAGAGATTGTGAAGACATATGTTGGCCCCATAAAAATATTGTCTGCTCCATCCATCCATTGTTAGTTGTGGCAATAAAGTTAAATCTCAATTTCTAAAATAAACCATCAACACACTGTAAATGTAGAGAAGTTCAAAAGATAATTAAATGAACAAGTCAAAAATATAATAAGATATAATAAAAATAAAATAAAATAATGACTTGAATAAAACATCTACGTATTCCTAGCATCAAAGTCTTCAGCAACAATGCCAAGCACTTAATTGATTTAAACTGAGTTAGTCAATTATCAAATAAACGCAAGTAAACGATATAGTTGTAGCTAGTATTGGCAAGTACGGGTTGATCCCATGAATACAATAAATACTAGTAGTTACCATAATCCTATTATCAGTTTACAAATTTGAATTTGGTTTTTAATTAAATAAAATTAAACAATTAAACAATTAAAACAAAGTAGATGGTAATATTGAACACAAAAATATAAGAAATCACTTAGAAAAACAATGAACACAAAAATATAAGAAATCACTTAGAAAAACAATCATTATCAAAAAATGGTGTCTAGATTTTGAATACCCCTAAAAAAATCCTTAAATCTTCTATTACGCAATTGTTTTATTGATTTATTAGGCAGTGCAAACTTCTGTGGTATGCTAATAACTCACTTGAGACTACTAATAACTAATCCTAAGTTTATCAACTAAATTACTCAAGTTAAAGTTTATAGGATTGCTTTACCAATTTGTGAATTTTGATATTAGGTTTGATCATAATCCAAAGGATTATGTCACCCTATCTTTAGGATTGCAATCATCTACTTTCAATCACGGTAGATCTATTCACACACAAGATTTGTCAATCTCTATATATGAAATCAAATTATGATATAATATTTTGGATCTATTAGAACATATATTAAACACGTAATCGATTTACAATATATCAATCAAACTAATTGCATATGATCACAAAAATATGGTTCATCTAACCTAGACACTAAAGAAATTTAGTTACACATGATAGAAAATGAAATCAAACATAAACAGAAAAAAAAAACGAATAGAAAACAACAAATTCATAATTCTAAATCTCCCTTTTATCTCCTAGCGAATAGTCTTGTAAGGTAGAGGTTTGACCTTATTTCTAACGAATTTTTCAATGATTCTTCATGTTTTCCTCATTCCTAGATCAATATCGTCCCTTGTGGTCATTCTCCACATCTAAAAATACATGGTCTGATACACAGTCGTGTATAAAATCTTTTATCTCTAAAAATACTTATAATTTTAATTTTACACATTTTGAGAGATTTACAAGAACACATACATAGTCGTGTATCTCCCATTTACTTCAAGTCTTTGTTTTGTTCCATGATTTCACCCAAATTTCTCTCCTTTTGGTCCATAAAGACAATTATAACCTATGAAAGCAATCAGAGCAAATTAAGTACCATAAATATAAGAAAACTACAAAATATCAAGCAAAATACATCAACTATAGGTGTATAAATATAGTCAATTATGCATCTATCACATTCCATGGTGTACCAATATCTTTAACCAATCTCAAATATGGAGACTTTAAGCCTCTACTAGATAAGACACAAAGCATAATCAATAGTTAGTCATAAGGCCTTATCTTTAGCTTGTAGAGCTCAAATAGTATTTAATATTCAAATCCATTAGTGTTTATTGGGCTTCTTAGTTAGTTTTTCTAAGAGGAATCATTAAAGTTATAGCCAAAATGATAAGAAGGTTTATATGGTCTGGATGCAAGGAGAATGAATCAAAGGCAAAGATTTAGTGGACTGATGTACGTCAACCAAAGAAACAAGGAGGTCTTGGCATAATTCAACTTAATTTAACTAATCAAGTGTTGTTAACAAAAAAAAAAGACTTTGAGATTGATTACAGATAACAATGTTCTTTAGGTAAGGTAGGTTTATACAATCTACAAAAAAGGAAACATCTTTTGACATAGACTGTATAAACCTACCTTATCTAAAGAGCATTTTTATCTGTAATTGCAAGAATTTAGGAATTAATTTTGGGAACATACGACAATTCGACCAAATTTTGGTATCGTTGCTAGAAAATTATAAGATTGCATGTTCATTAAAGGATCTTCAAAGGAAGTAAATTTACAATATAATCTAGAGATCGTAAAATACTTTGAAAAAGCTTAGGAAAGAAACAAAGATTCGAAAACAAGGCAGTGCTTTAATTGGTTAAATGACAAAAACTATGGTGAACAACCGAACTCTACAAGAACAAGCTGAACCAAAATTAAACCAACAACCTCATTGCATAACTTTTCCTAATTTTGATGCAAATGATATTTCTGAATTAAATCTATTTTAATTCATTTGTTACCAACTTTTCATGGTACTATAGGTGAGGATCCATACAAACATTCTCTATGAATTCCAAGTCGTGCATATGGGAATGAAACCTAATGGCATTACTGAAGATCAAATCAAATTGAGGTCTTTCCCATTCTCTTTGAAGAATAATGACCAAGATTAATTATATTACCTACCATCCACCAACGTTACAACGTGGAACGAAATGAAGGAGCAATTTTTGGAAAGAGTATTCTTTGATTGAACAGCATTTTTTGTTTATATTAGCTATTATGTCCAATTATCATTTTTCCTCTTTGACCAGATTTGGTATGAAGTCATTTGTGGTATCTTATTTGATCCAATAGAGCTAAAAGATTTTTTTTTTCATTTTCTTAATGGTGAAATAACAATGAATCAATAGTAATACTCAAGTATCAATAAACCAATCAACGTAAATTGTCTATCATCTGAACCCCAAAAATCGAGATCTTGGAACCCACAAACAAGTTGTTGAAAGGAATTTCCAGAAAAGCTAAATCAGTTCTGTTTTCAAGAAAAACCTTGACCAATGTTTAAAGAAACACAAACCAAAGTTATAAAGAAGGCCATTGATGCCACACTCTAGTAAAAGAACAGATTGAGAGTAATAAGTCAAATGAATGCCACAAGGAATAACCTTGATAAGTTCCACGTTCAACAAAGAACCAATAAAGTGAGTAACCTCAACAATTTTGTAAAACAAATTCCAATATGAATTCTTGCACAAAGATGACAGTTATATAGGCTAAAGAAATCCCTAATCTATGGAAATCCCTAAGATTTAGGAACCCTTTTCAAAACTGATTCTAAAAGCCAAATATAGAAAGTGGACTTTTAGGCATCCCAAATCAGTGAGAGATCTACTGAAATCATCAAAATAATATAGTCTTCTAATTAGGCCTATTTAAGGCATGAGTTAAGGTGATCGGGTTAATTGATCTCTCCAAGCCCAAATCAACTTCTATTGTTGTTTGTTTAGCCCAAACATCATCGATTAGTCCATTAAGAGCTTCCTTCACCCTTTTAGCTTTCGCCCGAGTTATTAGCTTTAGCCCGGACCTCTACTAATGTGTAATGGATCAACAAAATATGTTGAGCTAGATTGCACCATCCTTTGCATGTCCTTAGCTAGGTTCCATCAGATTGTTTATCCTTCCCCATTTCGTTCCTACTGCTGATTAATTATTTCCATTCCATTTCTATGACAATGAAAAGGTGTGACAAAACCATTGGAATTTTACTTGCATATGCATTCATATTGCGGTACAAAGAATTCCTAGTCACACACTAGTGTAGCATTCGCAGCTGCCTCTAAATTATTAAGTCGTTTAACAAAAGAAGAAATCAAATTTGAGACTTCTCTACTTGTTGAAGCATAAGTCTCATAGAAAGAGAAAAAGATTATATTTATCCCAAGTTTCTGGAGTGACACCTATAACATTACGAGGCAGCTCAATATAAGAATGATGACTTTTAAGAAATGACGGATGTGTGGGCCTAGATTACAAAGAGCCGCAATTCTTGGAAGGAAAAGGAAAGTAGCTAAGAAGATGATACAACTTATTTAGGCACTCACGTGATTGTCGTAATGTCACTCGACATGGTAGGAGTTTTCAGTTAGCAACTTGCGAGAGAACCAATGTAAGATCTATCAAATTTTGATTGGTAGGGTTGCAGAGACTTGAGAATTGTTTGCACAATTCGAAGTAGGGATGGCAATTTGGCTCTTGATCTAGGTCAACGCATGAAATCTGAATTGATCGAGTTTTTAACTAGGTCAACTTGACTCGAGCTTATTTAGGTCAAGAAAACTTTTTAATAATTAAAATAACATTCTCTTTGTTCAAAATTCGATTAAATCATCAAAACCTGATTTTAGACTAGGTCAAATTGGCTCGAGCTGATTTAGGTTAAGAAAATATTTTAATAATTAAAATAACATTGTTTTTGTTCAAAATTTGATTAAATCATCAAAATCTGATCAAACCAGACTTGAGCGATAAAGCTTAGACCAAGAAATGGTTTGGTCCATTGTCATCCACAATTTATAGTTTGTTTTTTATGGAAATAACCAGCAGTTTGCACTACGAAAGAAGTCTAGCCTTGCAGCGTTAATATTTTATTTTATGCTTCAGGAAAATTATTTGCTTTCTAAAAGAGTCCCTGGTCATTGTTTAATAGAAGGCAAAACTACTAAAACAAATCGATGGGTAATATAAATTCTTCAAACCCTGTGTTGAGATATAAGCTTTCTTATCAATGAAAGAGACAAAGTTTAAGGGCGAGCAAGTTTAAGACTGGTCAAATCTGTTGGCGCTTAATGTTCAAGCTTCAACTTGATTGAC
Organism: Erythroxylum rufum; assembly: GCA_027478365.1. NCBI lineage: Eukaryota > Viridiplantae > Streptophyta > Magnoliopsida > Malpighiales > Erythroxylaceae > Erythroxylum > Erythroxylum rufum. The sequence goes on along the minus strand of JANIHZ010000003.1, from coordinate 31,866,742 downwards.
ATTTGTTAGTTGCACATAACTTGACTCCAAGTTTTGATTTCTATACTGGCAATAAAAATGTTTGGTCCCTCACAAAAATATCCATAAACAATTGTATATTTACAGTAGAAGTTAAGTTTAATCAACAGATCATAATGTCTCAGGGAAGCTCCAGGTTTTGGTAATATTTTAGATATAGCCTTCATTCCTTATAATGGACTAAAAGGTGTGACGTATGGTTTAACTGAACTACCATTTTCTTTATTCAGAGTGTATTACCTTATCTAATTTCTTTCTTGGCTTTCGCTTTCTCTGTCTTACATGAAAAGAGTTACTAAGAAATGATTTCATTGCTTTTCTCGTACCATGTAAACAGTTACAAAGTGAAGTCATTTGAATATTGGCTCAAAGCAAAGTCAGAAATGGAAGCTACTTTCAGGTGATCAACAATGGTGGCTTAACAATGGAGGCTTGGATTTTTCCGATGATCAACAATGGTGGCTTTGTTCACACCCAGTGAATTCTCTATATAAGAGAAGCAAATGAAGGAAGAGAGATAAGAGCAGAAGTTGGAGAAGTTGTGAGAGAGTAGAGAGTTTTCCAGAAGAGTGAGAGAGCCACAATTTCGAGAGGAAAAAAAAAAGAAAGAGAGAGAAGAGTAGTGAAAGGGAGAGAGAAAAGAAAAAAATTATTGATATTGTTTTGTTTTCTCTTTTCTAGTAGGAGCTTGGGTTATTTTGGGTTTCTTGGAAAACACTATTGTATGCTCTCATTGTTATAGTAAAATACTCAGTCATCTCCAAACTAGACATAGGCATTGCCGAATCAGTATAAAAATCTTGGCGTTCTTTTGTTGCTGTTTTATTTTTACTCCAAATTTATCCACGTTTCCGCACAACAAAGTCTAGCCAGAATATTGAAACAGTTACATATGCTAAAAAGTTGATCCCTTAAATTGCAAGCAAAGAATATATAGCTAAAGGATTCCGAAGGTTCAAAACAGAACAAACAACCATTTGAAGTGAGGTTCAAGTAGGAGAGAACGTCCCTTTTCCTAAGCTTTTGATTCAAAACTGAACTTACGAGGAAGATGTTCTGAGATAGTTCTTTGTTACCAAGAACTGACGAGTTGTTTACAATCCAGATCATTTCATTATTCAAAAACTGATCGGGGCTACAAATAGGACCCCTGATGTGAAAGCACCTAGGAGAACTAGATAGGCAGCACCAAGTGTTATTCCTTATAATTAATTAAGCTTTGGCGTTGAAGAAGTTTTTCCAGCTAATTGTCTTTATCCCGAGTCCATAAGGAGTTTCTCATCCAATTTTCAATCAATCTTAAGATATAAGAAGATGACTTGCCCTTAAGACATCGAGTGAATTAAGAATAGATTTGATGAGTGTAAACCTGTCGGTATAAGAAAGTAATTTAGTCGTTTAGGTTTCTACTGGCTCATGAACATGTTGAATAACGAAGGGTATATTATGTCTTGGTAATAAGAAGGTACCTAATTGAAAACTACAAATTTGTAAGTTTATGTCCGATAACCAATCGATTGGTTGTAGTTTAGTGATAAAATAATTTAAAGACATTTTTTATCTTGTACATATTTAGATATATATGATAAAATTTATAAAATAATTATACACTGCAAATGAAATTATAATAAAATTATAATTATAAGATTTATATTGTATTTATGTATTATCTCTAAATTGTTCCTAGGCATCGTTCTATTAAGACTGGATATTAATAGAACATGAAAAGGTTGGCACACATTATGTTTTTCCTTATGAAGGAAGTAGTAGATCTTATAGACTAAAGTATGGAGATATTTAAACAAATGTATTGGTGCTTATTAGAGAACAAGTTCACATAACTAACCCGACATAAAATAATCCATTTGGAACATTACTTATATGTCTATGTAAATTCTCATTGTAATGATTATATATGTGATCCTTTGATTTAAGGTCTTCAAAATTATCTTGTATAGAGATTGCTATATTTCGATACTACTTATGACCTATTTCATCATGGGTCGTTCAATCAGAAATCATTGAGTGTAGCATGAACTATATGGAAGTAGTTGTATGATCAAGATAAGATTTATCATTTTAAAGTAATTATGGAGAATGTTCCGTTATTCTCGATTAATTTAATTCAAGAAATCTTTGGTCAAGGGAAAATGAAAACTTTATAAATAGTTTACAAATATCATTAATTGAATTGATAGATAATAGCAGTAAACTAATATGATTAGACTTCAAAAGAGTATACGTTAATTTCATTTTGTCTAATCGTAACATTGTATGATGAAATAATTAAATTATACGAAAAAATCATGCAAAAAAAAGTTAGTCAAAATCACTTTGACATTCATAAATATTCGGTGGTCATGATATATTGCTAGAC
>JANIHZ010000003.1:31848123-31859529 GCA_027478365.1 Erythroxylum rufum | reverse complement strand
AAGCTTTAGATTTATAATGTTCTAATGTTACTTGATAGTTTAATAACTTAAACAATATTATTGTAGGAAAATCCCGAGGCTGCCAAATTTCGAACTAAACGTTTGAAACATATTGAACATTTGAATATTTTATTTAAAGATGTTGCAGCTACAGGGGAAGCAGCTTAGGCACCTTTTTCAGGTTTTGTACCAAATGGTGCTTACGTACCGTCTAGAGAAAGCCTAGTTGATACCAATCTTGATGATAACTTTTTCGAAGACTTTACTGTCAATCAAGAAATTGAAAATATTAATAATGAGATTGGTTCATCAACTCCAACTCTAGGAACTACTACAAAAGGAAAGGGGAAAAAAAGAAAGAGACATGATACTAGAACAGGGGCAACAGAAAGGTTATGTAAACATTTGGACCATATATGTGATGTACTAGAGAGCAGAACTTCAGTAAGCTCTATTAAAAGAGATGAACCTAGTTGTAGCATTTCTGAGGTGATGGACATCTTACGAAGTATAAATGAAATAGAAAGGGAGGTAAACTATTTATGTTAGCTACCAAATTATTTTTGAAGAAGGAAAATAGAGAGATGTTTATTGCGCTTAAGGATGTTGATCTTCAAATCGAATGACTTAAGAAAATGAAATGATTGTGATTTTTGTAATAAATTAGGCACATATTTGGTTACTAATATTGAACTAGTTGTAATGTGTCGTATTGGAATTCACTACTTGTAATGTGTTGTATTGGATTTCTATTTGGTTAATTTTGTTGTAATGAATTAAATTGTACTTTATTTTTATTGTGTTATGATTATTGCTATATTACCTTGTTATACAATAAGCTTATTATTTATTTATTTTATATATTTTGATACAGATGTCATCTTCTTATAATGATTCTGACAATGATCATGAATATAATGAAGAGATTGAAAAAGAAATTTTGCATATGGTTCAAACTGAAGCTGCACTAACCATAGACCATTATATTAAATATTATATTAAAAACCATGTAGAACATCCCCTCACACTGGATGGATGTTTGTAATGGAGATGCTTAATGGCCATAGAGATAGATGTCATCAACAATTTAGAATAAAGAAGGATGTGTTTATCAAATTATGTAAATTGTTGAATGAGTCATATGGATTAAAGAAAGGTACAGAAGTAACAATAGAAGAGGTTGTAGCTATGTTTTTTATCACTTTAGGTCATAGACTTTGCAATAGAATGGTTCAAAAAAGATTTCAACATTCTGGTGAAACAATTTCTAGATAGTTTGAAATAGTATTACAGGTTGTTTCACGGATGCCGATTGATTTCATAAATCCAAAAGATCCAACTTTTAGAGAAATTTCAAGCAAAATTAAAGATGATAGAAGGTATTGGCCTTATATTGAAGTCTGCATTGGAGCAATTGATGGAACACATATACTAGTTGTAGTTCCAAGGTCTAATAAAATAAAATATATCGGGAGAAAATGCATTCCTACGCAAAATGTAATGGTTGTATGTGATTTTGATATGTGATTTACTTTTGCTTGGGCTGGTTGGGAAGGCACAACACATAATGCTCGAATTTTTATGGAGGCTTTGCGTAATGATATATTACACTTCCCTCATCCACCTAGAGGTTTGTGACGGATAACTTTATATTTTTTTTATTTGTTCTTAATAATTTAGTACTTCTTCATTTATTTTTTTAATTTGGAATGTAGGAAAATATTATTTGGTTGATGCAGGATATCCTTACATGCAAGATTATTTAGGACCATACAAAGGTGAGAGGTATCATCTTCCTGATTTTCGACGTGCTGGTTTTCCAAGAGGGAAGAAAGAAATATTCAATCATACGTATTCTTCTTTAAAATGCACAATCGAAAGAACATTTGGCATTTGAAAAAATAGGTGGAAAATTTTATGTCAAATGCCCAGTTTTCCTTTTCCAACGCAAGTTAAATTGTAATTGCTTTAATGGCCATTCAAAATTTTATAAGGTTAAATGCTCAAAATGTAACATCCTGTTACCTGCGAGAAGGTTAGAATTGTAAATATGAGTGACTAAAGAGAGCTTAGAAAAGCATTTCATGCTCACGCATAATATGGCATTTACACAGAGACGGAGCCACTTGGCACTGGGCCCCCCAAAATTTAAAAAAATTATATATATATGTATATATATATATATAGGCATATCCCTGAAACACGCAGCTGTAGTTATAAAGCTGTCGTGTACAGTGTATATAGGATTGCTCTTTTGCAGCAGTTTTTCAACAACACTCATTGCAATATATATATATATATACACACACACACACACACACACACATAAGAACGGAATTATTTAGAATACAGTGGTATATTGAGGCCCTCAAAATTTTAAAAAATTAAATATTTGGACCCTCCTATATTAAATTTCTGGTTCCGCCACTGCCTACAACGTTTTTAGTATTAATAAATAAGCACAATAAGTTATCTCACAATATACTTATCCATATGGAGAGGACAAGGCTCCTTGAAACAATTGAAAATGAATTTTTCCTATTCCCCTACATGACCTTTTACCCAAGTGCTTATACTGATCCTTAGTGATACGAATGAAATAAGGTATTCTAGAATTTGTAACAAACATCCTTCGTATAACTACTTATCATATCAAAGTCTATCTCCATCATTTCAAGCATTTACTTCTAAGTTATCCAATGTTTCCATTTCTAAGAATATACAAGGGGCTCTAAATATTCCTGAGTGGAGGGATGCAGTCCTGAAGGAGATTGGAGTTTTGGGAAAAAATAGAATGTGAGAGGAACTTGATCTTCCAAGAGTAAAAACATTGGTTGGATGTAAATGGGTAATCACCATAAATTACAATCCTAATGGATCACTTGAAAGATATAAGACTCGCCTATGGGTTTACACAAACCGCTGCATAGATTATTCAGAAAATTTTTCACCTGTTGCTAAGTTAAATATTGTGAGAGTGTTGCTTGCAGTTAATCTCGATTGGACTCTACATTAGTTGGATGTGAAAAATATCTTCCTAAATGGAGATTTACAAGAAGAGGTGTATATGGAGCCTCCCCCAGGATTTAGTGAAAGCTTCGAAAAAAGGATATGCAAACTAAAAAAATCTGTATACGAAGTCTCAAGATTTCTTTCAGAGGTAGTCTAATCATACTCTATTCATAAAAAGTTCTACAAAAGGAAGGAATGTGATTCTGTTGTGCACGTAAACGACATTATCCTCACTGGCAATGATTTTGAGGAAATTGAAATTCTTAAAAAGAATCTCTCAAAGGAGTTTAAAATCAAAGACATGGGGTATCTTAGATACTTCCTAGGGGATGGAAATTGCTAAATCTAAGAAGGGCATAGTAGTCTCCCAATAGAAGTATATCCTAGCCCTTCTAGAAGAAATTAGGATGAATGGATGTAAACCATCAAATACTCTTATGGAAATCAACTCAAAGTTGGGTAAGGTTAAAGGAGTTTCAATAGATACAAGTCGATATCAACGACTAGTAGGAAAGCTAATCTATTTATCTCACACCAGACTAGATATTTCATTTATTGTCAGTGTGGTAAGTCAGTTTATGCATACTCCCTATGAAGAACACTTGAAAGTAGTGTATAGAATCATAAGATACTTAAAGGGGACTCTAGGGAAAGGATTATTCTTCAAGAAAAGTGAAAGAGAGTTGAAGTCCACACTGATGCAGACCGGGCATTACTAATAGAAGATCAACTTTTGGGTATTGCATATATTTGTGGGAAATCTAGTAACTTGGAAGAGGAAAAAGCAAAGTGTGGTAACCAGAAGTAGTGCAGAGGGGGCTTAAGGAATTTGTGAAATAATTTGGATTAAAAGAGTAATGGAAGAACTTAAGAAACCAATGGAGCACCCAATGAAGTTGTTTTGTGATAACAAGCAGCTCTCAGTATTGCCAACAATCCAATTCGACATGATCAGACGAAGCATGTGGAGATTGACAGACATTTTATAAAAGAAAAACTTGAAAGTGGACTCATTCATATACCATTTTTACCTACAATACAAGTTGTCGATGTCTTCACCAAAGGACTACTAAAACAGAATTTTGAGTTCTTTGTAAGCAAGTTGGGCATAATCAATATCTAAGCAACAACTTGAGGGATAGTGTTGATATTATGGAAATAATCAGCTAGAGATAATTAGCTGATTATTTCCATAATATAGAGATAATTAGTTGATTTTCTATAGATAATTAGTTGATATTTGTTATGGTCTAATTGTCCCAAATCGATAACAAGAGAGGTTGATATGAGGATTATAGGCTTATGGGCTCTCCCATCATTTAAGCTAATTTTTGGGGTTGGTTCTCCCATAAGACCTGTAACAATTGGTATCAGAGTTGTTTCGATCTCGGAGCAGTTCATGCTCAAAATCAGAATGGATTCCCAAATTGAAAAACTTAAAGAACGTGTCAATGAAATTCCTGAACTTAAAAAAGAGGTGGCTGGACTATCAGCTGTAGTAACCTTGTTGGTTCAACAAATGAAAGAGAATCAACATTCACTTGAAACCCTGCTACAAAACTCGTCCCCCGAAAATCCAAACTGTGTGGAATCCAATAACACCTAACGAAATGTGGTGGAACCCATTAATGTCGAGAAAGAGACGACACTAGAGGAGGTGACAGCGATTGCTGAACATATCTGGGAGAAAGATCGACACCCTCGAAAGTTGGAATTGCCAGTGTTTGATGGGAGGGCGTTGATTCCTGGATTTTTAGAGCTGAAAAGTATTTTTCCATTAACCATTTATTAGAGGCAGAGAAGCTTGAGATAGTGGGTGTTTGTTTTAAAGGTGAGGCACAAGCTTAAGGTTTGAAGAGAGGGATAGGGTTTTTGAGAGTTGGGAGGAGCTGAAAACCCAGATATTGCATAGATTCGCTGGATTACAAGTTGGTTCCTTACTCCATCGTTTCTTCGCCGTCAAACAACACGGAACAGTCGCTGAATACTGAGCCCAGTTTGACTATTTAGCGGCATCGATTGGAAGGGTTGACAACAACATCATGTCTGTCATATTTGTTAATGGCCTTAATGAGAAAATTCGGGCTAAACTTCTGGTCTTAAACCCAAGAAATCTGAAGGAGACTATGGAAGCTTCGGATCGGGTTGAACACAAGAACCAAGTCCTGTCCACTGCCCAACACACCAAACCCACCAAAGAGCCCCATTCAATCCTATTCAAATCAGACGTTAAAACGGTCACATGGACCCTAAACAAACCCTAAAACCCTTTCACCAGCAACACCCAAAATGCCAAACCTCCCCAAGTCATCCGCAAAACAAAAAACACAAGCACCAACCCCCTTTTTTTTTTTTGGAGAAAACACAAGCACCAACCCGTCTTATGGGTACCCACGATTTCAAAATCTTACGGCCAATGAAGCTTAAAGCCGAAGAGAACAAGGGCTTTGTTATCGTTGCGATGAAAAATGGCATATTGGACATCAATGTAAAAAGGAAAGAATTGCATATGTTGTTAGTGAGTGAGGAAGACGGAGGGGATGGTATAGAGTAGATGGGTCAAGCTGAAATAGAGGTGCTAGGAGGAGTAGGATTATCCTTGAATTCTTTTGTGGATTGTCCAAACCAAAAACTCTAAATTGAAAGGAGAAGTGCATGGGTTTGATAAAGTGGTTTTAATTGACTGCGGGGCCACGCATAATTTCACTTCCAATAGTGTTGTGGAGGCTTTGCAATTACCCATTCAGGAGACTTCACAATATGGAGTGGTCATTGGTTCCAAGAAATAGTTGAAAGGAATGGGTTTAAGGGTGTGGTCTTGAAGCTCCAAAACATAACAATTGTGGAGGACTTCCTACCATTAACTTTAGGGAGTATTGATGTCATTTTGGGCCTAAAGTGGTTAGCAACATTGGGAGAGACACGTGATGATTGGAAGAAGCTTATGATGACGTTTGAATTGAGCGGTCAGTCAGTCACTTTGAAAGGTGATCCTAGCTTGACAAAAGCCATGGTCTGTCTAAAAACTATGGTGAAAGAACTGCAAGTGGAGAAAGAAGGGTTGATGTTTGGAGTTGTTTCACTTAGAAACCACAAAAGGAAAGACTAGAGGATGTTGAGTCTGTGTTGAGAGAGTTGTTGGAAGAATTTAATGACGTGAGTTCCGAAACTAAAGAGTTACCCCCATTCAAAGGTCATAAACAAGCGATAGTGCTTAAGGAGGGTTCAGAACCAGTCAATGTGCGGCCTTATCGGTATCCACATATTCAGAAAAACGAAATTGAGAAGTTAGTGACTAAGATGCAAGAGGAGGGAGTAATTAGGCCAAGTGTAAGCCCATTTTTGAGCCCGATATTGTTGGTTTGAAAGAAGGATGGGAGTTGGCAATTTTGTGTGGGTTATAGGGCCTTGAATCGAGCAATAGTTCATAATAGATTTCCAATCCCAAATATTGACGAATTGCTTGCTGAGTTGAATGGGGCAAGAATTTTTACTAAACTTGACTTATAAAGTCTGAATACCACCAAATCTCGGTCCAGCCGGAGGATGTGCATAAAACAGCGTTTGTATGCATGATAGTCACTTCAAGTTCCTTGTAATGCCGTTCGGGTTAACGAACGCACCAGCAACATTTCAGGCAATGATGAACAAAATTTTAAGGGGTTTACTTCAGCGGCATGTGCTGGTTTTCTTCGATGATATTCTAATTTACAATGCTTCTGTGAGTGACCATATTGAGCATTTACATGTTAATTTATCTCGGCTTTGACAAGCACCAATTATTTGCAAACTTGAAAAGGTGCTGCTTTGGGTGCACGGAGTTGGCATATTTGGGGCACGTAATTTTCGAGAAGGGAGTGTCCGCAGACCTCGAAAAAGTCAAACTTATGGATGAGTGGCCAAAAAAAAACAAAAGGAATTGAGGGGATTCCTGAGGCCAACAGGGTATTATCAGCAGTTTGTTTGTGATTATAGGAAATTGGGTCAGGTGCTATTTTGAGCCAAAAAGGACAACCTATAGCTTTCTTCAGCCATGCTTTAGTTGGAAGGTCACGTTTCAAATCATTGTATGAGCACAAACTTATGGTGATCGTTATGGCAATCCAAAAATGGCGCTACTATTTATTAGGCCGTCATTTCATTGTTAGAACTGATCAAAAATCTCTTCAGTGTTTGCTTGAGCAAAGGGATATTTTGGGAGGGTATGCGAGCTGATATAAAGCGTTTTGTGGCTAAATGTCCTATCTGCCAGCAACATAAATATGAGATCCTCTCCCCCGCTAGTCTGCTTCAACCCCTTCCAATTCCTCAAACCATATGGGAGGACATAACCATGAATTTTGTGGAAGGTTTGCCGAAATCCTATGGATTTGATTCGATCTTGGTGGTGGTGGACCGACTCAATAAGTATGCTCATTTCATCCTTCTCAAGCATCCATTTACTGCCAAAGTGGTTGCGGATGAATTTATGAAACAAGTGGTGAAATTACATGGATTTCCACGGAGTATTGTGATTGATAGAGACCGGATTTTCTTGAGTAATTTCTAGACTGAGCTTTTCAGGTTGCAGTGCACTCAGTTAAGGCAAAGTAAGGCTTACCATCCGCAAACCGATGGTTAAAGTGAACTTGTAAAGAGGTGTCTCGAGGCGTACCTACGTTGTTTTGCAAGTCAGCAGCCTAAGCAATGGTCTAGATGGTTGTCTTGGGAAAATTATTGTTACAACAACTCTTTCCATATTTCTATCAAAACCACACCCTTCAAGGTTGTATATGATAGAGATCCTCCCTCACTAATCAGGTATCCCTATTCCAATACTACTAATTCCGCGTTGGATGAAATGCTGCTTGTAAGAGACTTGATGTTGAATGAGCTAAAGGACCAATTGGTAGTTGCTCAAAATAAGATGACGACGGCAGCTAATAAGCATCACAGAGAAGTTGAGTTTTCAATTGGTGAGATGGTGTACTTGACTCTACGTCCTTATCTTCAACAATTCTTAGCCAAGTGTCCAAATGAAAAACTTTCTCCGATATTCTTTGGGCCCTATCAAGTGGTACAACGTATTGGGAAGGTTGTCTATAAACTTGCACTTCTGGATTCAACAGCAATACACACTGTTTTCCACATCTCACAACTTAAAAAGGCATTGGGAAATACTTCACAAGTGTAGCCTCTCCCTCCAATTCTGACTGCTGATATGGACTGGTTGGTTGAATTGCAAGAAATTCTAGATACGGGTGAGACACTTGAGGGTTTAAAAGTGTTGGTGTTATGGAAGGATCTTCCTCCTTTTGAAGCCACTTGGGAACTTCTGTTGCTGATACAAGAATTATTTCTTAATTTCCACCTTGGGGACAAGACGGGTGTTGAGGGGGGAGTAACGATAGGTTTGCTACTGCTAATAGGCCTCCAATTAAGTTTGTCTACGCAAGGAAGAAGTATCATGGCTACAAAAGGGCTGGCTCGAATTAATGGGCTCGTATGAGGTCAGGGAACGTTGGTTATTTGGTTAGGGAATGTTAGTAGAGTATGTGGGTCATGTGTGGCAGGTTGTTACACTGCTTTGTCTTATCTACTGAGTTGTCTATTTTCTATTGTTAGTGAGTCTGTTATTAAAAGTGGGATGTGGAAAGGTGTGATGATCATTGGGAATCTATTGTTATTGAGTGGGTCTTGGGAGAGAAGGCAACCTCTCGAATGTTGCTGGTGTCACCTGTTATCTTTTTTCCTTTCATCATCAATACAACACACCTTCCTTTTCTCTATTTCCAGTTTATTAATCTAATATCAACCATTACTCCAAACATTTATCAACTATCACATTTCTAATCCTATCATTTTTTCCCATAAGACCTGTAACAATTGGTATCAGAGCTAACACCACTCCTTCAAGTCCTCGTGCCACGCCCACGGGTGATGATGCCAGTATTGTAGTGTTCGGTTGAGGCTAGAAAAGGTCTAGCACACAGCCAACCCAAGGGTGTGTGGGTGGTGACACTAGTATAGCAGTGTTTCCCCGGGCTAGAAAAAGGTCTAGCACATAGCCAGCTCGCCGATGCCTAGACTGCGAAGTGTGGTGGAATGTTACGGTCTAATTGTCCCACATCGGTAATAAGAGAAGTTGATGTGGGGTTTATAAGCTTATGGGCTCTCTCACCCTTTAATCTAGCTTTTGGGGTTGGTTCTGCCATAAGACATGTAACAATATTCTATTAATTAGTTGAGATTTTATTACTTAGAGAATATATAGATTCTTATTAATTTAAGGAGTTAAATATGGTTGTATTGTCCTATATAATCCTTGTACTATTCACAAAAAATTAAGGAAGAATCACTTTGTCTTCTTTCTTCAAAATTACATCAACTTGATTTCTTCCGAAGGTCAAGGAATCATAATTACTAAAGATACATTAGGCAATACGTATAAAACTAAACAAATCAGATTTATTTCTTAGGGTAGATAACTAAGAACACACATTATAATTCCTTGTGCTCAAATATGTATGACTAGTTACTTAATGTTACTCCAAAGTGGCTCATCAATGAATATTTAGTATGTAAAAGTTTCCCTTCGAAATCAACGAACAATAGAATGTTAATAACACCACAAACAACAAGCATTCAACTCAAGCCCTAAGTTAACATTGGGTTCAAACAAGTCGAGAGGTTCTTAGATCAAAGACGAAAGGCAAAACAATTGCGAAATAAAGGCATTACTATAGGAAATTTTACCTAAGATATAGATAGCGAGTCTTGTTAAATTTACGAAAAGTGGTCTAAACACAAGCATGTAGAGTTAGAGAGTGTAAAATATATAATTAGTAATAACATGGGTGAAACGATGTGTATATTCCTACTACACCCAAAAAAAGATATAATTTTTGTGAAAATTTAGTATGAAGGTGAAAATTTTTAATTCTACCAAAGAGAAAATTTGCACCCACTAGGCCTGCTTCTAGCTTCACCCCTAATTTAAAACTTCATTCTTCTAAAGAAGCAGGGGCATAAATAGGAACAGTAAAATTCAGTTGTAGCTTTGCTGCAGCATCTCATGGAACATCTAAGTAACATGAAGCTCAACTTCCAATTCCAATCATTGCATATTAAACCCCGAAGCAGCCTCAAGGTTAGACGAACTACTGATGAAACAATGGATCATGGAAAGTACTAGGGAACAACTAATGATCACATGTTACTGATGTCTATATAAACGCATTCAAAATGGTTCAACAAATAGGTTTATGATCACAAAATGATATAAAGAAAGAAAAATCAAATCACACACCCACAAAATATATATCTTTCACAAATTGGTCAATAATTGAAAGTAATATGAAAATTCTCAAATATAAACAACCGGTAGTCAATGAACTTACTTCTGACTTTCAAGAATGGGAATACGTGCAAGAACAAACTCACAAAAAAGCTCCAATATCTCATAAGCAGCCCATATGTTTTGCTCACGTATTACATGTTCAACCTAACAAAAAAGAAAGCAATGCAGCAAATAAAAGAGTTATTTTCTCAATTATTAAAAGAAGGAAAATCCTGACCGCAATTCACAAGCAGTCGAAGCACAAAGGATACCCGAATTCGAGCTATTGCTTCTTGGCCAGCCTGCAAAAACTGTGCAATCTCGTTGCGCATGTGTTTGAGATGCAAACCTCTCTTATTTTGAAGCAATTTGATTCGTGAAATTGCTAAAGTCAAGGATGTTTTGCTACAAAGCCAATCAACAAAATACATTCAAATGCCCAAAAATTTTGACGAGAAACAAAACAAATGAAGCTCTGAGGACACAGAAGAGAATTTCATTTGACTGGAACTGTCACAACCAAAAGCAGATACAAAGAGAAAATCCCACTCGCAACAAATCACTACATCTATGATCTAAAATCAAGGCAAACGAACTAAATACTGCAGTTACATAAATCAATCAACCCAAATCCAGAGACGGATCATAAGGATCAGAATTTTGACTTACTAGGTTTAAAGTAGAAAAGGCACATGATTTGACCCACAGGTGTATAAAGTAAATCAGTCACAATTGAATCAACAAAACCAACAATGCAATTTGAGTACGCGTTAGAATCAACAATAAGTCCAAATTGAGACAGAAAACTTCGAAAGAAAATCTGCGGCACGAACCATTTAGAACCGAAAACGCCTCTGTTGAAGAGCTGGTTTAGGAGTGACATTGATGCATAAAGACAAGCTTGCAGGTTGTACAAATTCTAAGACAAGAATAGATCGGAAGCTATTGTGGTCAATGCCACAGTCTGCAGGTATTTTCTTTTAGGATTCCTAGGGATGGTGGTGAACAGTTACCCTCAATCATTTGTGTAAAGTAAGCTCTTAATTTGGGGAAAAAAAAAAAAGAACGGAAAAATT
>JANIHZ010000003.1:31813036-31826088 GCA_027478365.1 Erythroxylum rufum | reverse complement strand
AAGAAAATACCGAAAAACAGAAAATCTTATTTATCTTTTTTTTTGGTGAGATGCTCTCTGCTTTTTCACGCAAGACCTGTCCACAGGTGCTAATACAGTCGTCAAGTCAGAAAGGAAGCATATTTCGTAATAGAACTACCGGAACCGGATCAGTATTCATTGATTGGATTCAAGATTACCTTCTCTAGCATGTGAAATTGAAGGGGGGGCAAAAAAAAAGAATCCGGAAGGTTCAGTTCTTCGAGCAGCATCGATAATCAAGCCACGCAACGATATCATCAAGGACAGTGAAGCCCATGTCTCCAGGTTCTCCTTCAAGAATGCAGTGATAACAATCTTCATAAAGCTTAAGTGTTTTGTCTTTGCTGGAGGCTTTCTCGTACAGAAACTTACTCACCTGCGGATCAGTCACTTTATCAGCAGCTCCGTGAATAATAAGTAATGGGGAAGACACCTGCATAACCTCTTCAATCAGTTAACTTCTGTGAGAAATGAGAAATGCATAAACAGATTTTTGTCTGACCTCATCCACTCGTGCCTCAATATCTTTTGTAGCCTGAATCAGTTCAACAGCAGTCCTAACTCTCACTTTGTCATTGTAGCAAATCACATTGTAGAGAGCCTAACAGAAAAGTTTTTTTTTTTTTGGAAATAGCATTAGTCTTCATATCAATTTCACCAAAGAATGGCATAAGTTCACGTTTAAAGGATGCAGCACATCATAACTTTGACAGCACAACCTGGAATTTAAGATGATTCCAAACCCAAGACAACAATTTACCGTCAGCACTAGAAGCTGTGTTGTCTTCGTGACAAATTGTTAATGAATAAGAAAAGTACAAGATTTTTAGGTCAAAGAGTGGAAGTTATGTGGGATTATAAGCTAATTGGCTGCTCTGCTGCTGAATAGTAGACAAGTCTCCTATATATTGATGTAGTTTCACAGTTTCTTTATTTAAAACAGTAATCACTATAAATCAACACAAATTTAAGCAGCCTAATCTTATAAATTGAGATTGTGCCATAAAATTACGCCTCAAACCAAAAAAGAGTTTGTGAGAAGAAATCGCTTCCATGGTTACATTGAGTCACTGGACAGTATCAAGTACCATAATGGCATAAGCACCATCAAATATGCTATATTAAAAAAGTTAGGGGGTTAATTGTGCAAGGAGGAGAAGATTTTAAGTTTTTGTAGTACAACGGGTTCCGTATCAAGCAGCAGTAGAGAGAGTTGGCAGAGGACAAACCGTTTCTCTTTTCTTTAAGTCTCTAAAGGCTAGCTCTGCCAGATCTTTCTGTGGGACGAGCTTTGCTTTTGGCAAGACCCTAGACAAAAGAGTTAAGACCTTCAAAGCTGCTGGTGGAGGCAACACATCGTCTGAAATCTTGGCAATAACTCAAGGTTAGAGATCTTAGCAGATACATGTAGTCTCCCAATGGCATAAAACAAAAAACCAAAGAGATTACAGCTTTCATTCCCCAAATCAACAAACACTACCAATATCTACACTGCACTAAACAGCTGACTGCGTAACTCACTTTCATAAATGTTGGCTGCAACCGCCTAAAGGGTTCAATTGAACCACATTCTAATGCAGATAACTAGAATTATATTACAAAATTATAATCTATGCCAATATTTTACTCCAGAATTCAATTTCCAAACAATATCAAAAGGATCAAATTTCTTCCAGCAAAGGGGGGAAAGTCAAATGTCAATGACTTTCACTTTCAATTGAGCTACATGGAAGAGATCTTACTTTGTTTGAAGTAAGAGATCACATCAGAAGTCCTCTTAGAAAATGTATTTCAAAGAATGCCACACGTTCCAACATCTACTTAGAGAGAAAGATTACATTTATTGTCAATTTGCGTGAAAAGCTTGCTTAAAAGCAAAAGTTCCAAGAAATTAGTCATTCTTGAAATTTAGTTAGTAGCAGATATGAAAGGTTCTCAATGTCCTTAACTCAAGTTAATATAATGACATAAAATCTACACTACATACTCAATGGATACATAATTTTCATACATGATAAAAACATAAGAAGACATTTTCATCTATGCATGGTGGAGACAAGGTCATGAATCTCCAACACTTCGAGAGAAAGCATGGACATACAAACAAGCTAGCCACCAAATTATTATATATGCACGTCTTCATTGGTATGTAAGTTAGTTGGGAATGAGAGAAAGCATGGACATATGAACAAGCTAGCTACCAAATTATCTAAATATGCAGTCTTTATTGGTATGGAAGTTAGTTGGGAATGCATCCTGAGATGGGAAATAATACTGAGAAATGCACAGCTTGGGGATGGTGCACATACTCAAAGCTTAGCATGCAGGAATGAAAATAATAACTGATAAGCTAATTAAGTTAAATAATGTCTATAACATAAGCAAGGATGAGCTTACTTTACACATAGGAGCTACGAGGATTATGCCATCCCATGCATTTGGTTCCCTTAAAAGAACTTTTAAAGAAACAGCTCCACCCATAGACTGGCCCAGCATGAAGAACGGTAATCCTTTCACTTCAGGTCTTTCTGCCATTCAAGATAGTAACTCAAATCAGAAAAACATGTCCAATAAAAAAGGATCACCAGAAAATTGATGAGTGTCATTTCAAGGAAGATATATATTGAACCTTTAATTTTTCTACAATGTTCAATAACATTGTCTACTAATCCATTAAAGCTTGGGACATAACCGTGTAGTCCTTCAGAAAGACCAAAACCAGGATGATCTAAGGCATAAACGCCAAATCCAGATGAAGCAATTCTTTTTGCAATTCCTGGAAAATTGCAAACATGAAGCCATACCTGTGAAGTTATTTGAAAAACGATAAGAAGAGAAAAAGAGACCAACCTTCAAAGAAGAAAGTGCAAGTATCACCATATCCATGACAAAAACACAAAGCACCTTTAATACGAACTCCTGGTTCAGGCAACCAACTTTTGCAAAATATTTCCGAACCTAATGAGTTCCATTCATACCACTGCAGAAAAGGATAACATCACACCAACTGTTACCAAGTTCAAAATTCCACCGGCAACTGAATGTAATCACCCTTCAGTTGGCAACATAATTCATAAATGAATCAAATGATTATATTGATCGCTTCAAATAATGTAAATCACCGGCAATCTAGCCAGAAACACTACATGTTCTATCCACCATAATCACTACAAGGAAATCAAGATAGTCTTTATTACCAAAGAGGAAAATAAATACGTTTTAACTACTTTGCTTAATATATTTATTAATATTTATTAATAAACTCAGAATTTTCTCGTTGGTAAAAGTGAAAGAACGTCATAGTATTTCTAAAAGAAAACATGGGTATCATTCGAAAGAATAAAGAGCTAGACGGGTAACGAGATTTTAGCTCAAACGCACATCTCCTTTGCGTAGTGACTCAGTGTATGTTACGTTTTTATCTATAAAGAGTGTTGGACTATATGCCCTTTTAACTGTATTAATCACAATTAACTAAACATTTTCTTCTTAAAAATAAAATAAGGTTAAGTGAGGCCGGAGTTGATTCCAAATAAACATAACAAGCAGGGCCTAGATATTCATGTAGGAAATAAACACAACATAATAAATTGTTAGAATCAAATGACATAAAAACGTTTCACGGTCCTCTTTCATTGCACCTGGCTACTCTAGTGTCAAAGCAGCAGAGCTTACCTCTTTTGTCCTAATCCCAGTAGGAGCCATCTGTCCACCAACCAAAAAAAAAAAAAAAAGGCAAAAGAATTTCAGACATATCCCTACCAACTTCATAAAGAAACGAAATTGTCATAAACATGACTCTAACAGATCAAACTACTACACTGATCATAATCGGTCCAAACGAATACCAAATTAAACCTTGAAGAGTGGATGATCAAGCTGACGTTGCACCTCAGAGAAAGCCGATCGAACTCGTCTGCGGGCAGGCGCATGGTCTAAGTTCTGAGCGGCAATCCTATTCAACTCATCACTCACAGCTTCTATCTTCTTCTGTAACTTGGCAGAAACAGACAGGATTCGGGGTCTCGCCAACTTAAAAAATGTTGAAACTTTTGGGTTCATTTTGTGTCGTGGGCTAGTGGGCAATTGTTGGTTCCAAGGAAGAGTGATCGGAGGGTAAAATTCTCGGTGAAAGATGGAGAGGGTAGGTGGACGGAATCCCTGTGTTAGAGAAAGAGCCATGGAGAAGAGACAGTGTCAGAATTGGGACACACAAAGTGAGGTCAGCAACAGAAAAATGACTTTATATTTGAATATTGGACCAGGTGGCTCCTCCTCCTAGTACTTGGAGCATAAAGGTTGAATCCCCAATTCAAAGGGCCCTCATAATCCGGCCCGACGAAGCAATTGGGAGGATATAAATCAGGTATTTAGCGGCCCGTTAAGGGAGAGGTGAGCAACCTACAGGTCTACAAAGAGCCTACCCTCAAAATTCACAAGGGGCTCAAGAATGTTACTCCCACACTGCAAACCGTGGGATTCAAACCTTACACCTTAGAGCAAATCTACCCCTCCGGAACCAACTAAGCTATGCCCTGCGGGCCCTCCTAGTCCTAGTGCTGCTAATTGGTACATACCACTTGCTGCTCTTTAGTAGTGCTAGTCCACTCTAGACTAAATGTGTATGTGCACGTGGTCCTTGTGGGCTATTTTTATGGTTCCCAGTTTATTATTATTTTCCATGTTGTTTCTCATTCGAGTTCCAACAACTATAGTTTAAGTTTAAGGTGATATAGCAGCGAAGATATGGGAAACTTTCACTTAAAATATCAAAAGCTTTCGGTGTAATCAAGGTTAGATCTCTAATTATTATCTTTCCACATGTGATTTGATTCCTCTTCCCATTCTTCTTGGCGCATATGAGGTGAGGCACATAGAAATTAACAAAGAACTTGTGGCTTGAGTTGATGGTCCTTCCTCCTTTAGAATCCAAGATAAACAGCTGAGAGAGATTCAATTTCAGTTACCGATCAAGTCAGCTAACACTTAGTAATCAAACTCATTTCCGCCGCTGTTGTTTTTGCGTAGATGACTTCAGCGGAGACAATTTGATTTTTGAGTATTATGTTATTAGCCTTTTCAATAAATATGAGATCCGACCAAAAATACTCATCCAATTCACTGCTTTTCATTAGGTATATCACTTGTAATACTTAAAAAGAGGTGGATATCTTCTCGTCCTTTTTGTAGACAACAAAGAATTTCTCATTCCATCAAGGAAAGTTGCATTATTTATCCACCTAAATGACCAAAATCAAACGACACACACTGAGTACATATTTCTTTTCTTTTTTATTTAAAGAAGAGGTCGAATGTAATATTCAATTATACCAATATGTTAGTAATAAGTCATTACGACCTATCGGAAAAAAAACATGAAAAATTTTGTGCAAAAAGTGAACCAACGCCACCTCCTTGAAAGAGCAAAAAAGTAGATAAAATTATAACACAAAATATAGTCTTATCTTTTAAAGGTAAAACTGTGATATTAAACAAAAAAATAAAAATAAAAAACCAATAATATCAGAGATAGTTATATTTATCCAATGTAAGATGATAATTCTTATGTAGTGACTGAGTGTGTTGATAGTAATGGTAATAGTGTAGATAGTGATAGTATTTTGCTTTGTTGCTCGAGAAAAGGAACCATATGTACTAGTAATTATAATTTTAAAGTGAATGATCGGATATTTAAAGAATTTTATCACAAACATAATTATAAATCATTATACAATTACCTTGACAATTTTAGGTTGTCTCAAATGTTAGTCCTTATTTTTACGTTCTCTTTTATTAGGACCAACTTCAAAACAATGTTAGACATCTTATGAGTACTCTAACTTTGCTCAACTTGTTTGGATTCCATGGTTCATCATCTTTATCCCTTCTTTTAGACTTCTTAGGCATTTTAGGCATCTTCTTAATCAAAGGAGGTTATATGGGTTGAAAATTTTAAATCTTCATCCAAAATTTTGGACCATTAATAGGGAACTCTTCAAATAGAATTCATGTTTGTAGTATTAGCTCGCATACTCATCGATATCCTCCTTATGATTTGATATACAAGAAAATACATGTTTACATGGAATTCCTATTAAATCCCAAAGTCTAAACTAACGTGTTATTTCTTGTAAATCAACAATGAACTTATCTGCAAAATGTGTTACTTCAAACTTTTGTTTGTCCTTATGATATAGTGTCATGCTTCCAATGTGTAGTCTTTATCTTCTTTCTCACCTTTGGACATACATCATCAGTAGATTTACTCATCATATCTCTTTTTTAATGAATTAGAGTCATTAAGAAACTTGAGTATCCTCTAGTATATTAATGAAGCTTTTTTTATCATGCTTCACAGATGAATACATTAAATTTATCATATATATTATTATGAACAATTTTACACTTTAGCCTTGTGTTAACAAACTCTTTCACAAAATTCTTATGATTACTTGCTTTTGAAGTCATCATAAGCCTTTTTTTTTAATACATTATTCAATTGCTCCATTATTTCATCAAACCCCACTTGTAATTTGCAATTAATCACTTTCTAAAATAAACACATTCGTATGTTGCCTTCATGAAATTTAGACTAATTGGCGTCCATATGTCGGGCACATTTTCTATGCTATACTTATGGGAAGAGATTCTTTAATGCATCTACTAAACCATGAACAAAAAAGAAAGAAAAACAAAACATTATAATGTAAGTATAATAATTCAAAACACATTTATTAATAAACTATACCTATATTAGAATTTTGACCTTTTATAGGTCACTTATAAACATCCATAAATTCCTACTAATGTTTAGATTATTAGTAAGAAGAATTGAAAACCAATACCGAGACTGGTAATTCTCTCCTCATCGCCAACCCAACACATATGGTACAATTGATTGTTTCCATCATGTACAACTGTAACTAATAAAAGACCTCCAAGAAATGTATTTAAAAAACATCCATCTAGCCTTATTATTTTTTGACAACTACTAAGGAAACCATACTTCAATATACTAAATCCCAAATAAAACCTCTTAAATATTGGTTGTCAGATTTTTCTTCAAGTTCATTTTGGATGATGATTTGGTCTTCTTTATCAACCCACCACAATTCTTGTCCATAATCTCACAGTTTTTCATGTTCCCTTCTATTGATCTTCGTAGCACTAAAATAGCTTTCCATTTAGCTTTACAGCATTAAGATTTAGTCACTTACAATGTGTACTTCCTTTGAAGATCACCTATCATCTTGCTAGTTGGCCAATTCAAGTTCCTCTTAAACTTGTATAAGAATCGATTTACTATTCACTTTTTACTAGCTTTTTTATTTCTTTTCACTTTCTTGCAAGTATGTTTATATCTTCATTGCAAAGGCCTTTTCATTTTCAATCCAACTAGCATAAACCCTAAAGTGATAGTGTGGATCATAAATAACTTTCATTCTTATACTAGATCTCGTCAATGAAACATTATATCTATTTATAATTGCATAATTTTTGATTGCCTCCCTAAACTGAACCTCATCCTTACACTTCATACGAACTTCAAACTGAAAATCTTTTATGTCAACTTTTGGATTAAAAAGAACATATTGCTCCCTTCTATTAGAGGCCTCACACCCACTATCATCACTATATATTGGTGATTGAACTTTAACATTAATGTCCTTCCTTATACTTACCACACCAACCTTATGAACTCCCTACTACTCTTTGTGAATTGTTTGAATAATTTTACTCTTCATTACTACATTTTGTGTTGCTTCCAACCCCATCCACAACACCATCACATTCAAACCCACTACCTACCTTCTTCCCATATTATTCATCATTAGTTATATAAATTTCATCATCACTTATGTCATTTTTAGATTAGTTCATCTCCATAACAACAAAATGTTCATCATTTTATTTATCCTAAACTTGGAATAATCCATATATCATAATCAATTTCTTTACCATCAATTGCAGTATTATCATATAACCATGCTCATAATAGATTTTAACATTATTTTTTTCAATTCTTCCATCCATTGAAGCATTAACAACTTGTCCTTAGATTATGTGTAAGCTTAACTCTTTTAAGTATCTCATTAGATCTTCCATAAATTTTTAAAACATCGATACAACTCTATGTTCTTTACCTTTGGATACTCCTTATAGTACTAACATACTAAGTTCATCAGCATTAATATCCTTCTTTCGTTTGCTCTTACCTCCAAAATATTTGTTATTTTCATTTCTTTCCAATACTCCACAATAATGAAACTTAAAATTTACCAACATTTGCATTACAAAGAATTTTACTATTTGTTTATGAAAAATTAAAAATACAAGCACCTCGTCAAACCAAATCCATAACATCCTTTAAAAGGGTTAAAATATAGAGTAATAGACAATGGAAACTAAATGTACTAAGAAATTCAATCATGAACAAAATGTAATCCCACCAATTGTCTCATAAATTAGCATATTCAAGTTTACTTACAGTTCCTTATATGTAAAGGGTTTAAAATTGTCTAAAGATGAAAGACAGTCTCCAATAACTACTAATGATGAATTGCAACATTGATTAATTCTATAGATAAAGAGCTACATCCTAATTTAAGAATATCCTATTGTTACATTCTTTCCATATTTCATAAACCAGATTACCAAGGGAGATTTGGAATACCATTTTATCATCTTCATATGAAAAGTTCCTTTGAATGCTCTATTAATCAATTTGTAACCAGTCATTAGGAGGAACAATTATATTATAGAGGTTTATGATGCCTTTCTATGCATAAAAAGAGAGTTATATTCTAGAGGTTTAAGAATTCAAAAACATGTTTATGGAAAATAACAAGAATAATGGATCAAGCAACTAACTTCAAGTTTTTTATTTATACAAGAGCAAAACTTAAGTTAGACAGTGTTTCAGTTGATATAAATAGGTGCTAAAGTTGAAAAAGAAAGAAAAGTCATTTGAAAGTAAGAGAAATAAATATCCAAATTCAACACATAAGGATATTAAATTATTGGAAAGAATTTAATCTTCCGACTCTACATCTATTGTTGACACTTTGATAGGAAGGAAGAAAAATAGGTTATTGGAAAGAACTTAAGTTGGTTTAAATTGAATAGAAGAATGTGAAGATTTGTGGAAGTTTAAATAACCAAACAAAAACGCTGAATTATTTCTTAAATAGATAATCTAAGGTTATATAAACTCACCTCTTAAAAAAGTGTGACAACGACGTTTTTAATCATAGGAGACATTGACACTCCCGATCACAATAGACAGTGACACTTGAAAGACACTTCCAATCGTAGGAGAGTATTGTACCATCAAGAATAAAAGATAATAGTCATTAATGAGGAAGTAAGAGAGTAATCATTTTGCAGCAAAAGAACAACTTGTAAGTAGGTTTAAAATTTTGTTTTTATTTAATTTATTTTTAAAGAAATGAGTTGAAAAAATAGGGACACATGTTAAAAACATGGGATGTCAAAAAATCTAATATGGTTTGCCATGTAAGCAACATTAACAGGAAATTAAATGTTTAATTATTTCATAAAAAATTGAAAGCCGAATTATTTTAGCATCACTTTTTAAAGTTTAGACTAGTATTGCAAAATTGAATAATGTTTGAGGTTTTTTTAATAATTAACCCTTTGGTCTAAGATTTTCTTATTTTTTTAATTAAGATCTCTTTTTTTTAGTTAGGTAGAATGACTACTCTTTTTTATTAGTATTAATACTCTTATGACTCGTATTCTTATTGAAGCATCCAAGCAAATTTGTAGCAAACTGTCCCCTTTTTAGAATTGTGGTAAATTGTATATTACTCTTTTTTGATTGAAATAATATTAATAAAAAGGAAATCTGACAAGAAACAAGTTAAATAAAAACAACTAGGCTAATGGAAGCACAAAATTAGCTAACCCAGTGATGAGCATCAAACACACCAAAATCTAGCTTTTGTAATGAGTGACTTGGTGTTTAGGATATGGGGAGGTTTAGTTGGATTTGATTAAGAAAATAAATTAAAATTAAACTAATGAAAGTAAATCAAATCAAATAAAGGAAAAATAATAAGATTGACAAATGAGTTTAGAATCCAATTCTCGGTTCAATCTCAGCCTTCATACGAATGAGCACATTTAATCACCATGTTATTCTCACACCTCTCTTAAAAACTACTAACTGTAAGTTAACAATAATCTCTGTTAACACTAAGTTTCCCTTATATTGTATCTAATCAAAATAAGCTCTTTAATTAGGTCTACATATCAACTAACCTAGAATAAGCTCTCTAGATTTAGTGTAAAACCTACATTATGAACTAGGAGAATAGGTTAATCTAGGAAACAACCACACAAGCTCAGATTATTTAATCTATGCTATGTTATCCCTAATGATTTACAATTATTAGTTTACCACAAATGAATTAGAGTTATAATGATTACGAATTGCAATCTAGATTTTGACAATGCGTTTGTATATAAACAATCCTTTGAAAATGTTTAGATCATTCGTACATGAATCTTAAAACATTAAGCAAAGAATAACACAAACAAATTCTAAAGAGAGAGAACAACACTACAAGATGAAAAGATGCTTAAAAGTGTTCTTTGGCCTTGATATCTCCTTCGAACTGGAAGGAAGAGGGTTAATTCCTTATAGATCCCAAAGAAGTAAGAGTTTTTCCAATTTTTGTGCTTCTAAAAAATTTCAATTCTTGTTTGGTGGCTTAAATGTCATTTTATAGTAAAAACTATTTGGGAGATACACAGTTGTGTAACTAATCGTGTATGTCAATTTTCCCTAATTTGTGAACATACATGATGTTGATAAGCTATATAGGGAGCTACAAAGGGAGCCAAATAGGGGTGCAGCTAACCATGTAAGTTGCAGGAGAGATTGAAGCTGTGTCTTTGCAATTCTACACATTTCCAAAGAGTTACATAGTCTTACACATGGCTATGTAAGTTATAGGAACTTTATTTATTTCATTATATTTTTCCCATCTTCACCCTAATTCATCTCCTTCTTATTCCATAAAGGCGGATAAGATTTAACAAAAAGACGATGGATCTAATGATATGTTTTAAGCTCATTTTAGTTTTTGTTCTTCCAACATATACCTAAAACAAAATATGAACCAAAATAAGTATCTTAAGCACATGATAACATTAATCACTAAGTATTAGGGAGTAAATATATTGTTAATAAAGCACTCATCAAGTTCCCCCATACTTAGCATTTGACCATCCTCAGGTAAAACAAAAAAATCAGAATCAGAATCCAAAACACTTCCCCTTGTTCCATATTTCGTAAGAACAAATTGTCATGAGAAAAGAGGAATAAATTTGAAAACCATGGTAAAAACTAATTATTAAATGCTTTTACTCATGATCAATCTGTTGGACCCTAAACTTTTCTTGGAAGTTATAACTATTATATGTGAAATGTTGGATGTTAAAAGTTGGAAAATGTAATTGGGACATGTTCATTGAGCGTACTTCGGTGTTTTAGCCATAACTTTTTCTCTAGTTATCGAAATGAGGTGATTCTTGATTTGGATTAAACTAGAGAAATAAGGCTACAAATTATCTATTGAAATTGATTCTAATTCAGTCCCTAATAATTTCAATTTTAGGATGGAATTTGAGCATAGAATATTGTTTCAGTATAAGAATAGTTCAGAAATGTTTGAGATATAACTTTCAGATTACTTAACAAAATTGAATGATTTTGGTGTCCCTAGAAAATTAAGACAATGAGGACTATTTTTCTAGAAGGAAGTGTTAGCAGATTCCTTCAATTGTTCCATGATCATTAGTTAAGAAGTTAGAAGTATAAGATGTTAGTTTTAAAGACCAAAGGAGGGCAAAATGGGAAGGACAAGCTTAATGAGGGGTAAAATTGGAAGAAAGACTAAATAAATGGTCTTGAATAGAATAGAATTTCTTGAGCAGCTAAAGAGGGAAG
The DNA here is from genome assembly GCA_027478365.1 of Erythroxylum rufum. Classification (NCBI taxonomy): domain Eukaryota; kingdom Viridiplantae; phylum Streptophyta; class Magnoliopsida; order Malpighiales; family Erythroxylaceae; genus Erythroxylum; species Erythroxylum rufum. Next base: position 31,814,090 of record JANIHZ010000003.1, on the reverse strand, counting down.
GAAAAAACGTGGGAAAGAGAGAAGAGAAGAGAGAAACAGTGGGAGAGAAGAGAGAAAGGAGAAAATCGTGAAAGAGGAAGGAAGAAGATTTGTCTAAGGTAAGCTTTATTTCTCTTCTTGCTTTGTTAGAGAAGGAGTTAGAAAGAGAAAAATGGGGTTTTTTTTTGGGAATGAATGGAGAAAGAAGATGGTTTAAGGAAACCCATTTGATTTTTAGGGTTTCTAAGCTAGGTTTTGGCTTTTCTAACCTAGATGGACTATGGGTAGGTTAGGTTTGAGATTGATTTTTATTGATTTCATTGGTTGTGATTTTTGAAGTTTTAGGGTTTTATTGAATTGGAATTGAATGGAAAATTAGATTGTTTTAGGAAAATCAAGAACAACCTCCCCAAGAGCAAGAGGAAGGGCACAAATTGAGTTTGGATTCTCAAGAGTTATAAGGTGGGTAATATCTTTATGGTTATTGTGTGATGGGCAAATGCCCTATTTGTATGTTTATGCTTAGACTTTGTGAATTTGAATTGTTGTGATTGTATGAAACATGTATGATGATTCATTATTATGTCATGCCATGAAAGACGAAAGGCTTTTTGTATGATGAATTATGACCATGTTATACCTTGCAAAAGGATATGACATTTTGAATTGAATTATGGCATGATTATGTTATGCCTTGCATTATGACATTTTGATTAAATGGAAAGAAGAAAAAGTATGAGAATATAAAATCGTGAATGATTGATTTGAGCATGAAAATTGATTGTGTTTCAGCGAGAGAGGAACTGATTCGTAGTCATGTGCACGTCGACGTAAGCCTTGTCCAGGCTGCCCACTTTGGCCCACGAGATCCGAAAAGTGGACTCATTTCGTTCATAGTGTAAACTTCGGTTTCTCCGTTTTGTTCCACAGAACCCTCGAGCCATTTGGATGTGCATTTGCTTTTTGACATGTTAAGTTGTAATGCAAATTGTGTAATATGCTTGGATGATAAATTACTTCAAATATGTTTAATGTGATTATGTATTGAATTATGGGTTGTGAATGTTGAACTTAC
>JANIHZ010000003.1:31799215-31812936 GCA_027478365.1 Erythroxylum rufum | reverse complement strand
AGTTAAGAGTGTAACGAAAAGCATTTAGTAGTTGAATTGATATGAAGAGATATTGCGTTTTGCAAGTTCATAGGTGTGGAAATTGTATTCTGAACTCAAGGGAAAAACTGTATCGATATGGGTAGAATTAGCCAAAGTTTCTTTCATGAAAGTTATAGTTTTACCTCTTAGCTTTCCAACGCTATAAAGTTTGTAAATTTTGGATATCGAAGTTGAGAGATATGAGCATTATAAGAGATGATGCTGCATAGGAAGTATGACCATGGAAGCTATGTAAATGATGAGAGTTTGTGTATTCTATGAGTTATTTGAGTTGAGATTTGGGAGTTTAAGACATTAAAATTGGTAATTGGATGTTTGAGAAGTGTTATTACACTTGAAGGCTTGAATTTGGGAAGATTATGAGTGGATATAATGTTAGAATGGATGTTGAAAGCATTGGAGAGACTTTGGAAGGAGTTTTGGGTCACCAATGTTTGTTTAACGGACTTTAGGTCTGTTTCTGTTAAACGGACCTTTTCTGGTGAAAAAGGGCCCCCTGCCTCACCAATGTCCATTTAACGGAAATGGATGTCCGTTAAATGGACCTTCTCAGTTGAAAATGGCTTTTAACCCAGTTTATATCCGTTAAACGGACATTCACGAGACATTTACAGTAAACCACGATTTTGACAACTTTAGATGCTAAATCTTGCTTTGAGGTCTTCATGAAAGTTGTAGATCTCGATGTCTTCTTTCTAACTGTCCATAAATGAAATCAATACGAAATTTTTAGAAAAAGTTATGGAAATCGCGCCAAGATATGTATAATTAGAGTAAGGATATAAACATGTTGGATTCCTTTAGCCATAACTTCTTCGTCCAACCTCCAAATTAAGTGATTCTTGAAGCGATAGATTTCTGACACATTGTATTACCTTCCTAAAAAAATTTATATCTTTTGTAATTGAATTAAAAAGATTGATGGAAATAAAATGAGGGATCGGTTGGAAGAGCATAACTAGGTTATGAATATACTTTGGGTTTTTAAGCATATCTTGAGCTATAGAGATCCAAATGAGGTGGTTCTTATTTCAAAATAAACTAGATCCATGGAGCTAAAAATAATTTGAAAATTCAAGTGGTGATTTAGGTGTCTAACTGGTGTGGGCTCACTCCTTGTGGTTTGGGATGTTATGAGAATGAGGATGAAACGATGAGGGCTAGCGAGATTTCATGGAAATGACCCTATAGGAAATACGCTCATGTATTATGTTTATGATATTTGGATCGATTGTTGGGCTTCGAAAACGGGGCCCAAAACAATCAACAACCATTCCCTTTAGAAGCTAAGCTAGGTATAGACTTTATCAAGATGTGTTTAAAAATAAGATAGATATATAGTTACACTTAATCATCATTCATGATTAAGACATTCCACGTCTTTGCATATCATTTTAGTTCTCCACTACTAAGATTCACACGCATAATCATGAATTAAAGGACCTTTTTAAGGTTGTAATATGGGAAAAGGTTAAGGTGAAGGTAATTGGATAATGTAGTACAAAAGCCATCAAAGCTAATGAAGTAAAAAAAAAATCAATGAATTATTAAGTGTAAAAATTACCATCCACTCAAAACTAGGTACCATAAGCTATAACGAAAGCAAAAACTCTATTTCATAGCTTAGATTCAAGCCTCCACATCAAAAACCACATAAAGCAAAAGGAATTGGAAGGAATCACCGACAAAAATTGATGATAAAGAATATGTTGTAACTATAAGGAGTGACTCTTCATAACAACTTCTCCCTTATTTGCATCATAATCAAATCACTCATTCCATACAACATTAGGAGGAAAGACTAACATGAATTACTTGGCAAAACAAATGACTTTCCTCCTCGATAACTTTTTTTCTTTTTTCTTTTTTCTTTTTTTTCTTTTATCTTTTATCTTTTCTTTTCCTTTTTTGACAAAAATTGAAAGAAACTACATCAACGATGGAATTCATTGATAAGAGATAAAATGGAATTCCATCAATTATATCTAATCCGCATACATGCACACCCCCACACTTATGCTCTTATGAATCCATAAACATCAACAATAAAAAATGCTCTACTAACTTTAAGGCTTGGGTGAGACATTTGGTTAGGTTAAAGGCTTATCAAGTGGTTATTACAAAAAGAAAAGGCTAATAAATCTCAAAGTGGCTTAACAAAAGAAAAATCATATTAATATGTAGGTTATTTGGCTAATGTAGCCCGTAAAAAAGAATGCCTATAAAATTTTCACATTAATGCATGTGATAAAATGTATTTTTGAATAGAAAATCAAAGCAAAGTCAGGATGCACATATCATCAAGGTGAAACGTAAATAAAAGACAATGAGACTAATATAGATGTGCTAGTCTAAAAAGGCTCAAAATCTCATTAGTTTATTTCTACCCACTAGTTACTACTCTTTAAAAGATAATACACATTGACCAATCAAAAGAGTAAAAATATATGCTCAAGTTTCCATGAAATTTTCTAGTTAATTATACTCTCTAATGATAACTATATAATCCTACAAGGAACAAAAAAAGATATATACTCTCTAGTTATCCCCAATGTAACATTAAATGTAAGAAATAGATCATTGAAAAAAATAATAAATGCAAAAATGTAAAGAAAAAGGAACAAACTTCCATTGGGTTGCCTCCCAAGCAACACCTTTGTTTATTATAGTTAGCTCGACTCCATGTTTTCCTCTTCAAGACTTGAACCTACTTCCATATTCTCTGTTTGGAATCCTTCATAGTACGACTTCAAGTGATGACCATTTACTCTAAATGTCTTTTCTATTTTTAAGCTCTATATCTCAACTGCACCAAATGGAAAATCATAAGAGACCACAAAAGAACCGAACCAATGAGAACACAACTTACTTGGGAATAATTTGAGTCTGGATTGATAAAGAAGCACTTTCTGACCAACAACATACCTTTTTTTTAAGATTATCTTATCATGTAAAGTTTCAGTCTTTTCCTTATTTATCATTGCATTCTACTAAAAGTTATTCTGCATCTCTTCCAGCTCTTGCAATTATAACTTTCGATGTACTTCTGCATTATCAAAATTCATATTGTAGTACTTGATAGCCCAATATACTTTATGTTATAGCTCCACAGGAATGTGACACAACTTCCTAAACACCAATCTACATGGGGACATATTGAATAGTGTTTTATAGGCATCCTATAGGCCCATAATGCATCTTCCAACCTCAAGCGTTAATCCTTCCTATTAGGTTGAACGACTATCTCTAGGATCAAATTGATTTCCCTATTAGATACTTTAGCTCGGCCATTGGTTTGGGGACGGTAGGACTTCGAAACTTTTTGCATGATATGGTACTTCTTGAACAAAGTTTCCATCACCCTATAGTAGAAGTGTGTTCCCTTGTCACTTATGATGACTTTTGGCATTCCACACCTATAAAGGATATTATATTTGACAAAAACTATAAAAACTTTTAGCGTCATTAGTTTTGATGGATTTAGCTTTTACCTAGTTAGAGATATAATCAACTGCAAGTAAAATATAGTGAAAACCAAAAGACGGAGGAAACGGTCCCATAAAATCAATACCCTAAACATTAAAAAATTTTCAAAAAAGAATGGGAGTTTATGGCCTTTAATTTTTACAGTACAAGTTACCTAATCATTGGCACCTGTCATATGACTTGCAAAAGACATATGTATCCTTAAACAATAAAGGTGAGTAAAAACCACTTTCCAAAACTGTACCCTAAAGTGTCCTCCACAAGTGTATGAATGGCATAAGGTCAACATAGAAGGCATCCCACTCTCATGAATCCATAAATTGGTCTACAAAGTGCCTCCAAAGATCAAGATCATCCCAAACATAGTACTTGGCTTCACTCTTCAATTTATCCCTCTGAGCCTTTGACAAGCTTACAAATAATTTATTAGTAACTACAAAATTCATAATACTTTCACACCATAGAGGTGTCAAATTAGTGGAAAATAGTTGTTCATTTGGAAATGTTTCTCTTAAAGGAATATCATCTTCTTTTCTGATCAAGTGGCTGAGGTGATCAATAAGCACATTTTCTTCGCCCTTCTTATCTCTTATTTCCAAATAAAACTCTTAAAGGAGGATAATCCATCTGATTAACCTTGACTTTCCTTTTTTCTTAGTGAGTAACTACTTCAAAATTGCATGATCAGAGTAAACCTTAGCACCTAATAAGTATGATAAAAAATTTTCCAAAGCAAATATAACAGATAAAAGCTTTTTTTTAGTTACGAAATAATTCAGTTAGGTTGGACTTAAAGTTTTCAAAGCACAGTAGGTGGCATGTGCAATTTCGCCCACTTTTGTGCCAGAACCACCCTTATTGCGTAATCACTTGCATCAAACATGATCTCGAAAGGAAGGCCCCATTTTGGAGGCTGAATTACTAATGGGGATTTTAAGAGCTCCTTAAGCCTATTAAAAACCTCCTTGCACTTATCATTGAACTCAAAAGAGACATCTTGCTATAATAGCTTGCACAAAGGTGTGGTGATCTTCAAGAAATCTTTGATGAATTTGCAGTAAAAATCTGCATAACCAATAAAAGAACGAACTTTCTACACATTTGAGGGATAAGGCATGGAAAAAATGGAATCAATTTTAGACTTTATACCTCTATGCCCCTAGAAGATATAACATTCCCTAAAACTATACCTTGATCTACCAGAAAATGACATTTTTCCTAATTAAGTACAAGGTTAGTTTTAATACATCTTTCAAGATAAATGCAAGATTCTCTAAGAAATCATCAAAAGAAGAAACATAAACACTAAAGTCATCTATCAATACCTCTGTGATCTTCTTAACATACTCAAAGAAAATGCTCACCATGCATCTTTGGAAAGCGGCGGTGCAGTGCACAAACTAAATGGCGTCCTTTGGTAAACAAATATACCAAATAGGCATGTAAAAGTTATCTTTTCTTGGTCTTCTGGTGTAATAGGGATCTAAAGATAACCTAAAAATCCAACTAGAAAATTGTAATATTCATATCTAGCTGGTCTTTTAAACATTTGATCAATAAATGGAAGGAAAAAATGGTCCATATAAGATGAAACATTTAACTTTCTATAATCAATGAATACACACCACTTGGTTTGCACGAATGTGGGAACCAACTCACCTTCCTTATTAGCCACCACCATGGTTCCAAATTTCTTTGGAACCACCTATATCAAACTTACCCACTTACTATCAGAGACAGTATAAATGACTCTAGTATTGAGAAGCTTTAATACTTCCTTCTTCACTACTTCCTTCATTAGAGGATTTAACCTACATTGTGCTTGCCTGGTGGATGTGGCATCCTCCTCCAAGAAAATGCGATGTGTGCATATAAAAGGGTTATTCCTTGAATATCTATAATTGTCCATCCAATGGCCTTCTTATGGTCTCTTAACATAAAAACCAATTTGTCTTTCTGATGATAAGTCAAAACTATAGAAATAATAATTGAAAGGTTCTGATTATCTCCCAAATATGCATACTTCAAATGAGTAGGTAAGGTTTCAACTTCACATCAGGTACTTGTATATCAGAAGGTAATAGCCTCTGGTAAGGTTTAGGTAACCATATGGAAGCAAGTTTATACCTTGTGGAAAAGGTAAATTAGTTGCCATATCAATTAGCTCCTCTCCCAACTCAACCTCATCATTGGCTTCTAACTCTAAATGCTCGATCAAAACTATTTCTAATTGATCTTTGTAACTTAAATTAAATATCTCTTACACTAAGGGATCAATCGTATCAATAGAGAAAATAGAATGATTATTTTGATGATGTTTCGGTGCATCAAAAATATTAAAATAATTACTTCCCCATCAAATTCAATTATGAGGGTTCCCTCACGAACATCTATTTTAGTTTAGGTTGTATTCAGAAATGGTCTCCCTAGGATGATAGGTATCATATTATATGAGGTTTCATCATTCATATTTATAATATAAAAAAATCCGCAGGAAACACCAACTTATTTACCTACACTAAAACATCCTCAACTACTCCATCAAGGTAAGCATTAACACAGTCAGCTAACTATATGATAACACCGGTCTCTTTTAAAGGGCTTAAGTTTAAGGAAGCATAGATAGAGTGAGGCATAGCATTTATTGATGCTCCTAAATCTAGTATTGCTTTCTTAATCACAGTGCCACCAATATTATAGGGAATGATAACCATACCTAGATCCTTCCATTTCAGAGGTATTTTCTTTTTGAATACTGCAAAAACATTCTCACCAATTATGAACCTCTCATCACATCTTAGCTTTCTCTTATTAGTAAACAAGTCCTTAAGTAATTTTGCATACTAGGGCACTTGTTTTATTGCATCTAGCAAAGGTATATTTACTTCTATCTTTCAAAAAATCTCCAGTATCTCCTTATCCTTTTCCTCCTTGCTTGATGTTTCCAACCTACTAGAAAAGGTGGAGGGTTAATCTTAAACATATTAGGACTTTCAGAATTTACCTTTGAGCTAAAGGAGGGATTTCCTTCTTCTCCTAACTCCTTTTTAATCTCATCTTTATTGGCCATCCTTGATGGGATCTTCTGGGGAAACTCAAGCTCCTTATAACTCCTTAAGGTCACTGCATTAACATTCTTTAGATTTGCCTTAAGATGAGATGGAAACGTCCCTTCGTTTTAAGATTCTAGATGGTTAATAGCCACTATTATATGACCCATCTGGCTCTCTAATTGAGATCTTATCTCTTGCTGAAATTATTTTACATCCTACTGAAATTGTAGAGTACTAATGGCGAGAGACTTAACTATGTCTTCCATAGATGTACATTAATTTGAAGAAGAGGCTTGTGGCCTAGGTTGGAATTGCTAACCTCCTTACGGCCTATTTGGGAAGTAATTTTGCTGCCTATTCCCTCTATAACTCAGGTTTGGGTGACCTCTGCAACCTGGGTTATGAATTTGGCAATATGGATTGTATTGGTTGGAAAAATTTCCCCTACAGCATTGACATACTTCATGCATCCTTCTTGGAAATTTATACACCCATCTATCGGATGGTTCACATTTTCATATATACTGTAAGCTTTTACTTATGCCTACCTCACAATAATTTGTCTAATAAAAGATGTTAGTTCATCTAAATGATATTCAATGGATGAACTATTTACCTCATTTACCCAACAAACATCATTGCAGATGACAAATTGTTGAGTGTTCACAGTCATGCGCTTGATGAAAATTCTGGCCTCCATGAGAGTCTTTTCACATAGTGCCCCAACACTCACTACATTTACCAAACTCTTATCTATAGGCAACAATCCTTTATAAAAGTATTGGATGAGGACTTGTTCCATGATATTGTGGTGAGGGAAGTTGGCACACAACTTCTTGAAGCACTCCTTATATTCATAAAAGGATTATCCATTATGTTGCTTTATCCCAGATATTTCTTTTTTTTTTTGTGTTGGCTATCTTTGATGCTAAAAAGTATTTCTTCAAAATATGCCTCTTCATTTCAATCCACGTGCTAACACTCCCAGCAAGCATGTAACGCCAAACTTTTTGAGCACTTTGTGTTGTTCTATATTTGGAGATACTACTGTTTATTGATATATGCATGGTTGTAAATGAGTTCAAAGATGTATTTAAATCCTTTTGGGGATATATGTTAGTGATTTATAATGTTATATGCCCTTACATAAACTTAGAGTTCATCAGTACGTGAAATCTTGGAGATTTCTGACATATAAACCTTTAAGTGTGTAAAACTGAGTCCATTGGATGGATATGACCATGGTGGTCAAATTAAATGTGTTCTAGTGCCTTAAAGGTGATTGGACATGATTTATAGACTTATTGGACACTTAGAAAGCTTAACTGGAAAAGTTGATGCACATAAGGGCTTATTTGCAAATTGTTAATAGTTAAAGGACTTAATAGTAAATTTTCAATTCTTGGAGGACCAGTATGTAATTTTATGAATTTAAGGGGCTTAATTATTATTTCCAAGAGTCCAAGGACCAAAATAAAATTAAAAGTTTTGGAGATTTCTAAATTTTCGACTTAATTGCAAATTAAGGAAAGTTTGGAGGGTATAATGGTAATTTCACATACCTAAGGACAAAATGGTAAATTTATCATGCTTGGTCAAAAAAGAGTCAAATTCTAGACCCTTCTTTATGTGTGTCTCCATGCAACCCCTTAATTTGGCATTAAAACACTTTTTTTTAAAATCAAAAGAGAGGAGAAAGAAGGAGAAGAGAGGAAAGAGAGGAAGTTTTGGCCATCACCAAAATTCACCCTTCTTTTTGATTTTTCAACTCAAACCAAGGTGTTCTAAGCTAATTTGGGGTCAAGGAACTCAAATCTATCATTAGATTTGAGAAATTCTCAAAGGATTGGAAGATATCACCAAAGGAAGGTTTAGGTAAATTTTGTCTCATCTCTCTCTACATTAGGATTTTGAGTTTGGTGTTAAGATATGTTGTTCTCCATGCTTGATTATGCATGAAACATGGTTTAGATGAATGAAATATGTCATGGAGAGGGTTCTTTAAGTCAAAACCAAAATTGTCCCCTTTAGGTGAAAGTTTGTGAATTTTTGAATATCTTTTGGAATTGATGGTTTAAATGAGTTCTATGGTGTTAATTATACATGTATGATGTGAATTGATGATGAAGAATGAACAAGATGTGTGTTGGTTAACTTTAGGTCAAAATGATGGAGAAGAGGTGGATTAATGTAATAAGTTGTACAATTGATAAAATGAAGCTTAAACGAAAGAAATTGGTTGGAATGGAGTGGTGGAATGTGTCATTGATTGGAAGTGTTACGATATGACATGATAGGAGCATAAATTACTATGGTAAAGTATTGAAAATGAGACTTTAAAGTCATGCACATTAGGTGTTTGATAAAATGCCTAAGTGGACTTAGTTTAGGATTTAAGGATTTTGATAGTGTGAATTAGAAAGAGGCTTTCATGTTTACTTAGAGTGAACTTGAAATGTTGCTTAGATTGACGAGTAAAGGCCTAATATGCTTAGATAAAGATGTGCTTAGTTATGTTATGAAATGAGTAAGTTTAGATTAAAGATATTAAATGCCTTAGAAAATGCAAAAGAGAAGCTAATGTGACGGTGTATAAATATTAAATTTATGTTTAAGTAGTAATTTCATTGTATATATTTTTATGTATAAAGGCTCTAGAGCCGTGAATTAAGGAGCTCGTACCGAGGATTTTTGAAGTAAGACAGTGTATACCTTCTTTTAAGGTGAGTTGGGGAAACCATATTTCTCAAATAGGACTAGAACATCCTAAGACAAGCATGATAACTTGAATGTTAATTTTAAACCTAGGCAACGTATGATGGAATTGAATTTCAAATATATTTAATAAATGTCATTGTTTTGAACAACTAAGCATTTGAAGTACAAAATATAACTTTTATTGTATGAAATAATGTTTCAACATGATTTTTGAAACCGATATTCTTATTACATAATTTGAGAAATGCTATTGTTTTTAACAACTCTGAGTTTAAAGTGCAAAGAACAATGCTTTATTTTATGAAACTACATTTTTGAATAACCTTGCACTTGGATTGCAAGAGAAATCATTTATTGCAGGAAATAATGTTTTCAAAATTACTTATGCTTAAATGAGTCATATATTCTGCATGTATTTGTTCTTTTTTGGCTTAGAGCCACGACATGGTTTTCATTTTATCAGTTGGACCGATAAATAAAAGCATAGTGCCTTACTTGATTTTTGTACTTAATTGTTGTATATGATTTTTGTGAGGAAACGATTGGCCAATCGTTTGTTGGGTACAACTGATTATGATTAAGCGACCCCCGTACCCTTGACGCTGGTACACGAAAGTCGAGTTGCCGTATTAACACCTTTTTATGGGACTCGCGGGTGATTCCACACCTAGGGTCTGGACACCGACGAGGTCATCACCTAGGGTCATAATGCTCTTGTCGACTGTAATCCGAACTCATCACGGACAAAAGTCGAGCCAACACCGAGTATCGGTGGGTGTGCACATTATTTTGGCCGACTATTGGTGTCACACATGATTGTTTTGGCTTATCCTGATATTGATTTTCCTATTAAGATTTGATTGATACATATGATGTTTTTATGCTTTTTGTATACTGGAATTGGAACCTATGTTCATCGGATGAGTGAATTAATAGGCTAGGCTTATATGGTTCCTAACCAGTATAAAATTGAGTCATAGGCTGGGCCTATGGTTTTCTATGTGTTGTTTATTCACTTCATAGGTTATCTACACTGTCTTGGTATGAACCAATTTTATCTGTGATATATGTTTTCCTGCTCACTGAGTACCTAGTGTACTTACCCCCCTCCGCTTTCCACCTATGCAGGTTAATTTAGTGAGTTTGAAACCCTGAGTGGATCGTGTAGTTTTTTTAAATTTTCGGGGTATTACCATACGTAGGTAGGTTCTTATTTTGTACTTTTGTTGTCTAGTGGCTCATGAACTGTGTTTTTATAGATACTCTTTATGATTCTGTAAGCTAACTTTTGATTGCCTTGTGTTTTGTAAAAGATTTTATGTATGAACTTTAATACTGTTATTGAGATTGCCTGGAGTTGAGATTGCCTTAAGTGGACTAGAGAGTCCTGGAGTTGTGGTTGGATCTTAATATAGAAGTGTACTTGAAATCGTTTGCAGGTTTTGAGATTTTAAAAATATAGTCGTTGTACTGCCCAAATTTTTCAAAAAAAAGAAGAAAAGAATTGATATTTAGTTAGCCTTGCATAGTCAAATTAAGGATACCGTTAGTATCCTTAGCCCGGTTATGCGGCGATTGTCATGGGCCCGATGTGGTATCGGGTCGTGACAATTAAATTGGTATCAGAGCCAAGGTTTTGCATTTTCAAAAGTGTTATTTTCGTTTTCAAAAAGTTCATGAGCCTTAGGAGTTGAGTCTAGGTGTCGAAAGTCTTTGGTTGAGAGGTTGAGTCTCAGATCGTTAAGTTGACGTCCTTAACGGTCGGATGATTTCGACCTCGATCAGAGTACTTGTTGACTTCCTAAGGATGGTTGGGATATCAGATAAGCTAGGCTTAGTTCGATCTATTTTATTAAACAATGTCTTTCTCTTTGATTTCATAGAGATAACATTCCCCCACCTATTTTATCAGTCAAGTAAGAATTTCGAGGATGAAAGTTTTTAAAGGGGGGAGAGTTGTAATATCTTGCCTCCTAAAACTATTAAGAGATTAAAATCTTAGATTGAGGCAGATAAGTTTTTTTAGAAATATTGCAAGACTGTGTATACACTCATTTGACACGTTCCTAGGTAGAAAAGGTTTTTACTGATCATGATATAATTGTGTATTGATTTTGTCTTGAATTTTGTTTTGATGGATTTTAATTAGCGAATTGGGAATAAGTGACAAATGGCTTAGTTAAATGGATGACAAGTGGATTGAGTATAATTGTGACAAGTGGCCCCTTTTAAGTTTATGACAAATGACACTTTACAATTGTAACATGTGTAGCCTTACAAGTAGCGACATGTGGAGCCTAAAGTAAGTGACACATGGACCAATGAAATGGTGACACATGGGTTAGTTCAACCTTCTTGAATTTTCTAGAGAAAATGCATGAAAAGACAATAGAAATAAGAGTGAAGGTCTGCCATAAGGTTAGAAGAGAGATATCATGCCAAGGTTGACTATTGTAAGAACGAGGTGGAGTTTGAACCTCAGGACGGAGTCTCGATTAAATTTACTAGTGACCGACTGACGAGTATTAATGAGTTAGTTAATATCGGTGACCAAGGCTAAGAGGTTGATTCATCAGGGATGCCAGACATTCCTTGCATATATGATTGAGATTTCAGCATAGAGGGTTGAATTGGGTGATGCCCCTATTATGCGCTAGTTCCTCGATGTTTTCCAAATGAGTGACCTGGATTGCCACTTGATCGGGAATTTGATTTCATTATTGACTTAGTCCTAGAGACGACACCAATATCTATACCACTATATCGCACAACACCAATAGAATTGAAATGGTTGAAGATTCAATTACAAGAGTTGTTGGATAAGGGCTTCATCAGATCAAATCATTCACTATAGGGAGCACCAATATTGTTTGTCAAAAAGAAGGATGGGACACTTAGCTTATGTGTTGATTATCGGCAGTTAAACAAGGTTACTATGAAGAATAAATATCCACTCCCTAGGGTCAATGACTTGTTGGATCAATTAAGAGGAACTAAAGTATTCTTAAAGATAGATATGAGGTTTGGGTACCATCAGTTGGAGATTAAAGAGAATGATGTGCACAAGATTGCCTTCCAGACGAGGTATGGACACTATGAATTTTTGGTAATGCCATTCGGATTAAAAAATGCACCTGCGGTATTTATGGATTTCATGAACAAGGTGTCGGTGATTTGTTGAGGATTTTTCAGTGCTTACAACTTCTTTTGTCGAGGTTTACCATAAGGGAATAAAATTTTAGTAGGATGACAAATGCAAGGCGAGTTTCCAGGAGCTGAAGCAGCGATTGACTTCAGCACTAGTGCTTGCCCTATCTACCTAGGGAGTAGGGTTTAAGATATGCAGTGATGTCAGTCACTAGAGACTTGGCTGTGTACTTATGCAGGCCGAGCAAGTGATCGCATATGTTTCTAAATTATCCTATACATGATTTCAAGCTTGCAGCGGTAGTATTTGCACTTAAGATTTGGATACACTATCTTTATGGGGATACTTGTTGTATATAAATCGACCAAAAGAGTCTGAACTCCCCGATGACACAGAAAGAGCTAATTCTCAGAAAAAGGAGATGATTGGAATTGATTAAGGATTATGACTTAATAATCGACTATCACCTGAGAAAAGCAAATGTAGTAGACGATGCATTGATTCGTAAGTCCTATTCAACAGTAATTGATAGGCAATATCCTTACATCACACATTTGATGAGTGTGCAGAGCCTTGGTATTAAACTTTTAGTAGCTAAGGATGACGGGACATTATTGGCATATTTTTAAGTTCAACTAATTTTATTTGATGAGATCAGGAGATTGCAACCCGACGATCCTAAATTAAGAGTCGTTTGAGAGAATGTTGGACCCCATTTCTGGAGCCCAACATCGAACACGGAAGCATGAAACTTGAGCGTGGAGGGAAGACTTAGAAATTGAAACGTTGGTAAGAAAATCCTTCAGAAGCACAAGGGGGGGCGTCGCGGTGTATGTTGTTTCGCCGCGGCGAAACCTTCCGCAAATTTCACGCTGCGGTGAGCGAATTATCTTTCGCCGTGGCGAACCCGCGATTTTAGCTTTGTCACAGCGAAAGCCTCTTGAGCAGAACCCACAACTTAAAAATAAATGTAAACTCAAACATAAACTCAGGCAACCTTCCAAAATGTTATCCTCATGATAAAACGATTTAATGCGAAAGGTTTGAAGCTAAAAACAATATCAACCATATCTTATTGATAACCAAAGGAAGAGTTTTACAAAGCTTTAACGGCATTTCAAGCCATAATATATCAGTTGAGTTCAAGAACCAAAAATACAAAATACACTTGAACTAATAAAACTTAAAATGCGGCTAAAGCTTTGAATTCCCAAAACTCTAACAAAAATACAAAAGTATGTCAATTCAGAGTGATGTCGTACTCTTGACCTACT
>JANIHZ010000003.1:31773735-31784715 GCA_027478365.1 Erythroxylum rufum | reverse complement strand
TAGAGATAGTCTCTATTGGCTATTCAGGTTTGAGGTTTTCATACCGACACCGGGATCCTGGGTTTCGGGAAGGTCCCAGGAACAAAAATTTTTGTTTTCCGCTGCTGGAACATATGATGTTCCTCCCGGGATTTTCCTACAAGGCCATGATGAATATTATTAGTTGGATTGACCAAAAAGTTGGAATCTATCCATCAATAATCCTAACCTAACATTTTGACTTTCAGTTGCAAACTCATAATAGGTGTTATTGAAATGTTTTCATGCCAGTGCATCCGATGAATGACTCATTATTCTGAAATGTTTTCATGCCAGTGCATCCGATGGATGACTCATTATTCTATCTTCCTGTTCATGTTCATTATGCCATCTTATGTGAGATGTAGTAACATTAGAAGCATATAGTCTTTGAAGTCTCGGAGTTAGCGAGAAATAATACATCCATTTCCAGGGTACTAATTTTTGTTTCACAGAACGCTTTCTAGGCTTGAACATAGATTGATCAAAAAATTTGTAGTCTTGTAATTCCACATCATCTCCCTAATACAACATACCTCCTAATTTGTAACAATCAACTTTTTCAATAGGGAAACCAAGACCCCTAATAAGTTTATTCATATTGTATAAACTATCAATCATTGTATGATAAGGAGGTAATGATTCATTATACCATCCAAAAATTTTGTCAAAACTATGATCAGAAACATACCCTTTAGACTTTATGTTCAATATTCAAGCAATTGAAGACAATTGAGTCATTGTCTCACAATTTGTCTATAATTATTGGTCAGCTGAGTGTAGTAAGTCAAAACATTATTTTACAAGTGGGTTTGATTCTTCTTCAAGATTTTCTATATTTTCCTGAAAGGTATAACTGGTTGCATCATAAACCATTTACATGTAAGGCTTTTCAATTGTACCTACATTATTTGTTCTAAATCCAATCCCCCTTTAAACTCATCCACATTTACTTACGAGTTTACTTCATTACCCAATAAGGTGTTATAAATCAATGGCTTCCCAAGTTGTGTCCACTCAAAATAATTTGGAACAAACCCTTTTCTTAGAAAATGGCCATTCACTTCATTAATAGGAAGGAAATGAATATGTTTGCATTTTTTACATAGACATCTAATCTTTGGGCCATCTATATATGCAGGCTGAGAACATGCATAATGAATAAAAGCTTCAACTCCCATATCAAACTAAGGATAAATGAAACCAACAGGTGTTAATCATCTATACATCCAAGATCTATCATCATTACTCATTTTAGAAAACTGTTAATTTTAAAAAGTGATTTCATAGTTAGTATCCTTCATGTCCCATAAGTTTATAGAACATCCTAGGGGTTTATTATGCCTCAAATCATCTATAGGATCTTAAACTCATTCCAAATATAGTAAATACTTATGGAATCATACCTACTCATCAATGATTCAAACAAAACCCAAACATAAATACTTATACTATTAAAGAAGAACATAAAAACTCATTAATGATTATAAGAATATTCTAAACAACATTACAAAATCAAGAACTCATTTGCATTCACACAAAATCCAAACGCATCAGAATTGTATTATTAAAGCAACAAATGTGGTAGAAATTAGTTAGACGACTTACTTGGAAGGATAGACAACTACAAACTACAAAGAAAAAGGATGAGCGACGCTCTTCAACACAAAATAGGGCATGCGAAAAAGAATATTTCGTATTTAATATAATACACTTGTTCAATAGTTTTATTATATTTTTAATATATTAAAGAAAGCAAATAAAAAATAAGGCAACTAAGTACAATGAAATAAGTACCACCTTTACTTTAATATATTAATACCACAATTGAGTACAAAGAATACCATCATAACTTATAAATAATACTATGACTCTATAGAAATTATACTACAAATCTATATATGAAATATCATCATAATATATAAAATGAGTTTTGTCTTTACTTTAATTTTTCATTACACTATAATAATAAGTATCAACTTTACTTAAATATGTTTATACCATAATTAATTATTAATAGTATCGACATAATATCTAGAGAATACCATGACCACATAATTAGGTGTAAGATATGGTGGTATTTTGGAAGTCTTCTTATCAATATGATAATGAGAAACTTGCTCTTATAATTGATCTACATGATTTGCAATGATATCAAAGCATTTTTTAGTTTCCTCAATATCACATTGATCTTAATTTGTACCTCGATCTTGTTCTATATATGTTTGATGAGTTTTTGGTATGAAGGAGCATCTATAGTCTCAATTAGGTATCATATACTCCAAGTTAACATATATTCATCATTGAATTTTCTCACCATGTCCACTTTTATCACCTTAAAGTCTATGTTAAGTGTAAAAGAACCAAATGTCAAATTCGTGACGTTATCATATACAATCAAACTTTTATGATAACTTGGTTAGCAGATGTCTTAGAAAATAACTTATATTCATTGTTTTTCCATATTCTTTTAGTATATTGTAAAGAAAAATCTAAGGTTTCATGATGCTTTCACCATAATATGCTTTAAATATAATAGATCACAAGGCATAACCATGTCATTCTTTTTAAATCTCCTTATAATGGAATATGTGATGACATAGTGCACGTAATGAACAACAACATATATGATTTCCCTATTTATGGACCTGGTGGGAGAATAGATGAATTTATCCTACAATAGATCCCTATTATATTTTAGTACTTACCTTAGGGAGATCATTTGATTATATTTTATCCTTAGATGGAACAACTTTGGTTTGGTACAAGGATCAAAACCTATACATCACTACAAACTCATTAAATGACATGTTCTAGTTTTTGTTTCATAGCAAAAAGCTAATGGCACCTTTATCATTCAAGCCTAAATTTTTATGGACTTAATTAATTAAACTTTTAAATTTATTTTATTATAGCATAACTCTTCCATTCTAACAAACTTAGTCCATCCTTTTGCTTGACCATCATAATGAAATAACAAGTATTTTAAGGAAAAATTGATGGGGAATATTTAAAGAAAAACGTTGAACATTTAATACAAAATGGTGGGTATTTGAAATAAATGGGATAAGAAAGCTAGAGCACAAGAGATCACTGATATTAAGCACTAAGAGGGGCAAAGATGGGTGAGTTTCTATAACGCTAAAGAGAAAAGAAAATTCATTAAATATTTTGTATAAAAATAGATGGAAAAAGAAAACACATCAAAATACCATAGATGTATAAAAACGAGTATCACCTTTACTTTAATATGTACATACCATAATTAAATACAAACTATACCATGACTTTATCAAAATAAAAAACCCTAATTGATAGTTGTTTTTAAGTAACACAAAATAATAGCTATTATTGCAAATTTTTAAATAATATTTAAAGTTGTCAATTATTTTAGCCATGAATTAACTTCCTTAGCAATTGATTAACGAAGTCTCACCAATATCCCTAAGATACATTTCTCAATTTTAGAAAAACAAGATATGATATCCCTAAGAGACATTTGATCGAAAAATTCATAAGCAACCTGAATTCATCTCTACCTAATAACAAAACCACTGTATTTTTCCATTATTCACCAACATAAACACGTTCAAACAAATAATGAATCAACCACATTTCAAAAAACACAAAATATTGCCATAAAAATGAACCAATTGACATTCATATAGCCATTTAACAACAAAATTTCTCATAGAAAAAATAAACCCAATAGCTACTAGATGGACGACTTAACCTTGACTTAACTGAAGACGATGGAAGATGAATGAGAGCAAAGCATGGATGGTGGATGTTGGATAGTGGAAGAGAGAATACCAATTGTGCCAAAGAAGAAAACAACGAAAAAATGATAGGGGAGAGGGAAGGGTGTCTTCGGGTGGGTTTAAATTTTTATGAAAACGATATTGTTTGGTTTAACACCAAATGATGTCGCTTTCATTTTATTAAAAAAGTTGAGGCCGAAGACCAAATGAAGACATTTAATTTTAATTTTTATCGATGGAATGTACTTTCTGTCGGTAATTTATCGACGGATATTTATTTCGTCGGTACACCCTGACGCTTATTTTGCCACCAATCATTACCGCCTATTTTTATAACAACCTTCACAATTCTGTAGCTATATTCTGTCAGCAAAATAGCGGGGATAATTAAAAAATATGTTAAATATGGGTGTATAATTGTTCTCAAATATGCATCTATCAAACATCCCTACACTTAAGATTTTTCTTGTCCTCAAACAAATCATAAATTTAAAGTATCAACTTTACAAAATCTATCCTTTATTAATCCCAACATGTCCATTCATACTCTAAATCATCATGTCATATTAATCAAATCAACATAAAAATAGAATCAAGTTATCCTAAAACTAACCTTATAAGTCAATATTAATAGTAATCAGGTTCATAATTTTATTGAAATCAAAATCATAAAACCTTACACCTTGACTAAGGTTTTCAATCAAGTCAGTCAAGTTTTTAGGGTGAGAAGTATCAAAATCTCAAATCAATGCATAGTAGAACTCTTACTATAGGCTTACAATATAATCATATCTTCACTACTTCTATGTAAACTAGAAACAAAATTCAAAAGATCTTTATAAGGTTGTAATGGAGCTTAGGTAAGGTAAAATAGGAGTAATAAAAATGTGATAAAATTTTGAAGTATAATTGGAGTTATAAAAATGTGATAAAATTTTAAAGGAAATTTACAAAGGAAAACATTGTAAGAAACTTGTTCATATTATACAAATGTCTTCATGATAAATTCATTGGTACCATACACAGTTTTCTTCTTTTTCTATGCTCACAAAATATTTTTTAAATATTTTTTGAGCATTCATAATGTACCACAATTAAAGAAATATTGGACCTTTCAAAATTTCAAGTTTCAAACATTTAAGTAATGTAAATAACCTTCAAATTATAAAACAATGAAAAGGCTTCAAAGAAAAATAGGATAAAGGTTAATAATGTGGTTATAATCAATGAAAAAGACTAAGGCACAACTTGGTTATTTTTAAAGGATAAACTGTCATAAGGTAATTATAAAAGAAATATGCTTAAACAAGTATTGAATCTACGTGCCTTTATAGCTTTCATGCTTCTAATTTACCAAAAATAATCTCAATATGTATAATAAACGCTAGTACTAGGATTATTCAACTATGCATGATAACTCATATGAATGAATAAAAAAGCCTAAAAATTTATGAAATTGTGCTCTTAGGCTTAAAAGCTCACGAAAAAGATGGTCTTATATGTGTAAATAATATGCAATTTTCATTCAAATTAACTATCTCAATGACTACTAATAATATGACTTATAAAAGCAACTTTATTCTAACTATCATCTTTTTGCATACTAATTCAATCCAATAATCAATAATGATATAAAATATTTATCGAAAAATTTCAATTAATTCAGGATATTAGTTAATAAAATCTAATAATCAAGATTATAATAAGCTTAAGAAAATCATATCCCCTTCCCCACACTTAAAATTGTGCATTGGCCTTAACGAGACTTATACAGAAGAGACCGAAGTCTCGACACCGAAGTGTCACAGAAGAGACCAAAGTCTCAACATATCTGATTTATTTGATAATGAGAATTTATTTGCTGAGAATTTGTGATTCTATATAAGATTAATTATCTTGAAAATTAAATTTGGTGTGTATTAGAGATGTAAACATATATTACAAGTGAGAAAGTAGAGTTTTTTGGTACTTCTCTGAGTAATGCAAATTTTTTATTATGATTTTTATGATTTTGGGACTGTCCAACCAATATGATATACTAATATCAATATGATATACTAACATCCTTGCAAAATATAAAGTAAAAGGGATAAAAATAAAAAGTGATAAAAATAACATCACAGAAAAAAGTATAAAATATGAAAAAAGAAATAACATAAAATTTAAAATAAAACCTATCCTAATTCATGAGTTGCCTCTCATGTAGCTTGTTTATCATCATCAGCTCGATGCACCTTGCACATTACCATCATCCTGGGTCTGTAATCAGTAGTTTGCTTCCACCTGTTTCTCCCCAAGGCAATTTAGTAGCTTATAAATATGCCACTTATTGATAATAGTGAGGCGATAATTTATCAAATTAATAACTCCAATGAACTCCATTAATACCCTTTTCAATGAAAAATGTTAATAAAATAAGTGATAACAAAACTCCATGAATCTTCAGTAGACAAAAGCTATTTGTCATTTAAGAAGTGGGAACCCTTTGTACTCAAGGTAACTACCAATGATTGATCAACAAATTACTCAATTGGCTCCTCTTCTAGTTCTTCTTTAACAATAATTATCGATTCTTCTTCTTCTTCTTCTTCTTCTTCTTCTTCTTGTTTTTGGACAAAGGTTTATGGCTTGTCTTCTTCTTTAATTATCTCTTGCCAGTTCTCTACTTCCTTTTCTTATTAGACAAAGGTTTCGTCCTCTTCTTCTTCCCCTGCTACCTTTTTCATCTGTTCATCATCTTTACCTATAGTAATGGTTACCTCCTTCCTTTCTTAAAATGTAATTTCATTTATGAAATTGACTTTCCTCTCTTCTTCACTTTGAGACATTAGTAAGCTTAGATAATATGAAATATTATTCTCGGTATCTTTAGGTGAAGAAAATTAGAAAATCTCTCATCAAATTCACGCTGGCGAGTTGCACTTTCAATAAGGTATTCCATTATTTTATCTCTAATGTTTTATGCTTGGTACTGCTTTTGTGAATATTCAATTAGAGCATAGTCATTACATCCATAATGTAAGGGTTGCTCCACTCTATCAAGAAGCCTCTTTTTCCAATATGGTGATGTTATATATTGAAATGACATATCATATCTTTCATGAGAATACTGACAGCTCCATCCTGCTCTTGTGAGTTATGGTTATAGTGATGAGTCTCAAATCCTATCAATAAACCCCAAACACATCGTTAACATAGAAAAGTTTCAAAAGATAAATAAATGAACAAGCCAAAAATTAAGTGAAATAAAAGAAAAATAGAAAGAAAAATAAAATAAATACAAAAAGTAATGGTTAGATTAATAGAATCTAGGCTTTCCTAATATTATCATCCTTTACAATAGCCTCAAAAACTTGATTGGTTTATTTTTCTCTACCGATGTTAAAATTACTGCAAATGCACGACACAGCTTTAGCTAGCACATGTAAGTATGGGTCGATCCTATAAAGACTATAAATACTAGTAGTTACCATTTCTCTATTATCTAGCCTAAAAATATGATTTTGATTTTGAATTTAAAAAAAACTAAACAAACTAACTAAATTAAGATTAAACAATCTTGAACTTAAGACAAGTACAATACAAAAAAATCAATATCAAATAGTAATGTCTAGGTGATGAATCCTCGTAAGAATCATTAAATTATTAACCTTTTATCGTGCAAACATATTATTGATTATTGGGTTGTAAAAATTCCTATATTATGTTAATAACTCTCTTGAGACTTTTAACAACTGATCCATCAATTTATTAACATAAATCTTTATAGTTTAAACCCTTACGATTGCTTTATTGATTTATGAATTCCACTATTACGTTTGGCCCTACTCAAGAGGATTTGTGTCGGCCTATCTCTAGGTTTGCATACAACTCCTTCCAAGTATGGTAGATCTATTCATATAAGAGGATTTCTTAATCTCAATCATATAAAATCAAACCATGCACTAATATTCTGAATATATTAGAACAAGAATAAAATGGATAACGAAATCATAAAATCAATCAATATAATTGCTTTAAATAAAGATCAAAACATATTGTTATCCTCATCACACCTAAACACTAATAACGTTTAGCTACTCATAGAAAACAAAATCAAAGAAAAACATGAAGAAAAACTAATAGAAAAAAAGGAATCATAATTCTAAATCTCCCTTTTTCTTCTATTAAATCTTCTTATAAGTTTGGATTTGATGTAGCTTTTAACAGAAGCTTTTGATGTTAACTTCATGTTTTCCTTGTCCTTTGATCAAAATTGTCACCTCTTTAGATGTCTTTCTTCTCAAAACTACTATAAAACTCATGTCCCTCAATTTGTCTCTACTCACATTCTTTTATAGTAAAATTTAGGTTTTAAAGATGTTGACATATGGATAACTGAACATATTCTTAACCCATATTTGATGTGTTTTTCCTTGATATTTATTACTTTTGGTATATATTTGGTACATAATTCATCTTAATTGTGTAAACATATTATATTTATCTTCATGGACTTAAAGGAGAATTATTCAGAGAAAACATGGCATAAAATGAAGATTTGACAATATAGAGAGATGTATAGGCATGCATATGGCCGTGTACTTCTTCGAAGATAGGTGCTTTTGCGATATTTGGAGGCAATTGAAAGAAGGAAGCAACATGCATCATTTTGAAGAGTGCAGAGGTGATTCCAGAGATGATTTAGAGCTTAAGAAGTGGGAAACGTGGAGTTTTTATTGACAGATCCTTCGAAACACAAGATTGGACATCTACATCATCATAATACTCGATAGAGAACAATCAAGGAGATTTAAAATTATGATTATGTTGTTTTCAATTCAGTTTTTTTTATAAGTGTATTTGATTTCGTGTTCGCTAATTTATAACTAATTTTTTGTTATTATTTACGCTAGATGAACCCTATTTGATACCGAAACATATGATGATTATTTTATGAATCCAATTGAGTTATTTGATTAATGTGATTCAATTATTTGTTTTATTATTTTCTAGTAATTTGATTTATTAGACCTTAATTTGATTCCATACATAGTAATTGAGAAATCCTAGGTTTGAACAGATCTACAATAATTGGAAAGTGTTGATTACAACGGTAGAGATAAGATGACATAAATATTCTAGATTAGGTTCAAACCTAATAGAGGGATTCATAATATGATAATGCAATCCTTTAAAATTTAACCTGAGTAATTCAATTAGAAACCTTAGGATTAGTTGTTAGGTGACTCAAGGTCAACTACTAGCATACCTCAGATGTCTTCATGATCTAATTAATCAACAACAAAACTGCATGACAAAAGATCAATCGGTTAATGGTGTAGGGGGATTCAAAGCCTAGATACTAATTAATTGATATCGATAGTTAATTTAGTTATTTACCAATTCTATGCTTTAATCGTGCTGCGTGTTTATTTTATCTGCTTAATTTTAGTTTCTTTAATTCAAAAACCATGATCAATTCTTAGGCTAGATAATAGAATAACAGTAATTACTAGTGCTCATTGTTCTCGTGGGATCGACCCGTACTTGCTTGTACTAGCTACAACTATGTCATGCACTTGTGGTTTATGACAATTTTTGTAACATCCCATTGCCTATGTTAAGCCTAGATTGGTGTATTATGAGAAATTCTGAAAAAAAAAAGGAAAATGCACATCATGCATAATTAATTGTGACATGCACATTTTTGCACATTAATATGATTGTACATGCATTCGTGACATTTTTTGGGTACAATTGAGTTGTTAAATATGATTAAAATGTGTTTTCACAATTTCGGTATTAATTAGGATATTTTGATATTTTTAGTGAAATTTAGAAAAAAAATATTGATTTATTCCTATTATAGTGTGACACGTAGACTGGTTCAATTGTGATAAGTGGCAGACTTGGTTGAGTGCCATGTGGCAGTTTAAAATTGGAACAAATGGCAAATTGCTATTAGGACAAATGGCAAATCGGTGGAGACACATAGCACACGTGAAGGACATGTAATGAACCCACGTATTATTATTTTTGGTTAGAAAGAATTATTGTAGCGTTTGATTTCCACCGAAACCACTTAGTAGAGAACTTTGTTCGCGTTCTTTGTTCATCACTGAATATTGACCTGTTATTCTTGTTAGTTGTCACTGATCCACTTTTACTGTTGGGGATAGCTGAAACGAGTAAGTTATGTTTAAGTTGGGTTTTGTTGTTGTAAATGATGTTTTTCAGTGGAAATGAATGCATGCATGTGAGGTTAGAGAAGTTGGTTTCGGTGTTGAATAGAGTAGATGATTGATTGAGAGTAGGAAATTGTTAATATGGTGTTGAATGAACTCTAGATTGGAAGATTTGTAAATACTCTGTTCGGGTTTTGAGAAAGTCGAAATGGATATGCATATATTTTTGTCTGTTGTTTATCAGTAGAAGTGAAGTTGATGTTTAAGTATGAATATTGGATTTTTAATTATGTGTGTGTGTTGATGAGTTAGAAGAATTGCTTTGAGTATGATCTGAGTTAATTGATATGAGAATAAACGTGAGGAATGGAGAGAAATGAAAAAAAATGGCAGTGTGAGAAAGTGAAGTCTGGGTTTGAAGTCTGGAAATCTGGGGAAGACGAGTTTCTTGTTCATACATCATGGCTTCCATTTATGTTCTCGCCACGACTCATCCCTCTTTGTACATCACGACGTGTGATTCACTTTGAAGCTCGTCGCGGCGTTCGTTGCAAGAAAATCCCAAGAAAAACTTATTTCTGGACTGTACGTCGCGACTTCATTTTTTGTGCAAGTCGCGGCGAGAGTCCCCCTTGATAGCTTGAACATGCTTTTGTATTTTGACCATAACTTTCTCTATACTTATCCAAATTGGGTGATTTTTTATTTTCTGTAAACTAGACACACAGAGTTACAACTTTTATGAAGAAATAGAGTTTTAATTATGTCTCTAAGATTTTCAATAATGGGTTGGAACTTGAGGTATGAATTCTACCGGAACTTATGAACCGTCTAGAATATTTTAAGTGTATCTCTTCGTATACTGAACCAAATTAAATAATATTGGTGTCATTAGAAAGCTAAGAATTATCTAATTTGGTCATTTACCTTATCAGATTTAGTATGGAAAGCTGACCTGAATATGTATTATAGGAAAAATCTGAAGTGGTCAATGAATTTATGAAATTGTTTGACATTGTTTTGTTCAATCCGAT
>JANIHZ010000003.1:31589471-31602299 GCA_027478365.1 Erythroxylum rufum | reverse complement strand
TGTTTTTCACCAATTTCTTTCTTATTTAAATTCATTTTAATATTTCTACTTTTCATCAAAAGTTCGGGGTCCAACATGTTGTTGTTGAAACGTCTAAAGGATTCGTCTATGGTCTCTCCCTATTTTATATCAATAGTTTCGTATTGATGTACCAAAAGACTTATTATATGTTTCTTTACCTCATCGTTCCTTCAATGGTAACTTAAAGTTTGGTCCACATTTCTATGTATGTATAAACATGAGGTAGTTAGGATCTTATAGTTCGATCATATTTTGTGGCTATAAAAGTCAAAAAAATTAATGCTAATACCTTAATACTTTCTTATCAACTTATCTAATAGAGCTTTCCAGTTAATATAACCACAAGCATAATAGAACATTTAGGTGGTTATTAGCGAACTTGAATATTTAATGGCATAAAATATAAAGCTTTTTTTAGTAATGCTAAATTTAACAACTTGATAAAAATTTTCCGTACAAACAAGAAAAACTTTTACCATCTGTTTACTAGGAGGTGCAATGACACAAGAGCATTTGTCACATTGATTGGTAAAAACTGATCATTTTTTTTATAATTTTTACCTTTAATGAGGTACATGAAAGAGGGGCATTAAATATTAATCGAGTCTCTTTTTAGTTGTTTTTTGTTTTCTTAAATTTGTTGTCACCAAACAATGGGTGATGATAAAGAAAGCACACACAAAATAGGGTGAATAGTGTGTGGCTTAAAAATTTTCGTAAGTACTTTCAATTTGCATAATAGATAGATCCTAGTAAATAAAAGAAAGGAGCCTGTTGAGCGATACGATCCTGTTTAACTGAAAAGAGCCTATTAAATGATAAAAGCTTGCTAATCGACAAGAGCCCACTAAGCAAAATGTCTTGTCAAAAACAATTTAAAACAAAAGGTGCCTGTTAAAATTGAAAGGAACCTCTTATATGTTGAAAACAGAAGGAGCCTCTTGCTGAAATAAACGTACACACAATATACTACAAAAATTTAAAAGTTAAGAGAAGAGAGAGAAGAATGCAGATGATTTATATTAGTTCCACTTACGACCCAAGCTTACGTCCAGTCCCCAAGTATCCAACTTGAGTGTTTCACTATAAAAGCCAATTAGTAATTTGACGAACTTCTCTAAGCTAACAATTTAATATTTTCCAAGGTTCTTCAACCTTCCACACTAGTAGTATTTGACTAAACTCTACAAGCTCTTAAACAAAAAAATGAAATTTGCTCGATACGAGCTTCAGTAATCTCTCTCAACAGAATTTCACTTTCTAACATACAAGAGAATTTTTACAAGGTTGTCACTTTCAAGAATGTATGTGCTTTTGATGAGTTTTGACAATATAGCTTCACAAGCTTCTATATCGTTCAATTCTTGTTTATAGTTGCATTGACTCTTCCTTAAATAGGCATTTCCTTAATTATTCATTGCTTCATTTGCATCCTTAGTTAACTAGATCAATTTGAATTTGAATAATTTCGATGTTTATCTTTGCTAAAATTCTTCCAGTGATCTTAGAGCTAATATGTGACCTTCATAATTAGTAGGACCCTTTTGGATAAACCATTTCTAATAAGGCAAGTTCATAAAGAAGGTTCCTGCAAAAAAGGAAGCATTTTTTATGATTTTATTTCCTTTTGGAATTAACTCGTTTACAATAAAGGAAACAAATCCAATTTGAATTTTGAAATATTATATAGTTATCATCAAAATCATTAATAATAAACCTTGAGCTAACAGTTGAGACTCTGGTCCTATGATTGAGAGAAACAAAAAGAAAGACCTAAAAACCTTCTTTTCTTTCTTCTATAAGTTCTACACACCAAAAAAAATCAAAGCCATTTTCATTCCATGTATCAATGCAAGTGCATCTTCTCTAAAGTAGACGCAGCCACTACACTTGACCAACTTCTAGGTTTTGTTTTTTTTCATCTGAAGTTTTTTTTTACAATCAAAACTTGCAAATGGATTATCGGTTAATCAGTCCCCTACCAAGTATCAGATCTAAAAGGACCCCACTCCTAATGACTTTTAGCATGAAGTTCTGATCAAAGCATCTGAAGATACATAAGCCCTTTTAGTATGGATTGAAATGAAGTTTGATCAGAAAGGTGCTCTTCCTTCTCATTAACTTTCCTACCATGCCAATTTCCTTAATTGCCCTTTCACACTTCCATTTTTTGAAATTAACATTCTTACGCTGAACATCTGTCTTCGACTGGTCCTTCAATTCTCCCACAGTGGAAAAGGTTATTGCCTCTTTGCCCGGCCATTCTCATGCCTTCCAAGTAGGCATGGATGAAGGTGAACCTTCCCTCTTAAAGGAGGAATTTCTAGTCCTCTCAAAGGAGTTGTTGGTGGATAAAAATGACGAAAAATATAAAGGAATAATGGCGACAATTGAACCTAAATTGACATTTCCTCGGACTGTGGGAGCTTGGAAAACTAAAATACAAATTTAACATCAAAAAGGTACTCTCAAACACTTTTAAAATATTTGTAAAGAATAGGGTGATATCCCCTCTGATTGAACTTCTCCAGGCTAGCACTAAAGCTCAGTCAGTTGCTTTGGTCAGTTATTTCTGGTCCAAGAGATCTACTTTTCCTATTATGCTTGCTTGGGCTAAAACTTGATGGAAAACAAGGCCTCATAAAGGTTATTCTTATAAAGGATGGATCTATATTATTCAAGTTTTAGGCTGATATAAATCTAACAGAACTCGTTGAGTAGGGACCTGGGCATATAGGTGATCAGTTATTATTTGTGCAACAACAGAAGCCTATAATGGAGCTAGATCATGGGAGGATTGATGTGTTGCCAATATGGGTTAATTTCCACAATCTTCCAATGGAGTTTTGGACAATTGAAGTGCTTGGTTTTTTAGCTAGCTCATTAAGAAAATCGATATGCATGGATTCTCAAACTGCCACTATGCAAAGAATATGTTATGCTAAGATCTGTATTGAAATATAGAAAAAAAAACTCCTCTTCCAGTAGCCTTTCTTTCATGAGACTTAGAGAAGCTGGCGAGATCGAACAAGCTGAAATGCAAGTCACATATCTATGTAAGCCGAGCAACTAAAAAACAAAAGGGTTCCCACTAGTAAAAGATTTACAATCAAATGGCAAAATCAACTCTTGGCTACTAATTCAACTATTTCTCCGTCAACAAACAGTGAGGATGCTCAAGTGGAAGCTGTTGATAATGGTATTCTATCTAACTCCTCTTAATTGTTACTAGTGGAAATGCTTGCACAGAAGAATGCTACAAATGATGTGGTTGGTACTGAGCTTACAGTAAGTGATGTAGTGACTGCCAATACTTTAACTAAGAATAGTAGCCTAGTAGTTCTTTCTAATCCTAATGTAATTGATAACCAAGAAAACAAAGTCTCTTTTAATGACAATTCAGGTGATGGCAATGAAGGGGTTGTGCTGAAATATGCAGTAACAAACATTCCTGTCATTGATATAGTAGCCTCTAACTTTGAAGCTGAAGAATTTAAAGTGCAAACCACCACCTTTAGAAGCGATCAGCTAGGAATAAAGGAAGTAAAATTCAAAAGGGGTTTCTCCCTCTTATGTAATGAAGGATAAGAGACCAGAATTAGTCAGTCTCCTTGAAAAATAAAAAATCCTTGCTCGTGATTGACCATTTTGTGATAGTCAATATTGTAATAAACCACAAGTGTACAACGTAGTTGTAACTAGTATCAGTAAGTACAC
This sequence comes from Erythroxylum rufum, assembly GCA_027478365.1. Taxonomy (NCBI): domain Eukaryota; kingdom Viridiplantae; phylum Streptophyta; class Magnoliopsida; order Malpighiales; family Erythroxylaceae; genus Erythroxylum; species Erythroxylum rufum. The sequence continues at coordinate 31,598,561 of JANIHZ010000003.1, read as the reverse complement.
ATCAATCCCACGAAGACTATGAATGATAGTAATTACCCTTCCCCTATTATCTAGCCTACGAATTAATTTTAGATTTTTAATAAAAGAAAATAAAAACTAAAACAATTAAATAAATAGGAAATGATAATGACTACAAAGATAGTGGAATTTACTTAGAAAACTATCGTTATCAGAAATTAGTATCTAGATTCATCTAACTTAAATACTAACTGGACATTTAGTAACACTAAATCAAACATACAATGAAATAAAAATGAATCAAAAATAATGGAATCATAATTCTAAATCTCCCTGATTGTCTTCTATTGAATGTTCTTACGATGTAGAGGTTTGATCTTGTATTCCGATGGATCTTTCGATGAAATCTTCGTATTTTCCACTTCCTTGGACTAGAATCACACCTGAAAAATGAGTCCCACATTTGGAAATTAACTCCCCACATCTCCTCCTTTCTTATCCTCCAAAAAATGCCTTTTTATTATGAAATTTAGGGTTTTGAGGAGATGCACAATTGTGCGTCAAACCCTATATAACCAAAATTGTTTGAAATCACAAAAGTGCACTGACAGATGCACGACCGTGCATTCCTTCAAGTTTCTGACGTTGATATCTTCATATTTAGATTCTAATTCTTGAAATAAATTGTATCTCCGCTTCTTAGCTTTCTAATGGATCCTCTTTTGCTGAGAAAAAAGCCCTGTAGCTAAAGTTATGGGCCAAAAACTATGGGAAGGTTAGACTGGGCAGAGATAGACTTCGTATCTCATTCTCAGCCTTTTTAATCCTCAAAACACTACTTTTGGGCCTCAAGTTGTACATAGGAACTATGGTTGAGGATGTTGACTTGAATTTGAGCTTTTAATCAACTTATTTGGATCTCACAAGCATCAGATATGTCCATATAAAGCTCTAATGATCAAGGTGCCAATTCTACATAAACAAATTATAATCCTAACAAACTTAAGATGTCCTATGTTAAAAATCGTGTATAGTTTCTATGTGTCAAATCTTTGTTTTATGTCATGTTTTCATCCAAATTATTCTCCTTTAAGTTCTTGAAGGTAATTATAATCTATTAAAGCACTTGGAGTGAATTAAGTACCTAATATAGTATAACTTATAAAATATCAAGCAAAGTACATCAAATATAGGTGTAAGAAACATAGTCAAATATCCATCAATCAACTCGCTTTCTAGTTCACATTTTTTTGGTGCACATTGGGGGCTTTATTCAAACCATAGCCATAATTTAATGGCAGAATCCTCTGCTTCTATAATACCAATCTACGTAAAGAACAAATGTTGAATGAAACTGATCAATTATTGCATCTACAATGTCAGCTCAAGAACTCGACTATTATCTTTGAACTATCTCTGATTTATGCTTCTAACTTCGATTTTAACAAGAACAATTGTGTTTGAGCCTTTAGAATTTACAGCTTAGAACATACAAGCCCTGGCTAGTAATTAGGTACTTTAATTATTCCCTTAATTCCTTTGAAATTATTCAGCTTAACAAAAGAATTATCCAACTTTTTGATGAAAATGGATTTGTTTAAACTCCATATGGTTAAACCAATTTCCAAACTCTTTTGTATATTTTGGAAAAAAAATTGATATCTAATCATTCTTTTAGGCTCATATAGAGGTTGATAAGCTGTCAACCAAGGGGAACCCTTTTTTGGTTTTTTTAATGCTATTACAACTATAGAAGGCTTTCACGATCTAGTCAACAATTGTTGGCATACTGAAGTGCTCGATTTCAAATCCTTTCAATTTATGCAGAAGCTCAAATGTGTGAAAAATGTTATTAAACATTTCTTGTGAGGTAATAATTTAAATCTCCAATCCCTTAAGGAGAAGCACCTCTCTACACAACAATCCAGCTGTGAATATCCTTATAATAATGTATTCAAACTTTCTAAATTGAAGTACGTTCAAGAATACCAGGCTACTTTTACCTTTTAAACTTCTGTTTTAAAGCAGAAAGCTAGACTTTAATGACTAAAGGGGGCGATTCCAATATAAAGTATTTTCATGCTTCCTTTTTAGCTCGAATAAATGCCAATAAAAGCTCTAAGCTTTAAGACAGTAGAGGGCGGGAACATGTTAAATTGGAAAACATTATGGAGATAGCTAGAAATTATTTTATTAATCTCATAAGGATAACAGACTCTTCCTTGCCAAGTACAAATGTCTTACAGCTATTTGAATGTAGTATTGATCAAGGTATAAAGAGTTACTCATTTCTCCTTTACTGCACATGATGTTAAATGTATATTCTTTAGTTTACATCTTTCTAAGTCTCTTAGTCTTTATGGATTCACTACCTTATTCTTCCAACATACATAGGATATCACGAGTCAGCTCTTCACAAAGGTTGTTTTGAGTTTTTTTAATCTATTAAAATGCTTCATGTCATCAACCATTCTTTCATCTTCCTGATACCAAAAGAGTAAAATCCTTGTTCTATTAGTGACTTTAGGCCCATTTCTTGTTGTACTATTATCTATAAAGTGATAGCAAAGCTTCTAGTTGAAAGACTTAAGATGGTCCTCTCGGCAACTAATAATTTTGCCCAAGGTGCCTTTATTCCCGAGAAAAACCTTGGTAACAACATTCTGCTCTTACAAGAGTTATTGAAGGATTATCACTCAGGTAAGAAACTTAATAGTTGCTTGATTAAGATCAATTTTTTTTAAAGCCTTCAATACTGTTAGTTGGCATTTCATTCAGTTATGTCTTGAAGCATTGTATTTTCCTTCTAAATTTGTTTAATGGATCATGGATTGTGTTAGTACATCTTCTTTAAGTAGCTTGTGAACTTCATTCCTACCACTCCTATCAAACCTACAAAAGGGATTAGGCAAGGTGAATCCCTTTCACCTTACTTATTTACTCTTACTATGGAAGGACTTTCTAGATTGTTAAACAAACTTATCTATTGCAATGGTGGTTTTAAATTCCATCATAAATGTAAGGAGCTAAGCCTTACTCACCTGTTATACACTGATGATATGATTATCTTGTGTGGAACCAACCATAGTTTAATCAAAATCTTGATGCATGTGCTTGATTTATTAGCTAACTGGTCTAGACTAAAACATAATGCAAAAAATAATTTATTTTTTGTTTTTGACTATTTGAGAAACCTTGTTGATATTAGACGAAAACTGGACTCAATAATAACTTAACTCCTTTTAGATATCTGGGGGTTCCTATCATGACCTCTAAGTCGAAGTCTAGTGATGGCTTGGCAAAATTGATTCATCTCTTATGTAGCTTAGGTTACATTAATCATATAATTTCTAAATGGCTTACACCTGCACTCGGTTGCTTATATTGCATTACCTCGAAAAGCAATTAAGGAGATGGAAAGAATAATGAAATATTTTCTCTGAATGGGACAGGTTAGAAACTCTGAGAATGCTCGTATGAAATGGAGCGAAGTTACAATGTGTAAAAAATGTGGAGGTCCTGCAATTATCTCAATTTCCAATATGTAGAATGTTTCAATGTGTAAATGGTTGTAGAGGTTATACACTGATCGAAATGCTTTATAGACCAAATGGATACATGAAATCTAATTAAAAACTTTTAACTTCTAGCAGATTGACTACTCTCAGGAAGGCTCTTGGTTACTAAAATAGATGATGAAACTATGAGCAATTATTTATCCTTACATCAAACACATCATTTGCAATTGAGCTAAGAATTGGGTGTGGTTTAATAACTGGATGGAAATCAACCCCCTTGATTACTTTCCTAACTTTTAGACGCTACATAATAGAATGCCATTACACCTAAAAGTTTCTTCCTTGATTGTGAATAGTGAATGGAAGGGCAACTTTAAAGGTTTTTTACTCCTTATGGCTCACTTTCTATTATTAACTAATTTAGCCGAGGAAGATACTATCTCCTAGAAGATAACCCTGAATGGTGTTTTCTCAAACCAATCATGCTATAGACTCTTTTCAAATAGCACAATGGTGGTACCATATTTCTCTCTCTTATGGCACAAAACCAAAGAAATGTTCATAACTTGGCTAGTTATCAAGAACAGACTCAAAACAATAAAACAACGGCAAGGTAATGTCGATGATGATGATTTATCCTTATTATGTAATATGGAAACTAAGGATCGTGATCATGTATTTTTCCTCTGCAGTTACTCTAAAGTCATTTGGAGTCGTATTATGCACTTGTTACCTTCTCAACATGGCATGTATTATTTGGATCTTGACCTGAATTGGGTGAATAGTAAAAAAAGAAAATAACTCCAAATGCTACTCTTTTCACTACAACCTTCTCTATGACCATATTTAGAAAGAAAGAAACAGCCACACAAATTCACTGACACAAAAGAAGGGAATATCAACTTGCAAACAGAATAATCATTTAGAGCTGAGCTGACATTTTTGCTAAGGATGCACAACACTCCTTTTCTATGGACGTGAAAAGGATATGGAAACATTAATTTTCTAATGCTTGTTATTATTTTATCCTGTTTTCTTCTTGAATTCCCTTTTAGATCCATTGTAATATAAAGTAGTCACATCGATAGCTCTGAACTCATTGTAATGTAGTGACAGTTTCATCTATAGTAATACGTCATTCATTTATAAAAAAAACTAATTAATAGATTTATTATATAATTATTAAGAAACCTTGTGTGCATTGTTATCTCCAAGATCATATTGTGTTATTCTAGATGGATATGCCATTTTGCTAACTAATAGTTACTTTATGAAGGTTTAAAAACTAGAATAAGGATGTTAAGAAGAGATACTGAACATTTTTCTATTGATATTGGGCTACACTAATGCTCCTCTTTGAGCCCCATTTTATTTACAATAGTGATTGACGAACTCACCAAGAATATCTAAAGAGATATACCTTAATGAATGTTGTTTTCTGATGAGATTATTTTAATGGGTGAGATAAAATAGGGTGTCAATGTTAAACTTGAACTTTAGAGGGATGTGTTAGAGTGTCAAAGGGCTTTAAATTGAGTAGGATTAACAATAAGTACATAGAGTATAACTTTTTAGGCCATAAGGTGGCTATTGATGTAATGTTAAAGATTGGTTCACAAGTTATACCACCAAATTAGTGTTTAAGTATCTAGGATCTATCATTCAGAGCAATAAGAGTTGATGAAGACATAGTTCACTATATGGAGAAGTGTCTTAGGATTTTTATATGAAAAGAAAATAGTATTTGATCATGTCATTTAAGTTTTAAAATTTATAAGCCCTCAAATACAGCAAGCGCACGGGTTGCAACCGTAGTATAAGAGGTGTCGATATCAAGAGGAGGGGAACTAATCTAATTCTATATTATCTAAGGCTAAGAAAATTGAAATAATGTAAATAAAGTTTCACAAGATAAGTAAATTCGAGAAATTGATTGGCAAGAGTTGTAATTCAGAAATTAACACAAAAAGAAATGAAAATTTTAGCAATGCAAAAACATAATGAAAATCAATCAAGAGAAATTAACCAAGTTATAAGAAAGGGGATTTTACCTATCATTAATTTTAAAGTAATCGATTATATATTAATGGGACATCAATTCTAGACGATCCTAGGGCTGATTACTCTCTCTCGAGTTACAACCATTAAACCCTAATTGGACTATGAAAATTTTAATCTCTCAATTAACAAAAGACTCACAACCCTAATTAGATCTAAAGCACTCTAATAAACTATCGAGTTTTATACAAGATCGCTCTCCGTACAATGATCGATCTGATTGGTTACAGGTTCTATTGAATCGTCTAACTCTCATTAATCTGATCCAATGGTTTTTTATTCAGTTAACCCTCTGAGTTTATTACCAAAATATGCAAGAAATGCAACAAATCATAATACCCAATTCAAATAACACAAAATCAACTCGAATAACGTTAAATCAAAATAAAATCCCAAAGGAGAGTCTAGAAGAACATTAATATTCCAAATCCTATCATCATACTATCCATCTCAATTCTATACATAAACAAAATCGAAATGAAAAGAAAATAATGACTTGGAATAGATGATAGAAGGCAGCGACATTGGAAAATCTCCTGATCCAAGAAGCACGTCGAGTCAACTTTGTCTTCGTCTTCCTTCTTCTTCATCTTTCTCTCTCTCGGTATTCTCTCTTTAGGGTTTCAAGTGTGGGTCCATAAAAAAGCTCTCTTTTTCTCTTCACTTGTTCTTCTTTAAATATTCTTTTACGTTTTGGGTAACCTTAGGGTTTTTTCAGGGTTCGAAAGGTCCAAAAAGTCCCTCGAAATGTGAAGGTCGTGAGCATCTGTGCATCTACCCGATGTAGGTCACAATCGTGGCTCAATTTGAGCTTTCTGTCACATTTCGAGGGACTTTTTGGACCCTGAAATTTGAGCTTTCTGTCGTCCTCCGAAACTCCTCCGTTCTTTGATATTGACCCTGAAACACTAGCAAACATGTCAAGGTACCTCAAAAACATAATATTTAAGCTCAAAATTTTGTACTAACCTATAAAACACTTTAAACATAAATAATTAACAAACTAACACAATTCTAACCTAAACACATACTAAATGATCAAATTAACGACTAAACACTTATTAAACTATGCCCTAAAACACGATGCAATTTACACTTATCACATTCCCACACTTCAACATTTGCTTCTTCTCAAGCAAACAAAACAACAAACAACACAAAATCACAAAGCAAACAATTCAATAATGAAGCAATGGCTTCAACTTCACCAAAAAAAATTTAACTCTAAACACAATCATTTAAGTTGTTCCAAATTGTTAACATGAAAAATCCGCATTTAGGAGCCCTGGACTAAATATACATATTAATCAAAACTTAAATGTCAAGTTTATTGATCCCTTTCTATTGTACATGAACATTAATAATTATTTGGTCAATCAACTCTATAACTACTCGTAAGTATGTTTTCATGAAAAGTTAAGATACTTATAAGTTTGGTAGGTTTTATTAAAAAACATTCTTTTTTTTGTTACTTTTTGTGGACATGGACCTAGCCTTTTTAAGTGGAGACAAACATTGGTGATGAATGTCGATCCGGTTACTTGACAAAGTCATGTTTTTAGTAAGTTGCTTGCTCGGAATGTCATTATAACCTTTTGATGCGAAAGCACACATTTGTGATTCGTTTTGATCCGATTACCCAGCGACATCACGTTCTCAACTGGCTACTAGCTTTATTCTTAACCTGAAGGTCCATGGAATAGTTATTTATTTAAAATTTACAAACACTTTTTCTTTTTCTTTTTTTTTAATTAATGCCTACCTTGTTGCTTTAGCTACTTGGTTTCATGAACAAAATACTTGCAAACCTACTTAGTCGAAGGACCTAAAATTATGAATGAATTTGACAACTTATAAGGTGATAAATTAACACTGAATCCTAATTAACTTGCATATTTTAGCCAAATAACCCAGATCACTAATTTCTCGAGCTAATGACACTTCACAACCTAATATATTATGTTCTAAATTAAATTAATTTCATTCCATCTAAGCCATAGATTCATTCACACAATTCATAATATGCAACATAAACAAACTAACATAACAATATGCAAAATTCACATCAAAGCAAAACACATAACCCTCCCCACACTTGAACAACACATTGTCCTCGATGTGATAAGGAGACAACGAAACAAACATGGAAGAAAATCAAACACAATATATTAAAAGCAAAAACAACAGTAGAAAACACGAACTCATGGTGATTGAGGCGGGGACGGTGTCGGAGCTGCCAGTTATACACTTTGAGCTTCAAAGCATTGATGAATACGAAATATATCTCGGCTTTGACGTCCATATGTATGGGCCATCTCCTTCATCATCTTAGAGTTTTCTACCAATGTGTCTATAACTGTTTTGGTGTTGGTGGAGATTATATCGAGCACCTTCTACCAACTAAGTTCTTCTATTTCTTCTTTCGCTTTGAACTCCTCACTAGTCGAGTCCTCTTCTACCTGCTAGGGTGGGACTGCGCTAAAACTTGCCTGACTGGCCCTGATCTTCACATGAGACTTTTGGTTGATGTCCCAAAGTTCCATGTTATGGGACCTTAGGATTTTAACATGTCACAAGTGATGGTGATTTAGAAAATCAGGGAGGTGGACGGTTAGACCACTACAATCCGCACCATAATAGTGGACAATTAGACCACTACAATCCACACCATAATGCAAAAACCAAGTAACCCATACCCAAATTGTTACACCCGTTACGTAGACTCACAAAATAAGTCGAGGTGCACACTGAGCTGTTGTGATCCATACACCATAACAGAAAAAGTTCCTTTGTTGAGCACTTACTGGTTTCTGATTTGTCAAAGACCATTTGACATATGAATTTATGTAACAACAAGTGCTTATGGCTTCGATAATGTTTTTGTGAGCATTCTTGGTGTCGAATCACTTCAGCCCAATGAGCTCATCCCAATAGCAGGAAGTACAAAAGTTATATGCTGATCGATAATTGAAGATTCTAGGAAACCATAAATATCACACATAATTTCAAGGTTCAGCTCATAAGGTTTTCCCTATAAACTAAACGACATCTCCTTAGGGTTACTGGTTTCGAACTGAAGAGAAGTAAAAAATTCAAGGATGAGCTCCTAGTAGATAAGATATTAGAACTATATAAATTTGCTCCACTGAATTCTTTCTATTAAATTCTCAACCCTATCTTGCAATTCTAGCCTACTTAGCATAGCAAAATCGAATTATTTCAGGACTACTATTTGCTTAACACTAAGGTATTGGAATCTAATACCTTCATCCTCTAAGTAGATTGGGAAGGTTGCTATGAAATATGCCGCCTTGTTCTTTTGCCCACGGCCTGAGACTTAATTTCTTTCCAATGATCAATTACACTTCGCTGACTGCTTAACCCGCAGTATAATTGTATCACCCAGTATCTAGTTTAATAGATCTGTATTTGAGACTGATGTCATTAAAACCAGAGCAGTGGATAATAATTTAAGTGATATCAAATTAGTGATGTATGATATTTTTCAGTGGTCACAGGAAATTATCCGGGCAGATGTTTAAAAACCAGAACAAGA
>JANIHZ010000003.1:31575814-31589371 GCA_027478365.1 Erythroxylum rufum | reverse complement strand
AGAACCCAACTCTTGCGAATATCATCATACTTAACTTAAGCGTGCATATTACCTTGTAGGGTTATTTCACCCTTATTAGGCATCACCCCACAAGGGTGGCATGCCCACAACAGTCAAACATCAAACTAAACTTTTTCCTCTAACTTAACCCTTTTAACAAATGAAGTCAAAAAGAACGTACACAATTAAATTACTTTAATCCATCATTTCATTACTCAAGCAACCGAGTTTGAAAAACTTTATATATATATCAAAAGCCACACCATCGGCTTATTACAAAATACCAAAAATAGCAAATGAAACAATTCCTTTAGGCTCTTGATCACTTGATCTCCTAGCTATAAACTGAGGATGGGACAGAGAGGGGGTGAGCTTGAAAGCTCGTGGGTAACAGTGTATAACAAATGAATAAGCAAAACTTTTGAAACCATTTTACTTGTCATAAAAAATATGTTCATTGAGTTCATAAATCATATGTTTCATGAGTTCTCAGCCCAAGATCCACAAGTTGCAAAACATGAATGCAATAACTAGTTAACATAACATGAGCATATAAACACATCCGAATGGTTTGGGTAAGTCCGAAACATGACGCACTACATATTTCCATATAATGGTCCTGTGTAGTTGTGAATTCTTAAGGGAGTCCTTGGAGGAGCTCCATGCCACTAGCGGGTAGGCGGGAGAAGCCTATTCTTGGTTCAACGTGCACGTGACGGTTCTTGAGGGACTACTACAAACCCAAATAACACATAGATTTCAAAATATTGTAAACTTGTTGCCCAAAAGGGCACTTTTCTTAAAAACTTGCTTTCCATATACTTGACGTATATCTTGAAAACCATTCTTGAAAACATGCTTTCATGAGCATGCATCTTTTCAAAGATATCACTTTCATGGTCTTTTCCTTTTTAGAAATCATCACACAATTCACATATAAAACATGTAGCAATATCTCAATTCATTCAAGACACAATTAATGCAACACTTATGATGTAATTTAAATCATTAAATTTCCTTGATTTAAAGAAAACAAAAGTGGCTTATTTACTCTATTATAAACATGTACCCACCTTAATTTCCTTGCTTAAACTTTACTCAAATTGCCTCTACTCCCCTTGCTCCTCTTTCCTCTTTTGATTTCCTTCAACAAAGGAAAAATTCTCATTCAATAGGAATCCAAATTGGACAACCCAAAGAAACATATTCATAAAATTGGTCCTAGAAAACTTAAACCCATGTATTTCCTAAGCTCCATGAACCAAAATCTTTCCAAAAATCCAACAAATCAAGAATGCGATTACCTTGATTCTTCACCAAATGGAGAGTTTCTTAGCTTGAATGAGAGCTCTAATCCTCCTCTTCCTTTTTCCCATCTTGAACAACTTTAAAATCACTATGGAAGGCTTAGAAAAATCAAAACCTAGGTCAGTTCTTTCTTTTCTCTTTTTTCTCTTTTTTCATGCTTCTTTCTCTTTCTCTCCTTTCATTCATGTTGTTTTTTCTTCTTCTCAATGTAAGACACTCTTTTCTTCTTCCTTTTATACCATTAATGATTGAGCAATGCCTATTTTGCCCTTACTTATATGCCTTGTAACTTAAATGCTTAAGTGACTTGTCAATTTTGCCCCTTATGCAATCTTACCACCTTAACATTATAATTCAGTTAACCTATGTCATAAAATCTTACTCACATTAACATGCTAACTAACTGCACAAAATAAAATAATTAATCTATCAAGACTTCAAAATTTATTTAAATCATGCTTAACTCCTTCCAAAAATCAAGACCTTTTTCTAATAATGTAATTGAAGGAAATATGATATCACTTCCTTATAGAAAAGTGTTCCTTATTGTCTTAAGTTTCTAATGACACTAAAGTCATTCAATTTGCTATGGTAATCTAAAAGTTATAACCCAAACATTTCTGAACAATTCTTATGCTAAAATAATATTCTGTGCTCAAATTCTATCCCGAAATTGAAATTCTTATAGAGTTAATTAAAACTCGATTTCATCAGAAAATTTGTAACCTATTTCTCTATTTTAATCCAAATTAAGAATCATCTCATTTGGATAACTAGAGTAAAATTTATGGCTAAAACACCAACGCATACTCAATGAACATGTTTCAAATACATTTTCTAGCTTTTAACTCCCAACATTTCATATATAACCTATGTTATACCTAAATCATCTTTTTTGTTTCATTTCATATTCAAGAATTCTCCTTTTCTTTACACATGAATAATCGCCAACAATTTCTCATTTAATAGTTCTAGCTTCTAAGAAAAGTTCGGGGTCCAACATTACAGGTAACATGTAAGATTGATGTAGAAATTTAGAATATAGGCAAGGATGATTTTGGAGGAGAGATTGAAAACAAAGTGAGGGCTATAGAAATTTCCTTACAAGAACGTAACACCTAAGCTACTAGGTGTCTCATTTATGCATTGACATATGTCTCCAATGCATGACTCCTATTTGCCCTCTATTTATTCTGCCAATTGCAACACTTCCATTAGGCAACTTGTCAACTTATTAACAATGCCATTTGTCACATTCTTGCCAAGCTATTTGTCACAGAATTTTATGCTTAATCATCCTAATTTCCATATATCAATTGGTCTTAGCACTTGGCATTTTTTTCTATACCAAATGTAAATTTAATTCATTAATCTCTCAATCAAGAACATTTAATACCAATTTACTAATTGAAATCCAAGCATACCAAAATTTAATACATACCAAATCACAATTCACATCATGTTCACTTAACTTCTTTCATACCCGGGGACCTGTCAAGTGAGTTCATATGCTAACTTGTGACATGTACAAATATCAATTCGTGTATGAATGCTAATGTTATGCATGTTTATGCAATACTTAATCTAGGGTTAAACCCTAAGCATACACTGAAAAATAGGATATCACATCTGCATTTTGTATTGATCCTTGCTTCTTTGGCTATACGTCTGCGTTTTGCTTACATGAAACGTAGATGTTGTTTATGTCCAATATTCAGTGCATTTTGTTATGGATTACTGCACATTTTCTTCATTTATGCTGCTGTTTCATTTTGTTCCTTCCCAGCGACACTATTGTTTCATGCTTTACTATAATTCCAAGTTCACGTTGTATGGGCATGAGAAATAACTCAAACCTATGCAACTGGTTGCACAGTTGTAACACACACACTCATAGTTGTGCAACTTTTCCATGGGTTTGAGATATTTTAATAGTTCATTATTCATTTCTTTCCATTTTCTTATCTTCTTCTTGCTTTAATCTTCTTCTTCTTAATCTTAAAAGACAAATGATTGTGAATTTTTGGAAAATGGCTCAAATGTAGTACTTTTGAATCACTTTAGCTCTTTCGCCTCCGAATTATGCCTAAAACTATATGTGAGTCAAAGTGAGTATCTTAAGAACTTTCCTAGCAATATTTGCTAAATGTTATGGAATAATTTCATATTCAATTAACCACATAAAATTTTCCCCCACACTTAGCTTTTGGCCATTGAAAGTGTCATTCGATCTTTAAAATTTATAAGTCCTCAAATATTGCAAGCGCACAGGTCACTACCATAATATAAGAGGTATCGATCCTACAAGGAGGGGGATTAATCTAATCCAAAAACTCTACGATTGAAAAGATATGGAACTAAAAATAAATAAAGCATCGAGAAGTAAATACGACAATTGAATTTAACCGATTAATTAAAAAATTAAACATAAAAGAATTAATAATTAAGTAATAAGTATGAATAATGGAAATCAACCAAGAATTTACCAAGTTGTGAAAAAGGGGATTTTATCTATCATTAATGCTAACCTAGCTGATTATGTGTTAATGGTGTTAGTTCTAGATGATCCTAGGTCTGATTACTCTCTTTCGAATTATAATCACTAACTCTAATTGATTTATGAAATTTGTAATCTCTCAATTCATAAATTATTAAAAACCTTCTCTAATAAACTATCGGTATATCACACGGGATCTCTCTCTGCACAATTACCAATATGATTCGTCACAGTTTCTGTTAAATCACCTAACTCTCATTAATCCGATTTAATCACTTTTCATTCAGTTCACCCTCTTAGTTTATTACCGAATTATCCAAGAACACAATCAAATCATGACATTCATCCAGTAAACACAATCAACTAAATTATCATTAAATCAAAATAAAATCTCGAAGAAGAGTTAGACCATTATCAACATTCTACCATCTATCATTATACAATCCATCCCAACTTTATACACAAATAAAATTGAAATAAAAAGGAAATAGAAACTTAGAATGAATGATCTTGGAAGGCAGCAGTGTTACATGAAATATTTCCAAAAGTGGTTACATGAAAAAGCTCCTTTCTTCCTTCTCTTATTGTTCTTTAAATAGTCTCTTATGTTTTAGGTAACCCTTGAGCTTTTTGGGGTCTGAAAGGTCCAAAAGGTCCCTCGAAATGTGAAGTTCATAAGTGTCTGCACATTTGCCTTATGCAGGCCACGACAGTGGCTTATGTTTGAGCCTTCTATCACAATCATGGCATGCAGGCCATGATCATGGGCCATTCCTGAAGCTTCTATCACGATCGTGGCCCATTTTTCAGCTCGAATGTCTTCCGAAACATCTTCATTATTTGATATTGATCTAAAAACACCAGTAAACACATCAAGGTACCTCAAAAACATAATATTTAAGCTCAAAAGCTTATACTAAAGCTTAAAACCCTTAAAACACAAATAATTAACAAACTAACACAATTCTAACCTAGGCATATACTAAATGATCGAATTAACAAGTAAATACATATCAAACTATGCCCTAAAACACGATGCAATTTAAACTTATCAACATCCCCACACCGAAACGTTTTCTTATCCTCAAGTAAACAAAATAACAAACAACACAAAATCACAAAGCACATAATGCAATAATAAGACAATGGCTTCAACTTCATGAAACAAATTTAACTTTAGACACAATCATTCAAGTTGTTCCAAATCATTAACCTGTAAAATCTACGTCTAAGAGATCTGCACTAAATATACGTATTAATCAAAACTTAAATGTCAAGTTTATTCATCCCTTTCAATTGTACACACACATTAATAATTATTTAGTTAGTGAAATTTTGTAACTAATCTTAGGTGCATTTTCACGAAAAGTTAAGCTACTTACAAGTTTAGTAGGTTTTATTAGAAAACATTCTTTTTTTGTTACTTTTTTATGGAGATAGACCTAGTCTTTTTACATAAAGGCAAACATTGGTAATGAATGTTGATTCGGTTACTCAACTAAGTCATGCTTTTATTAAGTTGCTTGGTTGGATTGTCATTATAGCCTTTTGATGTGAAGGAACATATTTGTGATGCTTGTCGTTCCGGTTACTTGGCTACATTAGGTTCTCAATTGGCTACTAGCTCTATTCATAACCTGAAGGCTAGCGAAATAGTTATTTATTTAAAATTTACAAACACATTTTTTTAATTAATTAATACCCACCTTATTGGTTTAGCTACTCATTTTCAAAAGAAGTACTAGCAAAGCTACTTAGTCGAAATACTTAAAATTATGAATGAATGTGATAACTTATATGGTGATAAACTTACACTGAATCCTAATTAACATGCATATTTTAGCCAAAAAACCCAAATCACTAATTTCGGGAGCTAATGACTCTTCACAACATAATAGATTATGTTCAAAATTAAATCAATTTCATTACATCTAAGTCATTAGCATAGTCACACAATTCATAATATGCAACCTAAACACACTAACATAATAATAGGTAAAATTCATATTCAAAGCAAGACACATAACCTTCCCCGCACTTAAACAACACATTGTCCTCAATGTGAGAAGGAGAAAAACAAACACACATAGAAAGAAGTAACACAAAATAAAATAAAACAAAGATAAAGACTAAATTTAAAAGAAAAGGGTAAGAAACAAAACCTTACAGTGATGGAGGCAGGGATGGTGTCGAAAGTGGCAATTGTATACCTTGAACTTTGAAATATCGTTGAATCTGACGTATATCCTGACCTTGACGTTATTGCTTACGAACCATCTCCTTCATCATCCTAGAGTTTTCTGCAAGTGTGTCTGTAATTGTTTTAGTGTTGGTAGATATTGTATCAAGCAGCTTCTTCTAACCAGGCTCTTCTGTTTCTTCTTCCTCTTCGTGCTCCTCACTAGTTGAGTCCTCATGTTGTTGTTGAGGTGGCACTACGCTATAACTTGCCTGACTAGCCCTGATCTTCACATGAGACTTTTGACTAATATCGAGGAGCTCCATACTGTGGGACTTTAGGATTTTAGCACGCCAGAAGTGATGGTGATTTAGAAAATCAGGGTAGTGGGCAGTTAGACTATGACAATCACACCGTAATACTTAGCAATGGCAGAAACCAAGTAACCCATACCTAAATTATTGCTCCTCTTACGTAGAGTCACAATAATAGCATTGATAATATGTGTGGAGATGCACTATAAGATGTTGTGATTTATACACCATAACATCAAAAGTTTCGTCATTAAGCATTTTTTGGTTTCTGATTTGTCAAAGATCATTTGACACATGAATTTATGTAAAAACAAGTGCTCATGGATTTGCATAATGTTGTTGTAGGCATTCTTGGCATTAAAATGCTCCAATCCAGTGAGCTCGTTCCAATAATATGGAGCACAAAAGTCATCGTGTTGATCCACAATGGAAGATTAAAGGAAATCGCAAATATCATACATAATTTCAAGGTTTAGCTTATAAGGTTATCCCCACAACCTAAACCATGTTTCCTTAGGGTTATTGGTTTCGAATTAAAGGGAAGTAAAGAATTCGTGGGCGAGCTCCTAGTAGACAGGATATTGGAAGTGTATAAACTTGCTCCACTAAATTCTTTCTGCTAAATTCTCAACCCTATCTCGCAATTATAACCTATCAAATATAGCAAAATAAAAACACTTCGGGACTAGTATCTATTTAACACTAAGAGTTTACAATCGAATACCTTCCTCTTTTGTGTAGATTGGGAAGGGTGATCTAAAATTTTCTGCCTTATTCCTTCGCTTACGGCCTAGAACCTATTTTATTCCTGATTATTGGTTATGTTTTGCTAACTGCTTAATGCGTGGCATGATGGATTTCAAGCAGGTGGAAGTTGGAAGAGATTGAAAGTTTGAAGGTTGGTTAGAGAGAAGGGAGAGTGTTTGGAGGTTTTAAACATAGAGAGATAAATTTAAAATGGAAGTGAACGAAAAAAATGAGGTTAGAAATGAATATATAGGTGAGGAGATGGTAAATTTGTAAGAAAAAACACTAGAAAATGTGTGCCTATAGTGCCCTTCCACAGGCCATGATCGTGGCCTATAATAATTTCACCATTTCTAATTGTTTTCATTTTTCGTCTATAGATACACTCCCCGAGATCCTTTCCTAACTTCTTTGTAGCACTATGACCTCATTATACTTTCCTTCCCAATCATCTTTTTCAAAATTAATGTTGTACTCTTCTACGATATTTATTTAGAAATGAAATAACCTAACTATGAAATTCAACTATCTAAAATCAAGAAATTAACTGGTAATTTAAAAATCATGGGTTGCCTCCTATGTAGTGCTTTTTTAACATCATTAGCTTGACACTTTTCTTTTCTCAAGATGGTTTAAGAAAATTCTTTACTGTTGACTCGGTTATTAATCTCATAAAATGTATGCGTGCCACCTGGCTGTTTATGCTACCTCCTTCCTTTTCCTGATTCTTTCACTTCCTTCTTTGGTGAGATTTATTCTTTTCGAGGAGATATTTTTAATATCATTCTTCTCTTTTTCTCTACGAAAATTTGTTTCCTTAACGATGGTCATAAGTTGGAGAGGATTTTTGTCATTATTGATTACAGTGAAAGACATATGTTCCTCTCCTACCATTAGAATCAACTCACCCCCATCTATCTCAATAATTGATCGGGCAGTGCCCACAAATGGTGACCCAAAAATAATTGGTGTTTTTGTGTCTTCTTCTATATCCGGTATGTAAAAGCCCATGAGAAAAGTAAACTTTTCCACTAGAACATGTACATCACGTATGATACCCTTCAGACGATGAACTTATTTATCTGTCATTTCTATGAGTATCTTGGTAGGGGCTATCACACCGAACCCCAACTTCTGATATAAGGAATATGGCATCATGTTTATGCTTGCTCCTAAGTCAGTAAAGGCTCTCTTTATTTTGACACCCTTAATAGTGCAGGGGATATAAAAATCCCCTGTATCCTCCTTTTTTGGTGGTGTCGTTAATTTTTTCCTTCCTTTAGTCCCTTTTCAACCTTTCCCTTTAACAATTCCATCAGTGCAAGCCATGCTTCCAGTTGCTTGATCTTGTCTACAACTTCATTAAGCTCAGCTTCCTTAGATTTCCTCATGTCTTTGATCGGGAATGGAGTTGTGGGTTAGTACTTTTCCTATCTCAAGTAAATTGTACCTTGCCAATAAAGATCCATCCTTATTCTCTTGCACCTCTTCCTTACCCTTATTCCTGAATGGATTTGTCTTTTGTTTTTCTAAAATAGCATAGGGATTTTTATGTTAATGCTTCTGGGTTGTTCGTAATTCTGGTTCACTTCGAAAACATTCTTGTCAACCTGATTCTTGCCCTTCCCTTCATTGTCTTAAGCTTGATGCAATTCTTTATTGGACTTTATATACCGACCATGATTCATTCTTTCAAATTGGACTTGATCTTACTTAGAAGGGTTCATGCATTTCGAGTCGCTATTGCTTCTACCAGTTAACCTACTTAGACTTCTAGGTTATGTATCGAGGAGGCATAATTCTTTGTAACTTGCCCAAACTTGCCTTCTAGCCTCTTATTTACATCCTCTATACCTCTAATTTTTTCTAAAATTTTGTCCAGTTTGGATTCCATTGAACTTGGTTTGTCTTGTTGAAACCCTGGTGATCCTTGAGGTCTAATCTGTCCTCCAGTATTATTTGACTAAGAGAAATTTGGGTGATTTTTCCACCTAGGGTTGTATGTGTTTGAGTAGGGATTGTTTCCACCTCCCCGACCGTATTGAGTTTCTATGTAGTTTACTTGCTCTGATCCATTATCCTTCATTAAGAAGTAATCAACTATATCATGATCCATCTAACCACAGAGCTCACACTTTAGTTGAACAACTACCACTATACTTAAGGATGAAGCCTTTATGTTGTTTATTTTACGAGCTAAATTATCAATTAATCAATATCTACAACTCCTTTTTGCTCACAAAGATTTGTGGCTTGTCTACTCCACTCATTTGTCCATAAACATCTTTTACATGCTATTTCTTCTAATAGCTCTTCTACTTCATCTACCGTCTTCCTTGTAAGTGATCCTCCTAAAGCCACATCAATTGTGCCGTTTATACGTGGGGCTACTCCGTTATAGAACATTTGCAAAACAAATTATTTAGGTTGGTTATGGTGTGGAGATTTTCTTCACAAGTCTTTATATTGTTCCCATGCTTCATAAATCAATTCCCCATCACCCTGTTGAAAGTTTGTGATCTCCTTAATAATTTTTGTAGTATTAGTAAGGGGAAAGTACTTATCTAAGAAGGCACAAACTAATTGGTCTCATATGGTGACATTATTCAGGTTGAGGGAAACATACCAAGCTTTTGTTCTATCCCTTAATGTAAAAACGAAGAATCTAATTCTTACAGCATCCATTAACATTTGAAGATAACAGAAGGTATTGAATATTTCAAGGAAATTGGCAATATGTGCATTTGGGTCTTCATTCGTTAATTCATAAATTTGCACATTTTGTTGGAACATATTTAGGAGAGCTGATTTGATTTCAAAGTAAGTTGCTTGCAAGAGCAACCTAGCCACACCTTGATTAACTACATTAAAGCTCAGTCTCATAAAGTCCAGAAGGGTTCTCGGTTGATGCCCTTAGTTTACTCCTTGATCTAACTCTTGCTGAAGATCTTTGGTTATTGTTGCTTTTATGGTTTCTTCTTCTTCTTCATGCTAATCTCTTTTAATTGAACATTTTAGATGAGTTATGTAAAGCTTTACAGTTTTAGCTATGTGACTCAAACTTCTTGTAAATTTTGTGTTAATGCAAAAGCACGGACTCACTCAAAAAAATGGGAAAAATAGAAAAACTTAAATCTAACTAACACTCCTTAAACTAAGAGAACTAAACTATTCTCCACCCTCTTCGGCAACGACGCCAAAAACTTGATTGTCTTATTCATGGTTTAAAATTTATAAGCCCTCAAATACCGTACGCGTACAGGTCACGACTGTAGTATAAAAGATGTCAATCCTACGAGGAGGGGGATTAGTCTAATCCTAAAAATCTAAGGCTGAAAAGATATGAAACTAAAAATAAATAAAGCAACGGGAAGTAAATAAGGGAATTGATTGCAATCAACTAATTAAGAAATTAAACACTAAAAAATTAATAACTGAGCAACAAGCACGCAAAATGAAAATCAACCAAAAATTCCACAAGTTATGAGAAAAGGGATTTTACCTATCATTAATGCTAATCTAGCTGATTATATGTTAATAGGTGTGGGTTCTAGATAATCCTAGGGCTGATTACTCTCTCTCAAGTTATAACCATTAACCCTAATTTATAAACCCTATTTGGATTATGAAATTTGTAATCTCTCAATTCATAAATTATTCAAAACTCTAATTAGATTTGAAGCAGTCTAATAAACTATCAGAATATCACACGTTATCTCTCTCTGCACAATTACTAATATGATTCATCACGATTTCTATTAAATCCTCTAACTCTCATTAATCTGATTTAATCATTTTTTATTCAGTTCACTGTTTGTTCGCAAACTAAACTATTAGTTTTACATCAAAAATCAAAAATATATGGATTGTTGCTTGTACTTAAAAATAGATATCGTCTTACAGAGATTGATGTTAGACATAACTAAATTTACATAAAACTTTGTTTAAGAGAATGATTTCAAAAGATTAAAAACTAGAAATTAATCAAAAATTAATTAAACTAGCAATGATCAACCAATTAAGGCAAAGTGTAGTAATTTGGTGGCCAAGGTTTAAAATTTGGAGTTACTCAATCCCTATTTTGCTTTCCACTTGTGTTTTTTATCCAATTATGCTTGACCCAATATTTTCTAATGTTCAATTACCCTCTTTCAAGGCATAATTAGCTGACCCTAATTAAATGGATTAGAATTAGTTATGATATCTCTAGACTTACCATCTGCTCCTAATCCTTCAGTAATATTTTAAGCACTCCTATAGGTGATTTTAAGCAAACAGCTAAGATCTCTCTTCAACTATTTGGAAAAACATGAATATTTGTTAGGTTCATTAGGAGCTAACTCTCATTACATTATCCACTCAAATACCCACACTCACCCTCTCTTTCTATTATATGGTATAAGCATAATAAATATCACAAAACATCTTTCATTGCATCTAAAATAACAAGAGTTCCACAAATAGTTGAAGAACAACTCCTACAAGGTGTTTAGCTACTCGTAATCATGAAAAATCCAACAAAATCCATATTTTTCACACTAAAAGTCTTAATAAGAAAAGAATAAAAACTGGGTAAAGTCAAGAACTCGGTCTCTCTACTCAAAAAGTTGGAAAATTTCTGAATCTTGATGTTGTTGCCACTTTTCCAAAGTAGATTATGTGTTTTCCTTCTTTAGGTAGTTTCCAAAGGTCTCACTTTTTCTATTTTTGGTGTGTCTTTAAATGGATAGAGGCTCCAAGGGTTTAGAGCCTTTTTATATGCCAAGGGGAGGGTCAAACCAGTTAAGATCCTGTGTTTAACCTGATCTTGGCGAGTTCCACCTGTCACCCTTGTGCTCAAGTAAAAAGTTGATATAGAGCTGGTCATCTGGTAGTTGCACGATTGTGCACAATGTAATGCCGGACTCTTTGAGCCCTTTTGTATTGTTCTTTACTTAGAGATGCTGTTGTATATTAATATACATACATGGTTGTATATGAGTTCAAAGATGTATTTAAATCCTTTTGGATATATATGTTAGTGATTTATAATGTTATACGCCCTTATATGAACTTAGAGTTCATTGGTATGTGAAATCTTAGAGATTTCTGACATATAAGCTTCTAAGTGCGTAAAACTAAGTCCATTAGATGGATATGACTATGGTGGCTAACCTAAATGTGTTCTAATGCCTTATAGGTGATTAGACATGAATTATAGACTTACTAGACACTTAGAAAGCTTAATTGGAAAAAATAAATGTACATAAGGGCTTATTTGCCAATTATTAAAAGTCAAAGGACTTAAATGTAATTTTTCCAATCTTGGAGGATCAATATGTAATTTATAAAGTTAAGAGACTTAATTATTATTTCCAAAAGTCCGGGGACCAAAATAAAAGTAAAAGTTTTGGTCATTCCCAAATTTTGGGCATAATTGCAAATTTAGGAAAATTTGGAGGATACAATGGTAATTTCACGTAACCTAAGGACAAAAAGGTAATTTCACCATATTTTGGTCAAAGAAGAGTCAATATTCTAGACCCTTCTTCATATATGACCGTGCATCCCATTACTAAAGACTAAAAACACTTTGTATTAGTTAAAAGAAAGGAGAAGAAAGGAGAATAGAGGAGGAGAAGACCATTTTCGGCTATCACTAAACCCTACCCTTTGTATTGATTCTCCAACCCAAATCAAGGTGTTCTAAGCTAATTTGGGGTCAAAGAACTCAAATCTATCATTATATTTGATAAATTCTCAAAGGATTTGAAGATATCAGCAAAGGAATGTTTAAGTAAATTTTATCTCATCTCTCTTTACATTAGGATTTTGAGTTTGGGGTTAAGATATGTTGTTCTCTATGATTGAATATGCATGAAACATGGTTTAGATGAATGAAATATGTCATGGAGAAGTTTCTTTAAGCCAAAGCTGACATGTCCCCTTTTTGGCGAAAGTTTGTGAAATTTTGAATATCTTTTGAAATTAACGATCTAAATAAATTCTATGGTGTTAATTATACATGTATAATGTGAATTGATGATAAAAAATGAATAAGATGTATATTGGATAGCGCTTGGTTGAAATGATGGGAGAAGATGTGGATTAATGTAAGGAGTTGTGTAATTATGATGAATGTAGCTTAAATGAAGGGAATTGGATTGAATGGAGTGGTGACATGTGTCATTGTTTCGAAGTGTTTACTATATAACAAGATGGGAGCATGAATTACTATGATAAAGTCTTGAAAATGTGACTTGAAAGTCATACACATTGGGTGTTTGATAAAATGCCTAAGTGCACTTGGCTCAAAATTTAAGGATTCGTAATGATATGCATTGAAAGCGGCTTTCATGTTTACTTAAAGTAAACTTGAATTGTTGCTTAGATTGATGAGTAATGGCCTAATGTTCTTGGATAAAAATGTACTTAATTATGTTTTGAAATGAGTACGTATTGGATTAAAGGCATTAAATGCCTTAGAAAATGCAAAAGAAAAGCTAATGTGAATAGTAAGGAAGTAACCATGT
>JANIHZ010000003.1:31525363-31537508 GCA_027478365.1 Erythroxylum rufum | reverse complement strand
TATATATATATTTGAATAGCTTATCTTCTTTTGTAATGTTACGAATATCTAGAATCAATAAATTAAACACCTTCACATAATTATAAACAATCCCTTTTGTTGTAAGTTCTTTATAATTTATGACCAAATTATGATGTATTACGTTGAAGTAATTGTCCTTTTAATTCATTAATCAACACATCCTAAGTATCAATTTGCCCCTTATCATCATTACGATCATTATTAATCTAAGATTATAACCAAATTTTTGCATCTCCACTAAATGCATGCTAGTTAGCATAAGTTTATTGACTTCAAAGGCTCTTACAACTTTAAAGTACTAATGCATGTCCAAAGAAAATTTTTAACATCATAAGCTTTATCAAAATGCTTCATATCATGAACTTTAAGACAAGACTATTTTATGTCAATTCCTTAAGAAGCATTGTTATACAAGAGAGCCAGTGCATCTTTTAGCATACTAACTCTCCTATTTGCCTTACTAGAACTTTCATCCAAATTCCTTTAGATATTAGTAATGGCATTGTCAATCTAATCAAGCTGTGTTATAAATTACATCCATAACCTTTCAAAATGGAATCAAAGTATGATTTAAAATGAGCAAGTCTCTTTTAGATTGCCACCAAGTTTTTCCCACCAAACATTTTGCACCACAAATAGGTTTCTAATTCTTTTGGTTCCATTTTCCATACAAATTTATTTAAGGCTAACATTTGCATAAAATTCTATTGTGTTTGCAACCAAGTTCACAAATTAAGTTCTCAATGCTAATTTATCAAATATATTAGATTTGTCATTATGTCAAATTCCTTTTATGTATAACAAAACTTAGTAATTTTGTAATAAATTATTATAGAGCATAATAGATAATTTGGGGAAGAAAAAATATAATGTGTGAAGCTTGATATAGCCTAAATATTCACTACACATATTACAAACATAATTAATGAAATAATCAATAGTTATAGTTAGTTTACATGTTACATCCTAATTACTAAGAGACTTATTTTAATCATACAGAACTTACATAGAAAATTAGATAATATTATGTCTGGTCCATAAAAGGTGACTGTTGGAGGTTTTGTTTGACACCAACCAATATAATTGACATAACTGAATTAACTATTAATAAGTAATTATTATGATAACTATCACTACTTGAGTCAACTATAGACTAAAGTGATTTTGGACTCTCTATAATTTGTTTATTATATTATCCATTAATGAATAAGGCTATTCATAAGTTTAAAAAAACAAATGCTTAATGCCTTTACCAAGTTATCAGGTTCCTTACTAGAATATGTCACAACCATAACTTAGTTTATTAGTCAATAAGTAATAAGGATTCATCTTGTTTCCATGTTCTCTTGAACTTATAAGAGGTCTCACAATAGCTCTTAAAGCCCAAATATTGATTAGTAAAATGTGATCCTAATTATATATAAAGGAATAAATTGAGACGGTCTCGATTTTACCACTTGTATATTAAAAGATTTCACTAACCCAATTATTGTAATAATTAATAAAATTGTTATTGAAGAATTAATATTTATATCACTACTCTATTTAAGCTAACCTTCTAAATTATTATTGAAATTTTTTTTGAACAATCTTGACATGTCAATATATTTTTTCTACAATATTAAATTCAATGTTTTTTGAATAATCTTCATAAAAGTGGTGGAATAAATAAGATGTATATTAGTTATAACAAATATCCAAAATAAAATTAATATTATAAAAAAGTTAAAGTATTATGTTATTTATTATGACCAAATTCTATATGCAAAGACTCATTTCATGATATTTAATATTTTCAAATCATTAAATTATATTTTCAATTTTATATAATTAAGAACAATATGATCAAACTTACAATAATATTTTCAATATATTTAAGATTTAAACATTTGGTTGTTCTTTTCATGTATAAACATATTTTTATCATCCTTATAAAAGGATTTTTATCTTATAAAAGATGTATAACTTTTATTTGTTAAATTTTATTAATAAATTATATAATGACCCTATGATAAATATGATGTGGAGGGCATTGGGCTTCAGCTCAACTACAAAGTCACCAAGATAATCACTCTTATATGTTTTGGTCTACTTTATCCTTCCCTATTTTGAGAAGTCGTACTTCAAATTATATGTTTTGGATAAACTTGTAAGGCCGTTAGAATTTTCAATTACATTTCTTTGTGTGAAAATGTGAGGCCAAATTTTTATGAAATGAAGGAAACATGCAAAGAAAACATAAGGAAAAAAAAGTTTCTAGCTTTCTATCAAAATGTAATAGAAGAAGAGGCTAAAAATTGAAGGACCATTTCAATTTGCGTAACAATTGTAATGATATGCATATATGCATATAAACTACAATGATAACTAAAGGAAAAGCCCATTTAGCAATATGCAACCATGTTTATAAATTAGCTATAGCAAGGCATGAGTGTGGAATAAATTATAGTGAAGGAACCTCGAGCTTCTCGTGACTATAAAATATATATCTACCATTTTCTCTTTCTTTATACCCACTACATAATCAACCCCTTATCTTCCTCCTACATTTTAATTCCTTTTTATTTACGAAACCCTTTAATTCTCTCTCCCCTTTTTCTAGCCCATTTATCCATCCTCTTACTCTTTCAACCAAACTTCTTTGTTATTTTAGTGATTGTTAGTTAGAACCAAACATCTCAACCTCACTCTCACCCAATCCTTACTATTTTTTCACTTCTTTTAGTCCTTTGACTTCTTCCTCATGCTCCTCCCTTTGTTTTGTTTCTCTACATGGAACCTCAACTTATCATTCCTTCAGCTTCTTCTCTAAAAGCATAGGTTACTCAAAGACCTAACCTAAGGTTAGAGCCACCTTTAAAGGTAATAAATTCTCCTTAAGAAACCTAGGAACTTTTCTTTCATGCCATCATAGCTCCTTTCATGTTCCCACATGAGTCATCCACCATTTCCTCAGCTTCAGAGAGAATTTAGAGCCAAGTTATGGGTGATTCCCAAATTTTGACAAACTAAGATATCTACTTGTATCTTTTAATCCCTGCTCCTTTAAAGGCTCTCAATTTGATTCTCCTCCTATTGAAATTCTCTAATAAGGAGTAGCAAAATAGTCAAGTACCTTGGTTGATTTCCTTATACAAAATATGATTGCTTTCCTTATGGTTCAACATTAGGATATAAAAAGTTGGTATAAATCAATCCTAGAGAGTGCCTTATTGAGTGAAATTATTTATACTTATTAAAATTTGCTAATCCCAATAGTATGTAAATGATAGTAGAAAACAACCTTAGTACATCCACAGAAACCTATGTTTCTAGTGAAATGGAGACCAGACATTTTAAAGAACATAAAACTCAAATATATCCCAATATAGATAATGTTTCATAAATCAATCTTAGAAAGCGTCTTGTTGATTGAAAATGATTTAAACTTATTCAAATTTGCTAGTCCAATAGTATGTAAAGGATAGCAGAATTAGGGCCCTGGTATATCCATATAAATCTTATATTTCTAGTGAAATAAAGGCCTGACATTTTAAAGAACATAAAACTCAAATATATCCTAATATAGATAAGGTTTCATAGTCTACCTCTTAAGTATTGGACCAAAATAGGTCTAAGTCATTTGGAAAGTGCTATTAGAAGGCCACACTATTTGGATAAAATGACTGCCACCATGAAAAGAGTCAGGTATGCTAGAATTTGCGTTAAGGCTAAGTTAAACACTAAGATACCAGAAAATTTTCCAAGACTAAATAGAGACTAGTTACCAATGGAATGCCCTATGTTATATAAAAAGAAGTTTTGGAAGGAATCTAGAAAATCATTTTTGATAGGGTTCTCATATGAACTTCTCTAATCTCTAATCGAAATCTACTCATAACCTTTAGACTACACCACTATAGAAAGGAAATATTGATTTAAAATAAATAGGGACAGAGCTTGACACAATTTAAGAAGTCTCAGAAATAGCTCCTACTACATACAAACCAATTAATGAACTAAAGAAGGCCTTAAATGTAACCTCACCACAGATACTCAAAGCTGAAAATACTTTAAATAGTAACTTGATGGGAAAAACATAAAGACAAATACCTTTGAAATTGCACTAGAACCTAAATCTAAAACTATTAATTCAACTAAAAGAAGATAAAATAAAAAAAAATGAACGAGCTTATTGGCCTTCATTCTACCCTATAATCTTACCCTAAAATGTGAGTGACATGAATTACCTTAAGAAACATAGATAATCAAAGATTATATCTTATTCAAGATTGTTTTCTATTTCTTATCTCTTGGAGACAAAGATCAAACTAAGTAAGCTTCAACATTATAAAAGGCTTTTTTTGGTAAGAATTTGGAGGCTGTCTCTAATCACCACTCACATCACTTTGGTAGGATCATAGTAGGTTATGATCCTATCAAAGTTAAAGTTCACCAGTAACTAACTTCTAACCAATTTATTCAAAAGAAAAATTTTGTTTCATATTGTAAACCATCAATTTCAAAGAAGTTTGTTGCGAGACGATTTAAAATCATTAGAGAAATTTATTACTAAGCTATGGTTGGTAGTTGGGGATTTTAATTGCACCCTCTTTCTTAGGAGTCTAATGGTGAAAGGCTTAGTAGTAGAAGAAGAAATGACAAATTACATAATTGATTATGCTTTATCAAACTCTAAAACTTGAACTATAATCGAAGTTATTATATATGGAGTAATAGGCAAGGAAACAATTGGTTAATCAGAAGAAAGCTAGACATGCTCTAGGTAATCCTTCACATCTTTTAATTTATAAATCCAGTACGTCTCACTTTAACCGTCATCTTTACTTTGATTATACTCTTATTGAGGTAAATTTAGGTACCGAAACTATTTAAAGAAGTTTTGTTTTATAGTCTACAATTTCTGATCCAAAACTAAGAGATTTGAGGAAGTAGTAGTAAGAGGATTATGCCTCCAATTCAAATGCTATGAATCTTTCAAACTTGTGAAGAAACTTCAAAATGTTAAAGCATAGCTTAAAAAGATGCAATTCAAAAGGACCTAGAGCACTGAATATGCTATCACAAAAGTCAAGGGATCCTTATTATTTGTCCAATCTTAGGCCTCTCTCTTTTACAAAGATTCTTCTCTTAAAGAAAATCAAAAGGAAGCTCTTGATGCACCTTCTTAGGCACTAGACAATCATCACTAATTTTTTCATAATACCATTATGTGTAGGAGGAATGTAAACAAAATCTGCTCATTGAGGATTGAGGATAGGTTATATATTAATAAGGATTTAGAGATCAAGGAGTTGATTTTCAATTATTTCAAGAAGTTAATGGGATCCTCAACCTAAATTAGCTATATTTTTATAGAAACTAAGTTCTTTCATTTAAGACTCACTTTCCCAATATTAGAAGGTATCACTAGAAGATTTCAAAGGAATCTTAAGTCTGTGTTATAACCCTATGAAGAGCTTACGTTATATGTCCATCTCTTCTTAATCTGAAGCAGGTTCACTGGCATATTCTATTAGACTGAGAATATTGCTTCCTCCTTTTAAGTATCTAGGAGTACCAATCTCTTCAAAGAGATTAAACTCAACTCAATTCACCCCACTATTAAACAATATCGAAAATAAGTGAAGAAGATAGATAGAATCATAAGGGACTTCATCTAGAATTGCACAAGCAACACCAACAAGATTCCAAGTGTAAGATGGAGTACACTATGTTTACCTAAACTTCAAAAAGGCCTAAGACTAACTTTAACAAAAATAATGTCCAAGATACTCATGAAAAGAGGCTATAAAATATGTATAAATAAAAAAACTATGGGTGAAATGAATTCACACTTATCATTTGAAAAATCAGAGCGTACAAACTATGAAGCTCAAACAATCCCAATATAACTCATTTCAATTCATCCTAAGCATCAAATCGATATTGTGGCCTTACTAAGGTAAAAAATTAGAGATAGATAGATTGTTGACTTCTAGTTTGAGATTGGTATATTATAGGGCCATTATACACTATAAAACATTTCTAATCACTCAAGGCTATTATTCCTCCTAATACCAAATCCATTATCTTGAATGGTTGGCCTTTTCACTCTTCTAGAGGTTTTTAGAATATCATCTATAACTATCGTCATTACTCTCCTTGTAATAACTTTAAATAATGCTTACACTAGTTAAGGGACAGATCTTTGTAATTTATTATTGCATCATACAAGAGGTTACCAATAGGAAACATAAAGAGGAATACCATATACAATCTGGTATTGGATAACTAGTTAGCTCCTTCACACTCCTTCATATTTTGGTTTGTAGCACCAGATATGGAGAGAAAGAAACATTAAACTACATAAAGATCCCAAGACTGTATAAATCAAGAGTGAAGAGATTAGATCACTAGTGCAGGAAGATAACACCAAGGAATTGCAGTCTATATCTAGGAGAAAGTATAACAGGAGGAAAATAACCTCCTTTGGTAAGGATAAAAATGAAGATCATTGTATGGAATATAAAGGGAGCCAATGCCCCAACTAAAAAACTTTTTCTTAAATATTTTATCTTAGAGAATAACCCTTACATAGTAGGCATTTTGGAAACTAGAATTAAGTTTAGTAACTATAATTATATCCTCTAGCTCTTACCTAAGAAGCGGAGAGTGCTTACTAATTACACCCATCACCTTAGTGGGATAATTCTTATCTACTATAATAGTGATACAATGAAGATTTAAACTTATGACATTACTAATTAGGTTGTTCATGTTACTTTTAAGTCCTCCATTTATGTTCATAACAATAGCTATCAAAGAAGTCAAATGTGGATCAAACATAGAGAATTGACCTTGAATATTCAAATTTTATAGTGCCTACTCAGTGATTTCAACTCCATTATACAACTTAAAGGAGCAAAAGGAAGCAAATCTTCCAAACAGACTGTTTAGAACTAAAGCAATGTTTGGCTCATATTCAAGTGGTTGAACTTCCATTTGGTGGCAATTTATTCACTTGGCATAACAACTAGGATGGAGATAATCTAATAAGGAAAATTTTAGGTTGCAACTTAGCAAATCTTAAGTGGTTCCAATCTTTTCCCAATTATAAAACAATGTTTTATGCATTTAGTCTCTCAACTCACTTAGCTATCATCATCCAGGCTAAATCAGTAAAAGTCAAGACTCTTTTCTGGTCCAACAACTTGTTAGCTAAATTTTTAAGCTTTGATGAAGCTATTTGTAAAGGTTTCTTAGCTAACTTACAAGATCAATGCAGTTTGTGCATACTAGGAAGATGAGAATAATCAAAAAAGAACTTAAACAATTTTTCATAAAGAATGTTGGAAACACTCACCATTTGCTTATCATGTTAGAAACGCTCACCATTTGCTTATCAATGCTAAGAAAGCTCTCCACAAGGTTTAAGCTAATTTGAACATCAATCTAACTTCCCCTTGCTTTGTAAGAAACTAAAAAGGAGTACTTAACTTATCAAAGGCACTAAAATTTAATCATTCTTTGATTAAGCAAAGATTAAAGGTTGCTTCACTCAAAAATGGTGATAGAAACTCTTCCTTCTATTATAAGGCAGTCATTATAAGGAAAAACACAAATAAGATCATCTCTGTGGTGAAAGGCAATTGCATACCAAAATCTCAAAATCAATTATTAGAGGAAACTACTAATCACTTTTCTAAAGTCATAAAGGCTCCAACTGAAGCTCACTCTTCCATTCCATTTCTTAAAGAAATTATGAAGAGTAGTATAGCAGCCTAAGAGATTGAAACTCTTGCCAAACCAGTCAATAAATAAGAGATTGAAATGGCTTTAAATTCTTCCATTCATGGCTCCTAGCCCTGATGGTTTCAACTCCTACTTCTTCATCAAAGTCTGGCCTCTCATCAAAAACATAGTCACAAATGCAATTATGAAGTTCTATAGAAACAAAGCAATGTTTAAAGACATAGACATAACCTTTATAAATCTTATTCCTAAAATAGGAGAGCAAAAAACGTTCAATGAATATTGCCCAATTGCCTGTTGTAACACTGATCTCCAAAATACTAGCAGAGAAAATGATGCATACAATCCAATATTATGTTGATCAATCACAAGCAACCTACATCCTTGGGAAAATAATAGTGGACAATATCCTTTTAATGCAAAAGCTTCTAAGAAACTACATTAAGAGGAAAGAAGGAAGAAATTACATGATTAAAGTGGACTTTAAAAAGGCTTATGATAATTTGGATTGAAGCTTTATTAGTAGCATTTTAGGAGCCATAAATTCTCTAAGAACTATATGCAATGTATGGAGCAATGCATCACTACAACTTCCTTAAACATATTAATCAATGGAGAGCCTACTAGAACTATCAAAAGCACCAATGGAATAAGGCAAGGAGATCCATATGCTCCCTATTTATTTGCCTTGG
Organism: Erythroxylum rufum; assembly: GCA_027478365.1. Classification (NCBI taxonomy): domain Eukaryota; kingdom Viridiplantae; phylum Streptophyta; class Magnoliopsida; order Malpighiales; family Erythroxylaceae; genus Erythroxylum; species Erythroxylum rufum. The sequence continues at coordinate 31,529,061 of JANIHZ010000003.1, read as the reverse complement.
TTTAGAAGTTTTAAATAGAGTGCTCAGGATAGTGGTAGAAAGAAGCAAGTATTTCACGTATCACTCAAAGTGTAAGAAACTCAAGATCATCAACTTGAGTCGATCATCAACTTAAGTTTTGTTAATGACTTACTCTTACTTTCCAAAGTTGAGAAGAATTTAGTAACCACTCTCATGAAAAATTTGAAGATGTTCTTTAGAATGCCTAGTCTTAAAGTCAATCATGATAAAAGTGGCATTTACATCTCTTTTAGGTAAGTTAATCAGGAAAATGTATTGATAATAACTATTGGTTTTAGAAAGCATTAGCTTCCATAACTTATCTTGACATTCTAATCTTAGCCTCAAGATCATCCGACACTAACTTTAAGCTACTTGTTGACAAAATCCACAGTAGGATAGCAAGTTAGAGCTTAATAGAATGTCACACTCCAATATCATTATAGGGTTAGATAACATCTCCCTCACTACCAATTAAGATGAAAAATTGTATGGAAGAATTCAAAGACTAGAGAGTTATCTAATGTAACATGCAAGCAACTTTTCAAAGACTCAACAATTAAAGTTCCTCAGGTAATAATTTTATGGTGCAAATATCTTCATCCATGAGCCTCAACTACCTTGTGGATTTCTATTAAATGAATTATTTTAACAATTGATAGATTAAAAAATACATGATGATACCAAATTTATTACATACTATATAAGAATTCAGAGGAAAGCATTTCATACCTTTTCTTCTAATGTGATTCATCAAGGAAGCTTGGAATATCATAATTGGAAAATGCAATCTTATTGAACCACCTAGTTACTAGGATGATATAGTGCAATGGAGCTCAACTATCAAGTATCAAAATGAAGTAATAGGATGGTGCTACTATCTAGCTTTATCCCACCTGGTCACTACAATTTAGGAAGAAAGGAATAGGCAGATATTCCTTAACACAATAAGGCAAAGAACAATTCCTCGAAGAGCTAGTTGACATGATCAAATTCCTCATTTCATGTACATTGATAAATTCCAAAAAACATCACACATAACAGGCAGTTAGGGTATTTATTTTAGTTTCCATGCCACACTGCTTATTTTTAGTATGTACGTGTAATGATCTAGAGCTTATATGAAGGAACAACACCAAGCTATATTTTTGGAACCTTATTGTATCACTTTTACTCAACCTTCATGGATTATTTAAATTAACATTTTTTAAAGAAAAGGTTATTAGAAATAAATGCAAGTTAGCATATATTTTTCTTAAGCTTCGAATGGCAATTATAGTAAAGAGGAAAGACTTAAAAGTCACTTAAGTTTTGTACTTGTCTTTGATTATGTAAATCAATGGAGTCTTATACCGCACTTTGGAAACTCTTAGGAAGGCCTTAGTCAAAATATATAAATGGTACCATGGAACTTGAATTGGATAACCATTTTTCAATAGCTATTAAATGTACATCTTAGTAGTTCACTTTTAAATTAATGCTATTACTTATTTACCTTTAAAAAAAATAGAGCTTGTTTAGTACATTAGATGCTAAATATGCATTATTCAGCCTTAACCTTAAAAAGAAACTAGGTTTAAATGGCTTAAATGCCTTCTTTTTCTAGAAAACTTGGTATTTGACTAGAAAACTTATGTCCTATGCAGTTCCAAAATTTTTCTCCTTAGGCTTAATACTTAAAGAATTAAACAAGAAATTTGTGAGCCTCGTTATTCACTGAATGATTATAAGCTCATCTCTTACTATAATATCATATACAAAATTATATAAAGAATGCTCATCGATCTTCTTAGAGCTACACTAGAAAGACTTATTAGTGTGGGCCAAGGTGCATTATTAAGGGAGAGAGAATTGGAGATAATCTACTCCTTGTTCAAAAACTTTTTAAGGGATACAAAAGTAAGAAATTAATGAGAAGTTACTAAATGAAGATATACTTCAATAAGATATTCAATTTAGTGAATTAAAGATTCATATTGGACACTTTAGTTGCTTTTAATTTCCTAGATCAGTTTGTGATAGGTTCAGAATTGTATTTGCACAACCTCTTTTTCTATCTTGGTTAATGATGATCCCACTCATTCCTTCTAAATAGCTAAAGGTCTACATCAAAGAGATCCTATCTCACCCAATTCTTTCTCATTTTACATTTAAGTTATAATAAGACTAATATCTTATATGATTGACCAAGATTATAAGTTTAAGCACCACCATAGTTGTGAGGAAAAGAAGTTGTTTATCCTTACTTTTAAAGGTGGCTTACTTCAATTTAATGGTGTAGATCTGAACTTAGTCAATTTACTTATGGATTCTCAACTTATTCAACACCTTATCTAGTTTATCTATGAATAAGTCAAAAAATCCTTGTACATTTCAGCTAACTACTCAAGCCAAACTACTCATTTCTCACCTATCACTGGCTCACCATACTAAAACTTACCTTTCAAGCATCTAGGCACTTACACATCTAGAAAAAAGATTTCCCTATTATGAGTATCATCCTCTTTTTGATGCAATCAGGAAGAGAACTAACCATTAGAATAATGGCTCTCTCCATGAAAGTCACTAATAAAATGTTCTTGGAAACAAAAATATGGAAGCTTTTCACAAATGCTCAATCTATACGGTCACATAGGTTCACACTTGCATTATTAAAGATCAAAGCTTATAGTACATAAAGTATAAGCCCTCAAATTCTTGGTATTTTAACCAAACTATCAAGCTAAGGATGGAAGTGAACTAGGTTATCATATTTAGAATTGATAATAAAGAAAGAATTTAATTTTTTGATGATTTTTAAATTATCTTAAGATCCCTATATAATATCTCAAGCCACCCTGATCTGATATGGTGGACTATATCTTCATCAATCTCCCCATTACTCTAGATAATAGATCTTAGATACTTAAAACACTCATTTTGTGGTATAACTTCTGAACCAATTTTTACCTCAACATTGGTATCCTCCTTATATCCCGAAAAGTTACATTCTACATATTCAGTCGTAATCCTACTCAATTTAGTCTTTCGACTCTAAGGCATCTCTCTACAGTTCAAGTTAAAATTGGCACTATTTTTTGTCTCATCTACTGAAACAATGTCATCAATAAACAACATATATCAAGATATATCTTCTTGGATATTTTTAATAAACTCATCTATAACTATTGCAAATGAAAAGGTGTTTTATATCACCATATATCGTCTTCACTCTAGTTATTGTGCAAGTAAGGACATAAAAATTTGTTGGATTGAGCACCTTAGACTGTGTCGTTTATGATATAATCAATTGTAGTATTTCCCTTTCTTCTCCACATATTATAAAGATAATTTGTTGTCCACAACAAAATGAAGGGCTAAATTCATAATTTAGTTCCTCAATTTAAATGCTTCCTCCAATTTAGTTCTTCTTAAGATTTTTTTAGTTTAATCATGTAACATGCAAAGCGATTCAACTTGAAAAGGTTTCAGTTTTAAAACTGGCTTATATGAACACAATTCATAATTTATATGATAAGAACATAACATTGCAAAATTCATTGTCCTTGTCAAGAAAAGGATCATTTGGAGTTGGAAAGCCTTAAAAGTCTAGTGGTATTACATGTACTAGGGGCGTTTGGTTTGAGGGTTTGGGAATGAAGGAATGGAATCATTGTAAAAAGTAGTGTTTGCATCATCATCATCATCTTTATTATTAT
>JANIHZ010000003.1:31491588-31504623 GCA_027478365.1 Erythroxylum rufum | reverse complement strand
TCATCCTCAAATGACCCTTTTGCCCTTAGCCTAATTCCTTGAAACTTATTCTCTTTAGTGATCTTCCCAAAATACCCATATGTATTCTTACCACTTTTTAATTAAGTCAAACCATACAATCAATCAGACTAACATAGACATAATAATTAACTCCGAAAATAAATTAATCAAACCTCATAATTCATTTAAATCCTACTAAATCAAATTCCAACTAAAACAATTCATCATTCTAACCTAAAAAATAGATTGAAATCATGCTTGATTCATCAAGAAAATTTCCGGGGTCCAACATTTTGTGTCTTAAAGTTGAAGAAGATAGGAGCAATTTCGTGAAAGCCTTCGAGAGGGGGGAGAAAACGTGAGAGAAATAGAAGAAGAGAAGGAAAATTTGAAAAACTAGGGAAAAAGGAGGAAAAATCAAGGAAAGAAGAGAAAAATCAAACTTTTCAAGATAAGTTCTTCATCTTTTCTTCTTGCTTTAGTAAAAAAAATATGTTGTTGTGTTGTGAATGAAGAAGTTGTAGAGAGAGAAAGGGGCTTGTGTTGGGAATGCTTAGAGGAAGAAGAAGATGGAGAGACCCATTTGGTTTTAGGGTTTCTAAGTTAGGTTTTGAGTTTTCTAACCTATATGGGCTATGGGTAGGTTAAATTTGAGCTTGATTAGGGTTAATTTCATTTTGTTGTGATTATGGAAATTTGGAAAATTTCCATTTGAATTGGAATTAAATGAGAATTTCGGTTGTGTTAGGAAATCAAGAACCTACCCAAGAGCAAGAGGAAGGGCACCATTGAAATTGAATTTTCAAGAGTATAAGGTGGGTAATTTATTTATAGTTATTATGTAATGGGCAAAATGCCTTGTGTGTGCATATATGTGTATGTATATGCTTTAATTGATAAATTTTGAATTGCTATGATGTGTTTATGTTATGTTATACATTGAAAGATGTATGACATTGTGATAAAGATTGAATTGTGAGCATGATCATATGATGCCTTTTATCATGGCATTTCGATTGAATGGAAAGAAGGAAAAAAAAACATGAGAATATGAGTTTGAGAATGATTGACTTAAGCATGGGATGTGAATGATTGAATTAAGTATGAGATTTGATTGTGTTTGGGCAAGAGAGGAACCGTTTCGTTAGTCACGTGCATGTCGACGTCAAGCCTTCTCCTGGCTGCCCACTTATGGCCCACGAGATCCAAAAAGTGGACTCATTTCGTTCACGGAGTAAACTTTGGTTTCTCTTTTTGTTCACGGAATCCTCAAGACAAATTGTATATGCATTTGCATTTTGATGTGTCATGTTATGATATGAATTGTGTGTTATGCTTGAATGAGAAATGACATCAATTGTGTTTAATGGGATCATGTATTGAATTATGAGATTGTGTTTGGAAATTGTGAATGCTAAGATTCATTGTTGGTCTATATGGATATTTGTATATGTATGATTGTGTGGCTCATTGCCAATGGCTATGAATAAGTTAGCCACTGAGCTGTGTAGCTCAACCCATAATTTTCCTCCTCAGGTGCGGATCGAGAAGAGTAACGACCCTTGCAAGGCATTTGGGACACTCCAAGATAGCTAGGAGTCTTTTGTATTTAGTAACATTTGGCTAGCTTTATAGGCATATCAAACATGAGCATCATTTGTATTTTGTATTAAGTTGATGTATGTGTTGATATGTAAGTAAAGCTTGTTCAAACATTGCTTTTGTTTTCAAATGAGAGTAAGAATTGAGAAGTTCTTCTTGTATGATTATGTTTCTTTAAAGTTTGAGAATGATGTATGTGCTTATCCTTAGTTGAGATTCCAAATTGTTGCTAATGTTAGAAGAACATGTTGAAATTGGAAAGATTGTGGGTGATGAATCCTTTGGAATTGAGATTCAATGATGTTTTTAGTAGTTAAATGGATTTGAATTGGTTTTTGGCACGAGAAAGGTAGTATTGGAGAAGAGTATGAAAAAAGGGGATGTTAGGATGGGTTTAGGAACCTTTGGAGAGGTCTTGGAGGGTGAACATTTCGTGTCATCCGTAAGTCACATGACCTGCCCATGTAAAATCACACAGGCCATGTGTTTTCAGAGAAGGAGCACCATTTTCACCCGTAATTCACACGGGCAACCCGTGTTGGTTCACACGGCCTCGATGTCTTCTTTCCAACAGTTTAAAAACGAAGTCAATCAGCCTCGATGTCTTCTTTCCGACAGTTTAAAAATGAAGTCAATCAGACACCTATAGTGAGAGTTATAGCGATTGCGCCAAGGCATGTTCAAGGTGAGTGAGGTCATGAACATGTCAGATTCGTTTGGTCATAACTTCTTCGTTTGACCTCCGATTGTGGTGATTCTTTAGGCAATAGATTCCTAACATGTTTTTCTATCTTTCCATAAAAATTGATATCATTTGGAGTTAAATTCAAAAATTTTGATAGAAAGGAAGTGAGGGGTAGGTTGGGAGAGCATGGTTGGGCTATGAACATACTTTGGATTTTTAAGCATATCTTGAGCTATAGAGCTCCAAATGAGGTGGTTCTTAGTTCTACATAAACTAGAGACTAAGAGTTACCATTTTGAATAAGTCAATTGTAATTGTTGTGATTTCGTTGTATGGGCTTGCCTTTGTGGCTTGATAATTATGAGAATGAGGATTATTCGATAAGGGTTAAAGAGTTTGGAAACCCGCTTATGTTTTTGATTCCGGATCGATTGTTGGGCTTTAAAAACGGGGCCCAACATAGAAGCCCTAGAGAGAGTTCATCAAAAGATTGGGAAAGAGACGAATGAAAAGAGACGTGGAGAAGAAGCCTGCACAAAGTACTTCCTAGAACAGAAGCTTTCCCATTGTTGCTGCCTCCATCATCCATTCGGATCTATTTTCCAATGTATTTCCATTTTTATCTATGTATAGAATTGGAATAGCTGTTGAAATAGGATTATGAATGTTGAGGATTGTCTAAACTCACCCTCGGGTTATTTTTATCTTTGATTCAATAAAAATCTCATTGTTTATGTGAATTAGATTCATTGTGATTGATTTCTGCATTTTCATAAATCAGTAATAGACTGAGAGGGTGAATCGATGAAAAATAATTAAATTGGGCTAATGAAAGTTAGGTAATTTAATAAGAACGAGAAATCAATCAAATTGGTAATTGTGTGACGAGAGATCTCACATAGGTTCCGATAGTCTAGTAGAAAATTTTAGACCTAATTAGGGTTTGGATAAATTGTGAATTGAGAAATTGCAATTTCCATAATCTGATTTGGGTTTATAATTTACGGCTTTTGATAATAACTTAAGAGAGTAACCAACCCTAGGATAGTCTAGGACCAATAATCTGACATCTCATAATTAATTAGGTTAGTGTTAAAGATAGGTAAAAAATTTTCCCTTTCTCTTAATTGGTAGTTCCTTAGGTTGATTCTTGATGTGTGCATTGTAATTTGCTGATTTGTTAATATTTCATAATTTATTCTTGAGTTGAATTGGTTGATTGAAGTGATTCATTGGATTGGGTTATTGTTTTAGCTTAGTTACAGTTGAATTTCTACAATTTGTTTTAGCCTTAGAGTTTAGGATTAGATTAACTCTCCTCGTGAGATCGATACCTTAGATACTACGCGAACGACCCGTATGCTTACAGAATATTGAGGTTAAAATATTAAAACTACACATATCGAAAAATCACGATTAAGTTTTTGACGCTGTTGTTGGGGAGGCGATTAGTTTAATTCTTTAGTCTAAGGCTTTTTCACTATCTTTTGTTTTTTTGTTTTTAAATAGAGGAGTTTGGAGCATAAAGTAGAGACACAGTAATACATCTTAGAGTGATAATGAGGCACCTAAAGAGCTAGATGCCAAGAAGAAATGGAAAGAAAAATGATGGAAGATAGATATTATAGGCAGCAAGGAATGTTTGTGAACTACAATGAGGCTTAGTATGGTTAGGGAAGTAATGATCCTTATTGGAACATGTACACTATGGGGTGGCAAAACCACCTAGATTTCTATTGGTCCAACAATGCAAGTACTCATATGGGACATCAAGACTTATTTGAATATCAGTAAGATGAGTCTAATTCATGGGATTCCAAATTAGACAAAATCATGGGATAAGCTAACAAACACAAAAGAGAACCAGAAGAGATTGGAAGAGCAATTTGATCAAGTAACGGAAAATCATGTCATTTTTATTCACAACCTGGAGATTCAAGTAAGACAATTTTCCCGTGAATTTTGTAAGAAAAGTGTGGAAGACTCTCTGAGTAATATGGAATTATATCAACGAGAGCAATATGAGGCTATCATACTTAGAAATAGGGAAGAACAAGAAGAACCAGTGGAAGACCATGTCGAACCCTACCTTATAGAAGACCAAGAAATCAAGAAAGAAGATGCAGAAAAGGATGAAAACCCCTCATATTATCCGCCAAATCTTAATGTACCATGTGTGAACTTTGAAAAATCTTTGGTAGATGTCCATGAAAAGAACCTTATCATTCAGATTAATGATGACCAAGTGACATTCAACATGAATGATGTATTAAAGAATCCAAAGGAGAGTGGCTCATTTAGGATAATTGATGTATTCGAATCTTCTAAAGAATAAAATGATGAAGAATATATGACAACAAACGTCGAGTTTGAAAAAGCTATGAAAGTCTCTGTTCATGAAGCGGAAGAAGTAGAGGAGACAAAGGTGATTAAGGAAGAAAGAGAGCAACTCACCTTCTTACAGGACAAACTGTTGGATTCGATGGAAGATTCAGAGAGTTTCGTTATTTCCTATTTTATTGACAGTTTGTTAATGAAAAGGATGTTACTAAAATTAATTGGTTTTGTCAACTTTATCAATATTGTCCTTCTAATCACTTTACAATTTATAGCTTACTTACAGGCTACAAAACTAATGTTGAACGAAAAGGGTGGACGCAAGCCTCTCATAATTGATCCTGACTGAGGTTCTAATGATATATGGTCAAGCTAATGACCATAAATTAGCACGTTAGGTAGTTAGGTTTAAATTGTTGCATAGTTAGATTTGTTTTAAACTTCAAAAATAAAATTTTAATGATTTGAAATGATCTGAGATTACTAACTCTCTTATTCTCTATCAATCAATTATAAGATAGGAAAGTCAGCTCGGCATCAAGCGCATTTGGTCTCCATCTCTGAAACCATCACTACCTTAGTCACCTTGACAATTTCGTGTTCTAACCTTTTCTTTTCATTTTTGTTAGTATTTTCTTCTTATATTTTTTGTATATTGTGTTTTATTTCTCCCTGATGTGTTTGTGTACCCTTCTCACATTGAGGACAATGTGTTGTTCAACGTGGGAAAGGTTCTGTGTTTTTACTTTGAGTGTGAATTTTGCATATTGTATGATAGTTTGTTTAGGTTGCATGATGTGAATTGTGTGAATGTGTCAATTGTTAGGACTTAACGAGATAGATTTAGCCTTAAACATAGCCCTTTAAGTTGCGAAGATTTATTAGCTTGTGAAATTAGTGACATAAGTTACTTAAGGCTAAATATGATGGTTAATTATAATACAATATTAGTCCATTCACCCTATGAATTTTCCATACTCATTTATAATTTTAGGCTAATCAAATAAGTAGCATTAGTAGTACATTTTCATGAGAATGATTAGCTAAAGCAATAAGGTAGGTAGAATTTTGTGTAAAAAAAGGAAAGAAAAAAGAAGAAGAAGAAAGTTGTATAAAATTTAACTAAAATAACTATTCCACTAGCCTTCGGGTTATGAATAAAGCTAGTAGCTAGTTGAGAATGTGATGTAGCTGAGTAACCAGATCGACATGCATCACAAATGTATGCCTTCGTGTAAAAAGGCTATAATGATGTTCCAACCAAGCAGCTTAATAACAGCATAACTTAGTTTAGTAATCGGATCGACATTCATCACAAATGTTTACCTCCACATAAAAAGACTAGATTCATGTCCTTAAAGAAAAATCAACAAAAAGAAAGTTTTCAAATAAAAAAGCTACCAAACTTCTTAGTAGTTGATTTTTCATGAAAACCTATTGAGGAATAGCTACACTTTTGTTTTGACTGAATGATTATCAATGCGTGTGGGCAAGTTATAGAGGTGAATAGACTCATCATTAAAATTTTGATTAGGTTGTATATTTAGTCCAAATTGCTTAGACACAAATTTCACTTGTTAATAAGTTAGAATGACTTGAAGGATTATGTTTATAATTAAATTTGTTTCACTAAGTTGAAGCCATTGTCTCATTATTACATATGCGTGTTTTGTGTTTTCTTGTGTTGTTTATTGTTTTGTTTGCTTGAGGACAAGAAAACATTTAAGTATAGGGATGTGATAAGTGTAAATTACATCGTGTTTTAGAGCATAGTTTGATATGTGTTTATCCACTAATATGATCATTTAGTATGTGCTTACGTTAGAATTTTGTTAGTTTGCTAATTATTTGTGTTTTTAAGTGTTTTATGGGTTAATACAAGCTTTTGAGCTTAAATATTATGTTTTTTAGATACCGTAATGTGTTTGCTAGTGTTTCAGGGAAGAATGGAAGAGTTTAGGAAGACATTCGGGTTAAAACAAGGGCCCACGATCGTGGAAAAAGGTCATGATTGTGACAGACATGATTGTGGCCTGCGTTGAGCAAATGCACAACTACTCCTAAACTTCACGTTTCGAGGATTTTTTGGACCTTTCGGATTCCGAAAAAATCACAGTTCAACCCTAAACACAAAAGAACATAAATAGAACAAGAAGAACAAAAAGAAGGAGATTTTGCATCAGCTACCATCACGAAACTCTAGAGAGAGTTCATTGAGAGATTTAAAAAGAGACGAAGGAAGAGAGACGTGTAGAAGAAGCCTACATGAGGTACTTCCCAGAATAAGAGGTTTCCCATCGTTGTTGTATAGAATTGGAATAGCTATTGAGATAGGATTTATGAATATTGAGGATTGTCTAAAATCACCTTTAGGTTATTTTTATCTTTGATTCAATAAAAATCTGATTGTTTATGTGAATTAGATTCATTGTGATTGATTTCTGCATTTTCATAAATTGGTAATAGACTGAGAGCGTGAACCGATAAAAAATAATTAAATTGGGCTAACATAAGTTAGGTAATTTAATAAGAATGAGAAATCAATCAAATTGGTAATTGTGTGAAGAGAGATCTCACATAGGTTCCGGTAGTCTAGTGGAAAACTTCATACCTAATTAGGATTTGGATAAATTGTGAATTGAGAAATTACAATTTCCATAATCTGATTAGGGTTTATAATTTAGGGCTTTTGGTTATAACTTGAGAGAGAGTAACCAATCCTAGGATAGTCTAGGACCAATAATCTAACATTTCATAATTAATTAGGTTAGTGCTAGAGATAGGTACAAATTTCCCCTTTCTCTCAATTGGTGGTTCCTTAGGTTGATTTTTGGTGTGTGCATTGCAATTTGCTGATTTGTTAATATTGCGTGATTTATTCATGAGTTGAATTGATTCATTGAATTGCGTTATTGTTTTAGCTTAGTTACAGTTGAATTTCTGCAATTTCTTTTCGGCCTTAGAGTTTAGGATTGGATTAACTCTCCTCGTGGGATCGATACCTTAGATACTACGTGAACGACCTGTATGCTTGCAAAATATCGAGGTTAAAATATTAAAACTACACATATCGAAAAGCCGTGATTATGTGACAATTCTAAAAAGTGGCTTAATGCTGTGAAAGAAGATGTAAAATCTATGGATGATAATTAAGTTTAGGAACTAGTTGAGTTACCTAAAGGCTCAAAGTAAATGGGCTATATATGGGTCTTTAAGACCAAAAGGGACTCGCAAGGTACTATTGAAAGGTAAAAAGTTAGACTTGTAGCTAAAGGTTATACTCAAAAGGATGGCATTGACTTTAAAGAGACCTTCTCTCTAGTTTCATAGAAGGACTCTTTAAGAATTGTTACGGCATTGGTAGCTCATTATGATTTAGAGCTTTACCAAATATGTAAAAACTGCTTTTTTAAATGATGAATTAGAAGTAAGAACTTTATATGGACCAATCGGAAGGATTTGTGACTGCGGAAAAGGAAAATATAGTGTGTAAATTAAAGAAGTCAATATATGGTTTGAAACAAGCTTCTCGACAGTGGTATATTAAGTTCAATGATACCATTACCTCTTATGATTTTTTAGAGAACACTGTTGATAGGTGTATATATATGAAGGTTAGTAGGAGCAAGTTCATTATTTTGGTACCATATGTTCACAATATTCTTTTGGATACTAATAATTTGGGCTTGTTACATGATGTGAAGAACTTTCTCTCTAATATCTTTGAAATGAAAGACATGGGTAAGGTATCTTATATGATTGGAATAGAAATATTCTATGATAGGGCATAAGGATTGAACAGGTTGTCTCAGAAAGGATATATCAGTAAAGTATTGGAGAGATTTATGATAGAAAAATGCTCAGCAAGCGTAGTTCCAATTCAGAAAGGGAATAAACTTAGTGAAATGCAATGTCCCAAGAATGATTTGAAATGAAAGGATATGGAATTTATTCCCTATGCATCTGTAGTTGTGAGTTTGATGTATATTCAGACTTTTTGTTGTTAACAAATATGTATATTAAGACTTATACTCGGATATAGAAAATCAAATCACTTAGAAGTGATCAGTTATCCAAATTCAGACTATGCTAGTTGTGTAGAATCAAGAAAATCTACCTTTGGTTATCTATTCCAACTAGCAAGAGGGGCAATTTCTCGGAAGAGTGGAAAATAGTCTATCATTGCTACTTCTACTATAGAGGCTAAATTTATGACGTACTTTGAGTCACTATTCAAGCATTGTAGTTGCAAAACTTTGTCTTAGAGCTAAGTATTATTGATAGTATAGCTAAACCGCTAAGAATTTATTATGATAATTTTGCAATTGTCTTCTTCTTTAAAAATGATAAGTATTATAAGGGTGCCAAATACATGGATTTGAAATAATTGTCAGTCAAATAAGAAGTGCAAAAATACAAAGTGTCAATTTGAGCATATTGGAACTGATATAATGGTAACGAATCGGTTAACTAAAGGATTATTGCCTAAAATATTTACTGGCCATGTTGAAAGGATGGGAATTATAAATAAGTCCTTGTTAGCATGAGATCATGTTAAGATCATGTTATGTATATACATATGTTTGGATATTTGTTATTATTGTTTTGATACTTATGAATTCAATTAAAGTTATGTTTTTGCTTATTTGTTAGTTGTCACATTATGTTATGTACACGCATTATTTTATTGTGATGACAAATTATGTTTTTGAGATAACATTAAAGTTGAGAATTACAGTGTTTCTTGATTACAGTTAAGTTAAGTTGAGTTAATTGTGTGATATTTGGAAGGAATCATGTTGTTAGATGACTTTTGATTGCTATGATCCCATCATTTCAATTCATTCAAGTTTTATGACTTGATAGATTCAATATATGGTGCACGCTTATATTGTTGGGTCATCAAGTCATAACATGGGCCAAATGGGAGATTATTAGATTAATTTAATATTCATAAAGGTGTGGCTTATATTACTAGGGTTGAATCTAATATGAGGTGGGTCTAAAATAATGGTTATTGAGCTTGTAAGGAAAATTAGAGTCATTAAGGTTTTATTATAATCAATAACACCTTTTCCTCTCCCTTTAGTCAAGTAACGTTAACAGTTATCAAAGAAACGTCTGTTCTTGCACCATTGGAAAAGAATGAAGAAAAGTTAGGAGAGAGTAGATAAAGCTTTTGTGTAAAGAAGTTGTTTGTGATCAAAAAGAGATTACACGTATTAAGCATAGATTAAGGTTAGTATTTCTTTCTTTTGTTTATAGCAAGAATCCTAGGGTTGAAGGAGTTGAATCAACTGTGTCATAGATGATCTTGGGTGAATTTTAGACTTGAATTATTTTCAAGAATATTAAAGATTAAATTTACAATACAAACTTTATCAATTCATTGAAACCACAGTGACGGTCACATTATCGCAAGAAACCACACCAAGAGCACAAATTATTGTTGTGAACACCATCCCACTGAAGAAATATGTTAGCAACATTGCTAAATGAAGTGTCTCAGGGACATTAACGCTTTGCCTTGGTCGTTCTATGGTGAAGCAAAAGGACAAAGTAGCATGAAAACCACCATTAACAACCACGAAACCAAAATCCTCTTCCTATGATCTTTATCCCTTGATTGTTTTTTTAATTTTATGTGGAAGAGAGAGACCCCATTGATAAGGATTCTTTCTCCTCCACTATGACTCCCTATTTTTTTTAATCATCTCGGCCTCTCTATCACTTTCTATTTTTTTCTTGAAAATAGAAGAATTTTATTAACAAAAGCTAAACTTTTACAACACTACAAAGATCATAAGATTACCAATTAGGAATAGTATCACCTATTACTATTTAATAACTCACCTGGGTCCTGATCCTTGTCTAATCCCAATTTCTATGACTTTCGTTCCTTTTCCTCTGGTTTATTCATTTCCCCACCCTTTACATTCTCCTTTCTATGGTCACTTGGTTTAGTTAATGCTACAACATGAATTAACCCAAAATCTAGTAAAAGAGTATTAACAACTTCAAAATTTTTTGCAACATTAGATTTGTCTAAGTTTATATTTATCTGAGTGTAGTCCTTATGTGAAATTAGAATGCTCTTATGTATAATTTGCTCCAATTGGTTGCACAGACTCTATGTGCTCCATAAGTTAATTGTAGTTTCTTAACTTAAACATTCTTTTCCTAGGTCTCTAAGCTTTATTCTATATTGTAGGCCTTTAGTTGTAGGAGAGAGACACTTTTGCTCTCACTAAGTCCCCAAAGTCATCCAACTTCATTATAAGCAATGACTTAGGTGGCACCCGCCTCCCCCTATTTCACCTTTACACATATCCTGGTATAACATAGTATGTTCAACCTGGAGGTTTGGGTATCTAGCATATTGGTTTGCCTAATGAACTAGCAACATAGTATAACCCTTCCACTATATCTAATATCCCAAAGGGACATTGTAGATGTTAACACATAACTGAATTGGTTTAATTTTGTCCCTATTTAATTCTAGTCCTAGCCTCCATTTTTGAAGAAACATCGGTTATCCCCTATTTGTAGTGGATTGATAGGTGTATATTTTAATATGTCTTTTAGAGGTTTAAATGTGTTTTAAAGTATTTTCTTAGATGATAATCATGTGTTTAAGACTTAGAATTGTGTTGTTATTAATGTTTTTATACGTTTTAATTGTTTGATTGTTTTAAACCAAGGACTTGATCGTAATATTATGTTTTAAGGATTGTTTAATAAGTTTGTTAGTGAGTGGAAATAGGAAAAATTAAAGAAAAGATGAAGAAGGACTTGAAGAATAAGAGCATGCACGATTGTGCATGATATTTGCACAGTTGTGCATATTAGCTATAGAAGGATAAGCCTCTTACACGATGCACACAGAGAGTTTAGACAGATATGTTATCTACCTTCAAGAACTCTAAAAAGTGCTCCTCTATTTATTTTTTATTTTATATATTCACTCACTGTACTAACAAACTCATTTATTCTTGATGGCTCAAATATGGGGTACAATCAAGAATAATATAAAGTATTTCACCTCTTTAATGATCCTTATAATAGAACTTCTATCACTATGGGCCGACAAAGAAATTAACTCTTTTCAAATTTTATAACCAAGATAGTAATGATGAATTTCATGATTTTAAATATGTCTAATATGATCTTGCATTATTACATCAAATTCAGCAATCATCTTATTCAATCCCAAAAAATTACCATTACTATTTTTGGTAAGGTTTCTTATTGGATATTAGAAAAGCCAAATTATATTTAGCAAGATATTTCACAACATAAACTATTCTTATCAAAACTTATCTCCAACTTTCTTTCTCTTTTATAATTTCTTTTTACAAGTCTTTATCAATTATTTGATTTTTGCTCAATCTTACTCTTAATTCATTCTAAATTCTCATATTAGTCATATGCTCAACACTATTCTCATGTTCTCTAAGTCTCTCACTAAGATGTTTCCAATCTCTAAATCCATCATTTGTTAACGCACTTTGTTTTCTATTAGATTTTAACAACTTACAACAAAAACAAAATACTGTATCTATATATTTAGAGTAAGCCAACCATTTTTCTATAACTAATCTCTTTATTACTCAATATTCTACAATAATAAAAATATGAAAAATGTCAAGAGGTATTGTTTAAAAGAAACACAAGATTTAATTCTTTTACAAACCCTTTTCAACTAAAACGTCCTTTACTTTATTATCAAGATTATCCCAATTATTAAGATCATAAATATCCACTACAAGGATTAGGTGCTCATCTGCCCTTAAATTTTCTAAAATGGATGCATTTGATATATAATCGTATTCACTTAAATTACTAGTATCCTCATAAGTATGAATCTCATCACTTAAATTCTTTATATTGTTCAAAATTACCTACACCTAATTCCTCAGGATTCTCATTAAAAGAGTCTACTCCTTTAATAAATTGTTTAATTGCTCCTTTTTGAGATTGTATTAATTGTTATACTTGTTTTTTTTTCCTTTTTCCACTTCAAAAAAAATGCTTTTTAGGCGATATATTATAAACCATATATAACACAATTGGACTAAAAAAAAGCAAGAGCACATGTATAGAATTGGAAGAAGAATGTAGGCATAACAAAATACCAATAGCTGAATGATATATCATATCACAAAGATATATCAATAGCATTATATTTGTGACAGAGGAAAAAAATAAAGAAAAAATTTAATATCCTATATTAAAAATGAAAAAACAAAGAGCAAACTTTTATGATAAAGAAATATTAATTTCTAAAAATACAAGAAATTAACATACTTAGGAGAAAAAAAAGTAAATTATATTTAAAATAATGAATAATACTAATTTGAATTAATAAAATATTAGAACTTTTAATTTATTATAAAATTAGTTTGACATTA
>JANIHZ010000003.1:31460634-31472850 GCA_027478365.1 Erythroxylum rufum | reverse complement strand
CTAATTAAAATATAATTAACATATATAAAAATATAATTAATTATAATGACCACTCCAATTTCACTTTATTAAACACTATATGGCAATAATTCACACACGAAAATTGAAAAATGGCTCAATTGCTGTCACCAATTAATAACTCTTTAACTTTTTCTAACAAATGGTCTGTAGAGATAATAGTAAATCTTCCTCCTCTCTTCCTACTTCTCTCTCCAATCTCTCTATCGCCAATTAATAACTCTTACCTCTCCACTTCCTCTTAATCTCTACTTCTCTCTCCAACAAAGCCCTTTATCTCTATACCTCTTTCAAATTTCCATGAAATGTTCTCTTTTATTCTTCATAGACAACCCATAAAGTTAGACATAGAGTGGGAAGGAGGATCCAATGCCCAATCTTACTATTACTCTATCCTCGGCATTCGTAGTGACGTCTATCAACCCAAAATCTGCATTTGCCTAAAAAGAGAGAATCCATGTTATCATTTTTCTCTCACACACGTCATTATCTAGGGTTTCGTAAAATTGGGGACAAAGAAATTGGGTTCTTGTCTTTCCAATCCCTCTCCCTCTCATCTACAAACATCAAACAACAATTTTCTATTTTTCAAATAGGGCAAGCTGAAGAAATGGATTCAGAATCTAGCACGGTAAGTGGAATCGGTTCATGATTCTTATTTCCTTTTGACATATATCTTATTCTAGATCAATCTAAAATGTCTCTTTCACCCAAACTATCAAACACGTTATCAACAACAACAACCTCTCCCTTTTGTGTTTGTTAATATATCAAGTAGAAAATGTGAGCGAGGTTTAAAATTACCTATGTCTGTTTCTCAAGTAAAATAGTAATAGTCTAACACCTATATGCTTTGTAAGGAAGAGAAAGTTTGCTATATATGGATGTCGACACATTTTGTTTTATAATAACTTGATGAATTTAATGGCAGACATATAAGTTTTTTTTATTTCAAACGTGGGAACTGCTTTTTATGTTAAGGTGAATTTCATGCTTGTTGATGTTTTAATTATTTATTTTTTTCCAAAAAAAAGTTTATTTTTTTTAGTTGAAGGACATACTAATGATAATTTAAGTAGGTAGGCACTTTAAGAGAACTTTAGAGACTCTATGATGAGATTGAGTCAGCTGATGCTTGCAAGTTAGATCGTTATTCAACTTAAAAAAAAATAGGAATTAGACTATTTGAATTTGGTTCATTTAATATTATGCCCTTGTATGGAACTCAAACTTTGAGATTTCGGGTATATATACACCTTAAGGGGGTGATCCTTTATGTCCTTCTGTAAACCAATGTTTTTGATCCTAAGAAAGAATAAAGACTTGTATGATTGACACATTGTGTGATAGGTTTCTTCAGAATTCAAACAATTACCATTCTTCTGTTGTCGCACAACCTACATTGAGTTCAATTGCTTCCCTTTTTAGCTCTATCACAACTTCTCTTGAGAGAACTGCAGAGGAGAAATCCTTACTACTAAACAAGGTGGGATACATTAATTAATTACATTTAGCCTTCTTTTTGACTTTTTATTCTTGTAATTGAACGAAAGTAAATCTTTTTAATTTCCGGTTTTCCAGATTCGTGATATAAATGATTTGTCCAGGAAAGAAGTGGATGAAATTATAAATATGTATGTTCTTAAAGATCATGTTTTATCATATGATGACATACAGAAAAGATATATCATTTCAGTTCCTCTCTTTACCAACTTTTTGATAATATGGATGGTTTAGTACTTTTCCAAACTTTTACTTTGAAATTTAATCCTTTTTCTTTTTAATATTTGAGTAATAACAATGGTTTTTTATAACTAAAATCATAAATTTAATTACTTTAAAGATATATGGTGCTACCAAATCTAAATATATAATTAAATATTGATTTAAACTAAATGTTTTAAGATTGTTTAGGACTGAATTGTGATTCAGTTAAAGGTTTGGAGATAAAATATGCATCTAAGGCTTAAATTTAAAAAAAAACGAAAAGAAGAAGAGTCTATATCTGGACCGGCTACATGGAATGAAAAGCTAAAACTCATATAGAAAAATATGAGATAATCAATAGGGAAAGCACAAATATGTACTAAATATATTTGTGCTTCCAATTTTAACAGTCTTCAATTTACTTACCCAACCTCCTGTCTGTTTCCTTTTGGTTAAATCTAAAGTAGTTAACATTTATCAAGTTTACTACCGTGTTTATATGATAATTAAGGATATTTACCCTGCCCAAGAGAACAAGTTTTGTTTTAGATCCATAAGTCACCACCACTGTACTTATTCATGATCATAAGTTTTTTATTTGCTGAGACTATATCCTCTAATACATATACAAGAGACAGATAGGCATGAGGAAATAGAAACAGAGCAGATGATCGAAACAAAGATAACGTGCCAAGTTCTATCTCCATTAACTGAGTCCACTTTATCATCTTGATAGAAATTTATTTTAAAAAAAGTAGCCTAAGCAAAGTTAAGATAAACCTAATTCCTATTCTTTGAATCAATTAATACTTTTTATCAATGTTTCAGTTCATTTGAACAAACCATTAGATACCATGCCCATAATAACTATCTCATTCGCACTTACCATATAATACTTAATTAATTAATAATTAATAATAACATGAACGTGACTTAACATGCACATAAAGTGAATAATTAATAACATACAAGTTAAGGTAAAATTGGTGCCATTAATTCCTTAAATTAATTCAACATTATACATTTCCGAATTTTACTTATCTTTTAGATTATTAAATTTTTCTTTATACTTTTATTAATCCAATTTAAACATTTAACTCTTTTTTTTTTCCCTTTTTGCTTACAAAATTTTGTTCGGAATCATACACTTTTAATTTTCCCCTCAAAATTTTAACTTTAACAATAATCATTTATATCAAAACCTATAAATACATACTCTTTAATTTAAAAAATAACTAAGTATTATACGTCTCCGAATTATCGCCGCGCATTTGCACAGTAAAAACACGCCAAAGGATAAAAAAGGCAGCTGATTCGTACCGTTACCACCTATTGAAAACAAATACGTTACAGGTTTTGTTTCCTTTCTGGCATTCGACAGCTATAAAAATATAAATATAGGGCAGTTAAATCACAAGCTAATCTGTAAGTGCAGTGTTTTCGTTGAAAATGGCATACTGGTCTCAGGAACTGCACATATGTGCTACAGTCTCACTTCTACTTCTCATTCCGGTGACTCATGGCTGGGGAACAGATGGGCACCTCACAATTTGCAGAATCGCTCAGGTTCTTAATTACTCTTTATCTTTTTATGGTTTGTTCTTTTGGTGTATTCATCTCTTATTGTGTTCTGGTGGTCGTGACAGTCCCGTTTGAGCGACGCAGCCGCAGAAGCTGTGAAGCATCTGTTGCCAGAATACGCAAGTAACGATTTGGGAAGTCTATGTTCGTGGGCAGACGAAGTGCGGTTCCGTTTTCATTGGTCAGCTCCTCTTCATTATATAGACACGCCAGATGATCTCTGCAGCTACCTGTACAAGAGTGAGTTCCTTTTTCCTATTACTTGAGGGTACCAATTATAAGCCAGAGGAAGCAGCTATAAGGAACCAAATTTCTTTCAGGGGACTGCAAGGATGAAAATGGAGTAGAAGGAAGGTGTGTTGCAGGAGCTGTAAACAATTACACTTCCCAGCTGCTTACTTATAACAGTGATTCTGGGTGTAATTATCATGAACCTAATGTTTAATTTTGTCTCTCGTTATTTCCTATTCACTTCTTGACTAACCAATGATGGATTGAATATAATATAGATAACCTCACGGAAGCCCTTCTCTTTCTTTCTCATTTTATGGGGGACATTCATCAGGTAGGGAAACGACATTACATTTCTTGTTTTAATTAATTGCGTTAGATCATCAAGTTGATATTTTTTTAATTTTCTTCCAAAAATATATAGCCTCTACATGTAGGTTTCACTACAGACAGGGGAGGCAACACGATTGATGTCCACTGGTACACAAGGAAGCAAGTCCTTCATCATGTAAGTGCTAATTTGATCCCATCAACCATTAAGCTCCACTTTTTTCCTAACTTTGAAGCATCATCAACAGATCTGGGATGCCAGTATAATTGAAACAGCTGAAGAGCAGTACTATAACTCAAATGTGGATGGCTTGGTTGAAGCAATTCAAAAGAGTATCATGGTAGTTTACTTCCACATTATCTCTAACAACCTTCCTTAGTTCAACTGACTCAATACAATGCGAGAATAAATGTTACCAAATACTTAAATATCATATTGTTCTATCCTTTTATTTCCTTTACTTAATTTTCAGTTTTCTTTTATCTCTTTCCTTTTAACTTGTGTAATCCTGAAGAACAGAGTGAATGGGAAGATCTAGTCCCCAAATGGGAAACTTGCAGCCGCAATAATACAGTTTGCCCAGACATGTAAGTTCCTTAACTTGGATGTTGGGATATATACTATGTGCAGGTATATATGTTCAGATAAGTCAGCAGAAAATGGCCGTGATAGAAGATTTTGATTGTATCATACGAAATGAAGCTTTTGTTTACATACCTTACAATATTATACATTTCATTACCTGGTAACAGTGGTGGTTTAATTGTTTGTCACTTTGCATAGATATGCATCTGAAGGCATCAAGGCAGCATGCGATTGGGCATACAAAGGTGTATCCGAGGGCTCAGTATTGGGAGGTAAGCAAAACATTCATCTGATGCAATGTCCATTGGTTGATAAAGGAGTGAATCTTAAAGCAAAACCTGTTTCAGATGATTATTTCAAGTCCCGTTTGCCTATAGTAAGTCTTCGGTTA
Source organism: Erythroxylum rufum (assembly GCA_027478365.1). NCBI lineage: Eukaryota > Viridiplantae > Streptophyta > Magnoliopsida > Malpighiales > Erythroxylaceae > Erythroxylum > Erythroxylum rufum. The sequence continues at coordinate 31,468,006 of JANIHZ010000003.1, read as the reverse complement.
GCTCAAGCTGGAGTTAGATTGGCAGCCACTCTAAACCGTATATTTGGATGACTTACACAGATCTATGCATTGGGATTGCAAAGGGCGTGCGGAATGCTTTAAAGCATATTGCTTATCATTCATATCGTTCTTGTGAATCCGTAGGCATTGCACATGCCTCCAATAATTTAAACAATGTCATTTCCAAGAGCCATAGCTAAATCTAAATACTTGTTCGCCTGAAACTTCCAACAACTAGCTGAAGCAGTCTAAGAACAATGATCAAGGGCCAATTAATAACATTTTGAGAAGCAATTTTACATTAAGCCTTCGTGACATTCGTAGAGGCACTAATCACAGAAAAATAAATAAATACCTGCAACGCATCGCATAAACTAACATGGAAATGTAGCTGCTTTCTGGTGCATACTCTCTTTCTCATGGTTTCTTCACAACAAGAACTGGTTTCGTGCATTATGAACACAGTAATTGCTACACTTCCTAGCGGAGCCATTTATACTTGTATGCTTACATCAATACCAAAAGAAAATGTAGCTAGGGAGAAAGAAACCAAGTTAGAAGTTGAGATTAGATACCTAATAATTTTGTTATAGTGCATCATTAGTGGTTCCGGAAATAGATTTGGCTTGTAAGTAATTCGTAAATAGATTAAACCGATGTCATAAAAACTTTATGCTTAAAATATAACGCAACAATTGTGGGTATTGAAAGAGATGAAGGTTCTTGCGAAAGATGCTAGATACCGACCTTTCTTATTTTTCCAAGTTCACGCTCTCCTATGACATGAAAATGGATATTCAGCTTTTTAATAGTACAGCATGTAGCTGTTTTAGGATCCTCTACTTTTTAATAGTACAGCATGTAGCTGTTTTAGGATCCTCTACTTCTGCAATAGTTTCTGCTTTCACCTGTAGAAGCATAATAAAACTCAACCCTTAATTTCACAAACTCAATCCATGCAATAGTGCATGGATTCTATGGTAAGGGCAGTTCTTGTTGGGTGCCAGTCCATACCCTCTCATCTTTGAAGCCAGAATGGTTAGAAATTGTTGGGTTTAATTTCTGCTTCTTGACTTGTAAGAAAGAAATCGAAAGAGAAAGATCAGATAGAGAACAGAGGAAGACAGATTCTTCTGTGATAAAGTTTTCTTCCCTTTTCCATATTACAGCTATATATATATATAGCCATCCTAATCAACACAATTAATAAATAAATAACTCACTAAACTAGTGGCAGCTTAATCCAAGCCTAACAATGAGGAACATAATGTAACACTAAAATAACTATCCTAATCGTGGCTGCATACAGCCTCTAAAACATTAATAACAATTAAACAAGAACAACTCCAACACCCATGCTTCCACTTCCCTCTCCATGTTTACCAGCCTTAGTCCCCATTTCTTACGTGAGACCATCTATCCTCCAACATTCCATACAAGCTAGACGCCATTGCCACATGGGCATTCTCCTCCACGAAGGAAAGAGTCATAATATAATATTTTTTTTCCATTTGGTAGATAACAATTGATTGCATTTTATTGGTTTTTAACGACTTATCAGTTAAGTTACATAAATTTGATTCGGATAAAGATAATAAAGTAACTTAATAAAGGATCTGAATTAGTAGGTTGAAGTTTAGGAAGAAAATAGACCATGATTAGTATGGACTGGACCCATATTGGGCTTGTGATGGGAAACCTTGATATAGAAGCTATATATACAAGGTTAAGGTCTCTTGTAGTTGCTCAATTCATTCGTAAACGTAAAGTTACTCTGACCAATTTAGAGGTTCACGTTTTGAGAAAACTGCAAAAGATATTAACGACACTCCCGTGATCGACTTTCGTAAAGGTCGTCGAAAAAATGGATTTATTTTAGCATCAAAAAGCTCGTTGAAAGTCATGAAGCCGAAATAAGGTATTTTTCATGTTTTCGTTGTTCATTTTCTTTCACGTTCGATCTTGGATGTGTAACTGAGGCTTATGTTATGCACTACACGTGGTATCAGAGCGGTTACATGATTAGATGAACAAAAACAAACATTTTTTGGTTTTTTTTTCCAATATGGAACTCAGAGAAAAATGATCCATTTTTTGATTTTTTTTTCTAGTGTATGGTTGCTTGAATACGTGTTGAATGTATTTAGCATTGAAAAAGGGGTTAAAATGAGCTTCGAAGGTTAGAAAACTAATTAAAAACTCACTGAAATCGCTTGTTTCGACAAGGAGAGAGAAAATGTTAGGCATGTGTGCCTCTTAAAAGTCGCCGAAAATCACTTGCTCCGATAAGGACACATGCGCCCGACAGTGCTACAGTATCAGCAAAGAGCCAATGTGTCTGGGGCATGGACGGTTGGAGTGCGACCACATGTCAGCGAGTGCATGACATACGCCAGAGGTGGTTGGCGCGTGATGCGCGTCTAGAGCGTGCATGTCACGTGCCAAATAGGTTTAGGCATATTGATGCCTGGTGCACACACCCTCCAAGTTTTGGGCGCATCCACTGCACGTGTTCTTCGCTGTCACGAGTAGTGACGTCATTCATGTCACATTAATGTCAGCATTACAATATCATGCTGACATCTAGCGTTAAAAAAAACTCAAAATTTCATAATTCTTATAAAGGTGTTTCGGGGCATTTTGTGTCAGTTTCCAAGTTTGGGAAATTCATAAAGTGAGTTTTTTAATTTTTCTTTACATTGGCAATAAGTAAGGTTTAACTCCAGAAAAAGAAATAAGGCATGGTAAAGCCATTTTTGAGTGAATATTTGTGTTACAAACTTGACATGAGTAAGATACTTGAGGTTTTCATGTCTTTTGTGCTAGGCTCAATGTTTGATAATACACGATAGTCACTTGGATTGATATTTTTTCTACAAGAATTTTAAATAAAGTTTAAAGATAATGTCTTTAGCACTAGTTTGTGATAATTTGATTGTGCATTCGGGTTTAGCATTTATTAATGATATTTTATCACATACTATATACCTATATAGAGTGTGAGGATAACATAAAAATGTATCCCTTGTGTTTGTGGATATTTTGGATACTGATATTGGCCTTTCACGTTAGTATTTGAATTGTTCTTCTTGCATGTTTGAGGATTTCTTTGGTATTTTATTTAGTTATTCTACCTACAGGCATTAGATGGAGGAAAGTCATTGCTCAAATGATCTATTTGCCCACAGGTGGTAGTGTCATGAGAGTTGATGGTGTGTACTATGATCGCTTTTATGCAGAGGTCTGGTTGCATATATTATGTATTCAGCCCACAGGTATTTCATAATATGTGTAATCGGATTCTTGGTATAGATACTATTTTATGGCTTTGAGTGTCAATGTTATCTTACATTTATATTGATCTTTACATTGTCATTTTTAGTCACCTTTTCGGTTAATGAACACAGTATCACTATTGAAACCCTGATTGGTTTCAATTTGAAGAAGTTGATACAGGATGTATTAAGTGCAATGGAAATGACAGATATTTATATGGCCATACATACGAATAGGCCCCTTTCACCTACATCCTGCAGCTTAGAGGTTGATAGAGCAGCTTCTGCAGTCTGGGATCGGTTGAACATATTATGTTTCATGACCATTAAAAGATCCATTCCTGACCATCTGCTTGGTGGACTTCCAGAGACAATCATAGCGCGAGAGTTTCTTGATAATGTCTCCTAGAGATACTCAACCTTGTCAAATGCTAAGATATGTGTCTTGATGATAGAATTATTCTCCATAGAGTACACTAAAGAAAGGGGAGTGAGGGAGCACATATCAAGATTGATTTGTCTCCACAGTTCTCACAAATGCCGAACATGTCTTGTTCCAATTCATTTTTTTAACTTAAATTTGAAAAAAAGGAAGTTTTTTTATTGTATAGCAATTTACATTTTTTAAAAAAAATATAGGATTCATTTTTTATTTTTTGTTTTATAATTACTTAAACTGAAGGCGTTGAATATTTCTCTTCCTGATGCCTTCATAGTTTACTAGGCTATGAGCACACTCCCTTTAGAGTTTAGTAATCTGGTGACAACGTATTACTCATAGGATGAGGAATGAGACTTTGATGCTTTGATTGCCCATTGTGTTGTCGAAGAGGAGATTAAAGAATATTGCTTATAAGGTTCTCTTAGCAACTAAGGGAAAGAAATGGTTAAGCCGCAAAGATATAGAGGTAGAAAGTCTAAATCTTCTCCACATGCTTATGCTGGTCAATCTACTTTTGGTAAAGGTCTTGTGAATATAAAGAATATGAGGTGTTTCTTCTATAAAAAGAAGAGACATAAAATGCGGGATTGTTAGAGGTATAGGGCTTGGAAGGAAAGACAGCAACCACATTATTAACCATTTTCTCTAGTTCTATAATCAAACCTATTTGCTCCAAACTATGCAATCAGATTAAGCTACTGGGTTTGAAAGTCGTTTTATTAAGGATTTCATACCTTTTCAAGGGACACTTTTTAGTGGACCGAAGCATAAGGTATTCTTACTCTTATAGTGCTCAGCCTTCAAGGCTTGGACCATTCTTTTTTCCCTTATGTCCTAAGTGTTGCTAGAGGATAGTGTATCACTCATTTCTTATAAATTTTGTATTGATAATTGAAGTTTCACCTAATTCTAAGAACCCTATAACCTTCGTAACAAATTATTTTATGGTGGAGGTTAAAAAATATTTAAACATAACCCGACATATGGTCATATATGTATGCTAGATAAGCTTAATATTCAAATGAACAATTGGCTAAGTAATTCTCCAGGTGGTGCTAATTTGCTAACTTACTTATTCTTGTGGTTGTAAAGGCTTTATGTACAACTAATTTGCTCATATATGAGATTAGATAACTCAACATCTAAGTGATTTGATTTTGTATATTCCGCGTTGTTTCTTTCGGTCGATATACCTGTAGCAAGGTAGGAAAGAGCTGTGTATGGTCCATTTTTCACCTTCAATTTAGTCTGCAATTCTAACACACTAGTTTATGATGTCAGTTCATTTTGAAGGGGGTTCTGTGACTCTGCAAGAGAGCATAATAGATTTTCGTATTTTGTTGGAGATATTGCATTGAACGAATAGGTGATTATGGGTTTCCGAGTCTTTCTAGCATAGTATGCACCGATTTGGAACGCATGCATAGATATTTTTCCAACTCTGTATAGGGTGGGAAATTTGAGTTTAATAGCAGTCCATAGTGAAATTGTAAATCATATTTGACCACATAGTTTCTAACCCTCTCTTACCCCTGATTCAATATCCCAATCAAATTTTGTACCTTAATCTAATTTTCGAAACATTAATAGTAGTTCATTTATACATGTTCAATATGTTTTACTTTTCCTTTTTTTTGTGTGGATAAATTAACATTTGAGCAGTGAGTAACTATATATAAATTCTGTGACATACAAAACAATATTCATCTTGAAGGCAAAATGCTTCTGGGTGGGGAATATTACAAGTCTTGGTATTCAGGTTTGTTCACAACAAGAACAGGGCACTTGACATTTTGTACGCAGTAGTCCGAGAGACTTCCTGTAAAAAACCTGTTCCAAATTAAAGGAAAAACCACTTAGTGCAAAAAATAAAACAGCAGTACAGAAATTGTAAAGATGATAAGCATGATCGGCTAGAGGAATTGTAACCGTTTAAAATTTTCTCGTGTGAAAAAAATATGTACTGGGGGATACCTTGTGAAAGCCCCTTCGGTTGCTGGGCTGCCTATAACAAGAAGATCGATTTTATGATCCACCACAGCTTCGCATATAAGCTCTCTGGATTCCCCAAGTTCAGTAATTGTCTCTGCTTTGACCTACCAAACAAATGAGCATGGAAATCTTTTTCATTTTCCTTGAGACAAACTAACTACACTACTTCACATTGTTTAAAAATTGCAGACGAAATTATCCAATTGTGAAGCGGGCTTGTTTGGTTGAATAGGTTAACCACACGATTCAGTTTATCAATTTCTTAAATATAACAAAAGATGAGATTTTAATGAATTTGTGATAATCTTCCAATATGGGCAAATATCTCTACCCCTCGGCTAGCACATATTTTCACTGCTTTCTCCAACAGACCCATGGAAGCCTCGTCATCTCGCTCCTGAGTTGTCGAAACGAAACCAGGGTCTGCAAATGCATACAAAAACCAGCGCCTGTAAGCTTCTTTCTTAAACTTGGATACAAATTAATTGTGAAAGCTTCATGGTAATTATGAATTCTTAACTGGATAAGAATAAGAAATAGGTGGGGAAGGGCAAGGGAAAGGCTGTGCCGTCTAGGAATGCAGCGATTGTGTGGTAGCAGTTAGGAGTCGGCAGTGCAGTAAAGATAAGAAGTCGCCAATCTGACGTCAAATCTTTCAGATTGTCAAGTATCCAAATGAGCGTATGAAAGCTGCAGTCGCTCTCATCCAATACCACCATCGCTTTCTTATCTCCCTCCATTCTCTAAGCTCTCAACCTAGTTTCTGCATGTTGGCGGTTGTGCAAACGTTTATAGAGAAGAAGGCTTGGAACGTATCTCGCGTGTTATTATACAAAAAAAAAAAAAAAAAAGAATCCTAGACAATTATTTATTATTTATTTTGCACAAGGAAATTGTTGAATTATTATTTATTGAAAATCTGCAGACAATCCGTTTTAAGAGATGCACGTGGCCTTGGATGGAAACTGTAACAGTTATACCAGTCCAATTAATTATCTATTGCTTGCGTTACAAGACAAGTATTGAATTCTCCCTACTCCTTACTAATAAGACGGAAATCCGAGTCCGTACCCGTGGCTGGATATTTGTAATCTAATATACGACGCAGGCACATAAATATGTATTCACAAGATCTTCACATGTTCTAGACGCCGACTACTTTACCAGACTAACGTATTATTCAATTGTCTGCTAAAGGTTTTAGAGTTTTCCTTGTGGAACTCACTTTTCTTCAGACAACTATAAAGATTATAATGTGGATGAAGAAATACGAAATTGCTCATCTACCTTGCGTTTGTCTTGTATAGGGATCGATACTTTTATTTTTGTTAATTAATTATTAATTATTTTAAAAAGTCAATTAACACCAAATTTTAACAAACCAAATTAGTGTTAGCATGTACTTAATAAAGTACATTAAGTAATTCATATTTTTAGAAATAAGATAAAATAATAAACTAGCTTAATTTTAAAAATAAAATAAAACAAACTAAATAAAAAATTTATACTTTCGTTCGGTCAATTAATTTGGGATTCTTCCGTTAAATATTTGATTGTTTTGGTTATTCTTTGGATTATCGGAGGAGTTAAGTCTACGTTGATGGTTATCTCATAACATTTCTTTTCCTCCACATAAAAGCATATAGAATCTAATTTATATATG
>JANIHZ010000003.1:30818587-30830858 GCA_027478365.1 Erythroxylum rufum | reverse complement strand
TAGCATTTATATGAAACAAAACATCTCTATAGCTCATTACTCATCAAGCATATATGTATAAGCAAAAACTTCACAAAATCTTCATCATCCACAACACATACATACACAAAGCACCCCTTTCATGCATTAACCTCTAAGTATCATCATAAATGCTCCATTTAACATTGCCCAACAAAAAAACATTAAACACAACTTACTTGATTTAGCTACCAAATCTTCAAACTCTTTAAGAAAATCAAAATTATCTAACTTCAAACACCACCCACGATCATCATCATCTTTAAGGTTGGAAGGTTAGCATTTTTGGTGGAATGAGAGAGAGCAAGGTGGAAGATGAGTGGGTTAGGTTTAACATAAATGGAGGATGGAAGGATCAAAACCCATGAAGAAGAGAAGCTATGAAGAAGAGATAAAGAAAACCAAAAACAAAACTCCAATGGCTTTTAAGAGAGAAGCACCGTGAGAGAGAGCAAAAAAATTCAATAAATTTAAAGACTTATGACATGTGTTACTTGCTCCAATTTCTAAAGCATTAAGATAAGTTCCCTCATTTAACTAGTCCAATAAATTCAATTTCTACTTCAATTGTCCCTTAATTTTCAATGGCACTAGTGAATAAATCCTAAGATCATTTATCAAAATTTCCATTGCCATTAGACAGTAATTTCTACTACCATTTATTAATAGTTTTGCTACTTGGCAATTTTCCTAGTCCAAAAATACCCAACAATTTCCAAAAATTCTAAATTAGCAATTACACTCTCCGAATCAATTTTTCAACACATAAAATCACAATTCTCAATAAAAATCACATTTAGAAACAATTATACCCAGAATGTCAATGAATGCATATACAAACATATTCATGTGCAAAAGTTCACTATTTACATATATGAGCATGTCATATTGTGCATGAACATGAAAATGTATTTTTTATCTCTCATTAAACACTCATATTTACTATTCTAACCTTCCCATGGGTAATGGGATGTTACACATCTCCTAAATAGATAGTTGTGATCTATTTGATCTATTGACTTACGTTGAATCTCTAGAATATTCTATACTATTTTACATATATCTTACATCAATTTCAACATTCTATATTCTTCCATAATATTCGATAAGGTTTTACCATATTCCATAAGCTTCCATAAGCTTCCATAAGATTCACCCATATTTCATAAGCTTTTAGGGTCTTCTATAATGTTTCACCATATTCTAAAAGCTTTCAAGGTCTTTCATAAGGCTCCACTATATTTAAAAATTTCTAAAGTCTTCTTTTTCTCTTCTAAAATTTGGAGGAGAATTCTAAAAAACTTTTTAAGTCAAGCCTCTTCATGTAAGCTTTGAAATATGCGGAATGTGTCATTAGCTGCCTATTTGGTTCACTGGAATAAGAATTCTATTGCTGATTTATTCTTAAAAATTAGTTATGTCTTTGTTTAGCTAGAAAAAAATATACATAATAACTAATCCTAGGTTTAGTTATCCCTTAACTTTTGGGAATAACTAAAGTGAATCTCCTGGTTGTTTTTATCTATTTCGAGCACATCTGGAATAAGTCATGTTTAGGACAAAATTATCCTTCACTCCCGCTTATAATGTAAACCCATTTTCAATTCTCCAAAAACTTCTTCATTTTCACTTCACTCTCCAGAAACTTGTTCATTTTCACTCTCGCTACCTCGCGATTCTCTTCTCCAAAAACTTCACTCTCTCTTCAAGCCAACCCATCCTTCTACCGTCTGTCCCTCTTTTTTAATTAAGTTATTCCTGTTCTTTGCCAACAAGTTGATTTCCTTCTCTTCGATTGTTACCACTTTTGTTAAGGTTAATTTTGAACCTTTTTCTTGTTCAACACCAGAAATAGGATTTGAAATCCCATTAGTTCCCATTCCAGCAGGTATCTCGACGTCGGCCAACTCTCCCACAGTACGTAAAAATACACTCTCTCTACCTCAATATTCCTCCGTTTATCGTTTTTGTTTTTCTAAGATTGTTATGGGATGATAAAGTTGCAGAATGGAGTTATGTTTGAGTGTTGTTGATGGGTTTTGATTGGGTGAGGGATTAGGTTTGATTTCTCTCTTCATTGAAAATGGCAATTAGTGGCTGCTCCCTCTGAAATTACTAGTAGAGAAGATTAGGGAACGTCAAGTGTTATGTTTTTGAAAAAATGGATTGAAATTTAATTTTGAAATCTCCATTCCTATTAGCTCGAGTCCAGAATTGATAACCCTACAAAACATGAATCGAAATCAATAGGTGACCAAAGCCAAAATAAATAAATAAATGAATATGAAAGAATTGCAAGTGGCATAAGGAAATGAACCTTTTAATGTCAAACTGCCATGAACCAGCTTCTTTAAGAGATGCCAACCCCACAACATCATAGCTCGCACCATCAAAATTGTTAGGATTAAACAAAGTTTTAGGTGTCATTTACGTATTGGTTATATTGGTGTGAGTGTTAACATAAAATTATGACTTATTTAACCTAGGAGTTATGTAGGTTTTGTTTTTGGACTTTTAACTTTACGAAGTCTAGCTAATATGTCTAAAAAGTCTATATATAGTTAGCTAAGTATTTTTAGGGTGCATCTCTTTGTTGGAAAATGATCATCTCTGCATGGTACTTATTAAAGAAATTGAATGCTTTGATAGTTTACTACTTATTGATGAAATGGCACAACCAAGGTCATTTCTAGGCTAGAAAAATGTACTTCCTTATCCTTAGCCACTAAGGTCATTATGCTTATTATGCTTTTGCCTTTCTTTCCATCGTGTGATTCTTCTTTTTTTTTTTCTCTTTTCAATTTTCCTTGAAAATGTTTCATTCCCTTTTTAGTTTCATTTGCTAGTATATGGTTCTTATGCCTTATAGCCAGGTTTAAGTGTCATTGGAAAACTTTCATTGGTTCTCAAGTTAAGTTTTACGGGCTTTATGTTATAGCAGTGGAGCATCAATGAGTATGAGTAACTTTTCTCTCTTATACTACTTTATGCAATCAACTATTTGAATTGTTTCATGGTTGTTCTCTTAGATTATACCTTTTTTAAACAAATTTATATAAATATATTAGAAAATTTATTTCTTGCAGTCGTAACTCGTTTGAGTTTGAGTAGAAATGCCGAAAGAAGAAAAAGGCTTATGACTATCTTGACTGTATGGTTGGAGATGTGTAATGTTGTTAGTTGGCTATTGAGTTTATTGGCATCAAATGCATATTTATATAGTTATAGGCCAATGGTTAGATATTATTTTCTTGATTTTTATGCAAATTGAGATTATGCGAGCCAAATTGTGCATGACAATGATAAGTCATGTATTTCAATGGTTAGGATGAATAGGCAATAATTTTTTAAACCATGTGAAGTGCTAGAAAGTATAAGAGGATTCAAGTTTTAAAAAAACTTGCTTATTGATGAACAAGTAGAAAATTTCAAAACTTGCTTATTGATGAACAAGTAGAAAATTTCTTACATATTATTGCTCAACATGTTAAAAATTGTGTTATTAGGGGAAATTTTAGAAGGTCAGGCTAGACAATTAATCGGTGTTTTCATAATATTTGAAATGCAGTGATGCATTTGCAAGATCTTTTGTTTAGAAAACCTGAGCCCATACCAATAACTTTTTGGACCATTGGTAGAAGTGGTTTAAGGTAGATAATCGCCCTATTACTTTTATAAGAAAATATAGTGTATGTGAATAAGGTTCCTCATTATTGTTTACTTCATTAGAATTATAGAATTGCTTAGGTGCTCTAGATGGGACATATATTAGAGTTAATGTGCCAATTAAAGATAAGCCCGTATTTCAAACTCGTAAGAGCGACATTGTAACAAATATGTTAGGTGTGTGAGCATCTGATATTCAATTTGTTTATGTTCTTCCTAGTTTAGGAGGGTCAGTAGCTAATGGTCGAGTTCCTCGGGATGCAATTAATAGGAGATATAAACTAAAAGTGCCTTATGGTAAGCTTTCCTATATGATATAAGAAGGTTGTTTGAAATTTTGTATATCAGATAATGTAAATTAAATAACTTGTATAGTGTTTTTTTATCTAGGTTGCTATTACCTAGTCAATGCAGGTATACAAATTGTGAGGGCTTCTTTGCACCATTTAGAGGTCAAAGGTACCATTTGAATTAATGACATCAAAGTTACCAACCAAGAACTCTAGAAGAATTTTTTAATATTTTAATATGAAACATGCAGCTGCACGTAATGTAATTGAGAAGTGTTTTTGGGTTACTAAAAATTAAGTGGGCTATTCTTAGGAGTCCACCATTTTATCCAATAAAGACACACAATTGAATTAGTATAGCTTGTTGTTTGCTTCATAATTTTATTAGGTAGGAGATGAGTTTTGATTCGATAGAGAGTGATTTAAGAGATTATTTTCACACAAATCCAGTTATTGAGGGGGAATTCTATAAATACTATTTAACCAACTAATGCTTGGACAAATTAGAGAATTGAATTGGCACGCGAAATGTTCAATCAATGGAGAACATTTAGGCAAAATGAGAACTGACCTTTTTAGGTGTTTTATTATGTTTTAGTGTTAAGGGTTCTGCCATTTGTTGTACTCTTTTTTGTTTATATTGTAAGTTGCTATTGTAAACTATATTGTTCTTATAAGTTGTTGATGCTTAATATTAATAAAATGAAAAATTTTATGAATGTTTTTATTTTTCCTTTATTATCATGATTATTTTTTTATTTGTCAATACTGCTTTAATTTGCTAGATAAGTATGTTAAGGAATTCCCCGACAACTACTGATTTTCAAAGTTTAAAAGGAACAAAAAGAAAGTGGAACTATGAAGAGGATGTTGTGCTAGTTTCTTGCATGGTTGATTTGCATAATGTGGGAATATACAATGTTGATATTGGATTTAAAGATAGCTATCTGAATAAATTAGAAAGATTGGTATCAACAAAACTCCCTAATTCAAATTTAAAAGCCAGACCTCATACAGAGTTTAGGATTAAGACTTTAAAGAAAGAGTGAAGCATTGTATATGACATGGTAAGGAAAGATACTAGTAGATTTGGATGAGATAGCGAAAGGAAGATCGTCACTGTTGACAATCATGTATGGGAGTCTTACTTAAGTGTAAGTATTGAACTTTTAACTTGTTTTAAGTATTTTCTTTAACTACTTTCTTGTCATTTATATAAATTATTAATGTTTTTTTTCATCTTGTTAGAGTCACAAAAATGCTGCTCAATTTCAAAAGAAGAGTTTTCCTTTCTATAATGAGTTGATTGGGATCTATGGAGAAGATAGTGCAATTAGAAATGACGTACAAACTACTGCGGATATTCTTAAAGAAAAGGAAAGGCAAGAAGGTCTAGGTGGGATAAATGAAAGTGGTGAAGATGAATATGAAGTTGAGCATGTTTCGTATGACATGGATGCATCCTTTACCCAACCTCAAACATCAACTATTGAAAGACAAGCTGAAAATATTTCAGCAAAGAGGAGAAAACATAATGATGATACCGAAGAACCAAGCCATGCAGATTCAATTGTTGTTAATGCTAGGTTGTTGGATGATAACATAAAAAAGGACGGAAAAGAATTGTGTAAGAGTATTAGGACTAAAATGATTATTCAATAAAGAGTTGAAGAGTTAGATGGTGCATTGGGTGAGATAGATGGATTGACAGATGATGAAAGAGATACTGCTTTAAGCAAAATTCCTGATTATCCTGTACAAATACTTGTACTTTTCAATCTTATGCCTTCTCAAAGATTTGGGTGAGTGAGAAGGTTTCTTGCCACACATTGAAGATAATGTTGAAGTTAAAATATTTTGTATAGTTATTTAAATAAGGCTGAAACTTATTTTTTGTTCAACTAAATAACTTTTTACTTATTTAAAGCCTTAGGTTAAGTTTACTTTCAATATCGTTCCAATGTTATTTTATATTGTAACTGAGACTATATAATGAATACTGACATGAGTCGGACAATAGATAACAAAACCTAGTAGCCAACATATACAACGCATTAACTATGTAACAATAACAACAACAACAACAACAACAACAACAACAACAACAATAATAACAATAATAATAATAACAATAATAATAATAATAATAATAATAAATCAAAATGGCCTGTATCGGTTTATGGGATTAATTCCATAACTACTGCCGATTATAACCTCAAGGATGGGCTAATGATTATCGAAGAAAATAATTACAAAATACCATTCACATTCTGTATGCCAATGGAGTCACATGCAGAAGTACATATGTTAATAGGCTGTAATTTCATACGAGCCCAACACGGTGGTGTAAGATTAGAAGGAATAATAATAATAATAATAATAATAATAATATCTCCTCAAACATGGCTTCCCTCCACTTCGGATCAGTTATAAACCCTCCAATTTTTTGGAAAACGTACAACAGATAGAGAAGCTACAAAACTTTGATAAATAGGAGACAAGGAACTATATTAAACAAAGTCAGCAATATCATAGTAGTACCGAGAAAGGTGACGAACACCTTGACATTGTCCCTTCTGCAGAGTGTTACGATTTTTTACACTCAGTGACGTAATACGTGCACTCCCACAATCTCGCAATCACACAATCACACAAAGAAAGGGAAACACAAAGAGAGAAAAGGGAATCAATTCATTCACTAAAAATTGCCTGTCTTTTCGTTCTGTTACAACCGTTTATAAGCTATTGTAACCGGAATATTCTAGATGGTGTCACGTGAGCCTGTCTGTGTCTGTGACTCCTACGCTGCGTTTCATTTATTCATAACTCACCTCCACGACGTCGTCTCCCTCTTCTTCCTCGCAGGTTCATGTAGCTCCGAATATCGTAACATCCCCTATGTCTTCAAGAAGCACCTTGTCCAGCAGATTCACGTCTGGAAACCTCTTCTGCAGTTCATAAAACAATTCCCATATCGCCTCCTCCTTGGTTCCTCCTTGCCAAAACCCCGTAATTGAGAAACATGGGAGGTGGGATGAATAGTTGTACCTTTAGGAAATCCCAACGTGTAGGCCACCTTGCTTATCTTTGCAATGATAGGAAAAGGTACGTAATACAAGGGTGCTAACTTCTAATTGGGTCTCCGCTATAAGGAATGCTATCGATAGGGCTGTAGCTTCACATATAACATTTGCCCCTCCTCAAATTCTCTGTCTGAACGCTTTTTATTTGCCTGTAGTTTCATCCTCTGTTTTGCTCTGTTCAGGTGGAATTTGACAATCTAAAGAGTGGGCTCCCTTTCCTAAAATATTTGATCCATCCCTACATCTCTGGAGTCTCCAGCTATGTATGGCACATATATGGGCAGAGGATACTCGTAGAGAACTTCGAATGACGTAGTGTTGATGGCTGAATGGTGTGTGGTATTATACCACCATTCAGCCATAGTTAACCAACTCACCCATTTCTGCGGAGTATCACAACAGAAACACCTCAGGTAAGTTTCTAGCGTCTTGTTCACCGCTTCCGATTGCCCATCAGTCTGTGGGTGGTGGGCTGTGGAAGGTTCAGCTTGACGTCATGTAACCTAAACATTTCCCACCAGAACTTGCTCATGAAGAGTGGATCCTGATCCGAAATGATTCGTTCAGGCATCCCATACAATTTAAATACGTGATCCATGAATACCTGCGCCACCTCTTGAACTATATACGGGTGCTTGATTGCTGTGAAATGTGCGTATTTGCTAAATCTGTCAACGACCACGAAAATGGATGACTTTCCTTGGGATCGTGGTAATCCCTCTATGAAGTCCATGGTGATCTCCTTCCAACATCCGTTTGGCACTGGTAGGGGCTGTAGCAAACCCGGATAAGCAGCATGGTCGTATTTGCTTCTTTGACAAGTTACACAGTTCTTCACATGATTTCTCACGTCTTTGGCGATCTGCTTTTAGTGGAACAAGCTCTGTATCCTTTTAATTGTGGCTATCACCCCTGAGTGACCTCCCTGCAGGTTGTCATGTGCCATGGCTATTATTCTTTTCTGGAGCTCCTTGTTTCAACTTACTACTATCCTTCCTTTCCATCTCAGCATTCCATGCCACCATTCGTAATTCCCCGTAGGGTTGCTCGTAGTTTCTAACCTTCCAATGAGATCCTTAATGGTCTTGTCCTCCTTCCATCCTGCCTTGATCTCGTCCATCAGGGTGGCTTGTATTTGCGAGACAGCCATTGTGAGTAGTTGTTAACTCGAGATTCTGGATAATGCGTCAGCCGCCAAGTTCTCCTTTCCACTTCGATAGGTTACCTTGAAATCGTATCCGATCAACTTGGGAAGCCAGTTTTGCTGAAAGGGCGTGGAGATCCTTTGCTTCAGGAGATATTTTAAACTCCTGTGGTCTATCTGTACTCGAAAGAACCTCTATTTAGATAGTGGTGCCAGTGCTTTACTGCTTTGATAATGGCGAGGAACTCCTTTTTATATGTTGATAGTCCTTGGTACTTGGGAGCTAAGGCTTTGCTCAAGAAAGCTATCGGGCAGCCCTCTTGTTGAAGCACCGCACCGATTCCCTTGTCGCATGCATCCGCCTCAATCACAAACAATTTATTAAAGTCGGGAAGCGCTAATACCGGAGTTGCCGTTAAGCTTTCCTTCAACTGTTCAAAAGCTTCTTGCTGTTGTTCCTTCCAGTCCCAACTTCTTACCTCTTGTTTCTTCAGCAAATTATTGAGAGGCTTCGCTAGGAGGCCGTAGTGTTCGATAAATCTTTGGTAATAGCCAGTCAGCCTGAGAAACCCCCTAAGCTCCTTCAATGTGCGCGGTTGGGGCCATTGCCTAATCATTTCAATCTTCTTCTCGTCGGTGGATACCCCCTTTTCCGCTATTGAATGGCCCAAATAATCTATCTGCTTGGTCCCAAATGTGCACTTATTTCCTCGCACGTATAACTGTTGTTGTTTTAAGACTTCCAAAACCATGCGAAGATGATCCAAGTGTTGGAGGAAATCCGTGCTGTAAATGAGCAAATCATCAAAGCAAACCAATAAGAATTTTCGAAGGAAGGGTTGAAATATTTCATTCATAAGGCTTTGAAATGTGGAGGGAGCGTTCGTGAGGCCGAAAGGCATCACGAGAAATTCAAAGTGACCCTCATGATTTCTGAAGGCTATCTTCTGGATGTCCTCCTCCTTCATCCAAATCTGGTGATATCCAAATCGCAAGTCGAGCTTTGAGTACCAACTAGATCCCTGCAGTTCCTCCAAAAGCTCCTCAATTAGTGGAATCAGAAACTTGCTTTTGATCGTGTGCTTGTTTAATACGCGGTAGTTGATACACATCCTCCAGGAGTTGTCCTTCTTCCTCACTAAGATGACTAGCGACACATACTGGCTGATGCTCTTTCGTA
Organism: Erythroxylum rufum; assembly: GCA_027478365.1. Classification (NCBI taxonomy): domain Eukaryota; kingdom Viridiplantae; phylum Streptophyta; class Magnoliopsida; order Malpighiales; family Erythroxylaceae; genus Erythroxylum; species Erythroxylum rufum. Next base: position 30,821,477 of record JANIHZ010000003.1, on the reverse strand, counting down.
TGAACCCTTGCTCCAATAGCTCCTACACCGCCACTTCTATGGCATCCTTCTGTTCACCCGAATAGCAGTAGGGCCTTATATTAATGGTCTCCACTCCAGGCTTTAAATGGATTGCATAATCGCACGCATGTTTTGGCGGTAATCCCTTAGGTTCTGAGAAAATCTCTCCATAATCCGCTAACAGTCCCTCTATCTCGTCTTTACTTTGATCGTCGCCATTAATGCTCAGGTGTTGCATCTGGATTTCAATCGGGTCGGAAATGCGTAATATAAATAACGCACCTTGGTTTGAGTCCTTGATCATTTTATAGAGATTCTTACCAGATACTTCTTAGGCCGGCATCTCGGGTTACCCCGACAACATTACCACTCTCCCTTCCCACTGGAACTCCATGGTGCGCCGCTTGAAGTTACACAACATGTCGCCTAATGTCGCCAACCATTGTACCCCCGGTACCATATCATATCCCCCTAACTTGATAACCAGAGCTTCTGTAGCGAATCTTGCCCCCTGTATGTGCCACACAAAATACCTACACACCTGTTTACAGACCAGTTTTAATCCCCCTCCCACAGTAATGTTTATAAGATCGATCTCGCTCACCTCTACCATTGCTTTTCTTACCACCTTTTCATCCATGAAGTTGTGCGTACTTTCACTGTCCACCATAATATACAGGGGTCTCTGCCTATAGCTTCCCATGACCCGAAGTTGTTTATAACCAGTTTGATCATTTAAACCCCACATGGCCTCTAGTGAAATGTTAAGATTGAGGGGAGCTCCTTCCTCTGGCTCGTTACATCCAAGTTCCTCCTCTTCCTGTTTTTCGTCTTCCACCATATATAACTGGAATTGTTTCTTCCGGCACCGGTGCCTCGACGAGTACTTCTCATCGCACCAGAAACACAAGCCTTTCGCTCTTTTTTCGTCAAACTCCCTGCTGCTTGTTGTCATACTGTTCCGCTGGTTTATGAAATTGAAGTTCCTACTTCCTTGACTTCCCGGAGTAGGCAACAACCCCGCCTCGGTCTACTGCTTAGACGCAGGAGTTGTGAAATTACTTCCTTTATACGACGATGGTCCCCCTACTGGGCTACTAACCCTGCTTCCCTTGCCGAAATAAATCGGCACACTGGCTACCACAATCGTCTCCTGTTTTCGCACCCATGTATACGCTTGGTGCAGAGTCTGTGGATCCATCATCTTCACTGTCAGCCCTAACTCTGGTTTAAGCCCCTTCAAGAAGAATCCTACTAGGTATTCTTCAGGCAGAGTAAGTTTGTTCGAGTATCTGTCGAACAATGCGCAGTATTCCAGTACCGAGCCCTCTTGTCTCAGCTCCTTTAAATCCCCTATGGGATCTTCAAAGATATTTTCATCGAACCGCTGTCATATAAGAGTCACGAACTCCTCCCATTTCATCTCATGCACCTCCCTTTGATTCCTAATAGTAAGTTGATACCATTCAAGTGCATCACCTTCTATATGGATCGAGGCAAGCCTTATCTTTAACTCGTCAGGTGTATGATCCATAGTAAAGAACTGTTCACACTTATAGCTCCAGCTCCTTACTCTGGTACCGGAATATTCTACATAGTGTCACGTGAGCCCGTCTATGTCTATGACTCCTACGCTGCGTTTCATTTATTCATAACTCGCCTCCACGATGTCGTCTTCCTCTTCTTCCTTGCAGGTTCATGTAGCTCCGAATATCGTAACACAGAGCAATTGGAGGGTCCATGTTAGGATTATTAGTAACTAAAAGGAATATAAGAGATACTGTCATGATAGGAAGAGGCAGAGTTAGGCTGAGATTGTTGAGCAGTAGGCTGAGATTGTTGAGCATTCTCCTGAGACCCCAACTGACCATTGGTAAATTATGGAATAGACTGTATTGAACCCTAGTGTAGTTATTCACTCTCCTCTGGACCAATAAAAAAAATCCTCCCCCTCTCCCTGATGCCCCTCCCTACATTCTTTGGTGGACCTAGATGCTCCCACCTGGACATCTCTCACCATTGCCAAACGACAGGGAGGTGCCTAATGCTGGTGGGTTTGCCATCTCCAACTGTGGGTCGCTAGTCTCCCCCTTGTCTTGACAAAAAGAGCCATTAGATGGGGGGAAATCCAAGGCGTTACCTCCCAATTTACTGGGTATTTCTCCTTTATACCCTGTTTCAGAGGATCATAGAAGGCTTCATCTTCCCGAAAAGTCACATCCGTGGAAACAAAGGATCAATGCTCTTGAGGGTAATAACACTTATACCCTTCTGGATGCCCGAATGGCCTACAAACACACACTTTAGAGATCGAGGATCCAATTTACTCACCATGGGACAATGATCACGCACAAAACAGGTACATCCAAACACCTTGAGAGGGACAGTGAACTGAGTCTTTCCCCTAAGCAACTCCATGGGTGGCTTACATGAGAGAGTGTGAAGGGGCATTCTATGGATTAAATATGCAACTATAAGAACCACTTCTCCCCATAAAAATTTGGGACCTTCATCGTAAAGAATAAGGATCGTGTCATCTCTAAAGGGTGGTGATTCTTACACTCTGTGACTTCATTTTGTGCAGGTGTATCAACACACGTGGTTTGATGAATTAAGCCATGCTTAGTCAAGTAACTAGAGAAGTCCTTTCAGGTGTACTCTGTTTCGTTTTCTGACCGAAGCACTTTGATTGTAACCTCAACTGAGTTTTGACTGTTGGGCCCCGATTCACATTAAGCATGTATAAATTATTTTGAGGTTTTAGTTTGATAATTTTTTTTCATTTGATTGGAGTAAATTAAGGATTATATTGCGTAGGTTATGCTTATTACATGAAGGGATTTAGTAAAATTCGATTTATTGAGAAATTATTATTTTGTGATGTATTGTT
>JANIHZ010000003.1:30682931-30700931 GCA_027478365.1 Erythroxylum rufum | reverse complement strand
ACATTTTTTATCAATAAAGTTTTTTTTAGTATACTTTAAAAATTATTTAGCATAAATAATTTTATTATAAAATAAAATATAATTAAAATTAATAAAATTACTTTTTATTTTTATGTTACCAAACAGTCTATTATATGAAGCTCTTTTAAAAAAGCTATTTTTTTAATTAACAGCCAAATAGTCAACTGATTTTAAAAAAAAGCTCTTCTAAAAAAACCTCTATTGATAAAAGCTCTACTAATAAAAGCTCAACCAAAAGGCCCTAAGAGTAAGAGGAAGTTTGTATAGTTCTTTTTGGTAGAAAGCTTATCTACTGAAATCTACGCCGTCCACTTCAAATAAAACATAAAATCAGCCACGCGTCGTCAAATATAGATGGGACCCCTTTGATTGAATCTCAATCCAACGGTCTATAATCCCAATCGTAAATCTTTTTTTATAGAATTCAAAAGTTGTATATGTGTATCTATTTAAGCCTCTGTTTATAACAAGTAGGAAACCTACCTCTCTATATCACTCAATAAAATCTTTGCAAAGCTCGGATCTAGGTTGCCGAAGAAGATTGTTAGGGTTTTGGTGGATTTAATCCGATAGAGGGAGGGGGGATCTAGGTTGGTTTTTTGGTTGGGAGGGATTTGTAGAGAAGCCAATGCCACTGGGTGCGTTAATAAGAGTTGGTGAAGTAGCAGTAGAAGTAAGAAGTGAAAATGATGAGCTCAATTTCTTGGGCTGGACCAGATGATGTTTTCCTCTCCACTTCTCTTGCTAGCTATCTTGATAGTAATCTTTCGCCCCCTCATGCAATCAAAGTTTTAGATGTATTTATTTATTTATTTTTGTATTGAGATACAATTCGTATAATTGATTGTTCTGTATGAAGAGCCCTCAACTCAAGTTGGGATCGTTGCTGCTTAATCTTTATTCTCTGGTTTTTGTACTCTTTTGGCAATTCTGCTGAAACTGTCTATTGCAAAATGTCGAACAGATTGATTACTGTCTCTCATCTGCTATAGAAGTCTTCAAACTTTAAAGCTCCTTATCCAACTACATGAGTCCCCACTTTACGAGCAAATTCGTATTTATTTCACTTTAATGAAACTTCCAACTGCCAAAATCTTCGAATGTCGATAGTGGGGGTGACATTAGAATCAGTCATTTTGAATTTGATGCAAAAAGCTTACTGATAGGACGAGAAAAGTTTTCTAAAGATGTAAAGTAGTCTAAAGCTGCAACCTATCATAGAGAACCCAATTTCCTGTGCTTTCTTTCGTGCTACACTATCTGTCAATCTCTTTCAAACATAAAGTTTTGATGCTTGTAATTTTGATACTAGTTGATGGGATTACCATGCTTATCAACATGTCATTTGCAGAAAAACTTCTTGTCTTGCTACGAGATGGTCGAAAACTCATGGGCATACTGCGATCTTTTGACCAATTTGGTATGAAATTTTGTTCTTGAAAGTGTTGCGATGCATGTGATTGTTATTGTTTTCTGTAATGTTCCTATTGGACATTATCATTGACAAAAACTCTCTTCCAATATGCAGCTAATGTTGTTCTTGAAGGTGCATGTGAAAGAGTGATTGTTGGTGCTCTATATTCTGACATCCCATTAGGTCTTTATGTAATTCGTGGAGAGAATGTGGTCTTAATTGGAGAGATGGTATAACTGTAACTTTTCTGTATGCTGTGGTTTTGACTGGTATTAATTGTTTTATCAGATATTTACGTTCTTTTGATCCCGTGTATAGGATTTGGAGAAAGAGGAGCTTCCATCCCATATGACTTGTGTGTCAACAGCAGAGATACGAAGAGTAAGTGACATCTTTTATATCAGCCAAATCAAGCACTCAACATTTCAATTCTTCAACCTTTTGCAAATGGAATCTCAACGACGTAACATATTGCTTAAAGGCAGTGAAAAGATAGAATTGATATCCAAGTAGAAGAACATCGGTTCCCTTCCATAAACAATATCAGAAGCCTTTAATTTAGTATTGTTTATTCATAACAAATGTTATTTGCTTTTAGCAAAATGTCTCTTCCAAACAATAAAGGTTAAATAAGTTAAACTTTTACTCTGACTTGTCTTAAAATCCACATCGCAAGCGTGAACGACTGGAGTTTTGTGTTTATGTTGAGATCGGTTATTGGAATCAGTTATTTGCATTGACAGTTTATATTATCTCAGTCAATCTCATTTTCACCTGAGCTTCATATTTGTAACGGACAGACCTTTTAGCACATCTAGGATTTGTTTTCTGGTTGTCTGTCCGCTCTTATTTGTATGTACAAGTTCAATTCCTTCCAATATACCCATCTCTTTACTTACGTGGCATGTTTTAGGTGAGAAAGAACTTATGCTTAGCAATCAAAGGCTATTCAACTTTTATGAGTCACAAAGTATTTTCCAGAAGTTGAACAGGAACAATGCACATAGCAGGTGGCTGACATAAATTTATTTGACTTATTATGTTATTCACTGGACGAGAATAGGCTGAAAATAGAACTGCTTGAGGCACCCACCATAGCTTAATAAGATCCAGTTGACTGCCTTATTTTTCTCTCTGAAAATAAAATGCACCGGCAATGTGGCAAGAATTTGATCTTTGAGTTCAGTTTATCTACATCAAGTAAAGAATGCAAATTCTTCTGTTGTCTCTGTTACTTCTGGGCTAACTCAAATTCAGTTCCTTTTACTCCAGGCTCAAAAGGCAGAAAGGGATGCTACAGATTTAAAAGGAACGATGAGGCAAAGAATGGAGTTCCTTGATTTTGATTAAAAGTTTCCCCCACAAGTTTGAAGTCCATGACATAACCACAGATTTTGGACCAGCAGTAATTCAGACATAGCAGAGTTTGGATGACCGGCTTCTCATGTTGTACATATTATTGCTAGAGGTTAACAACTGAAAAAGTTGGTACCATCACTGAAGACCAGGTTCACTCAAGTTGGGAGATAAAGTTGTGTTATGGGTTTTCCGTGTATTGTGGAAGTTGAAAGTGCATGGCATATGGGGAGATTCTACAGTGTTGTTTCAGGTTTTGAGTTATTATCCACCAGAATATAACATTTTACTGGTTTTCACTTCGTAAAATATTTGTTTACATCCATGTTTGCTGCCATGGTGCCGCATTTTGTAATGGCGCACCACTATCGATTCAATTGTTATTTGGTTTTATGCCAATCCGCATGATATTTGATGGATTCCCCAAATGATAAAGCTTGAAATAAAATTGATTATTACAAAAAAAAAGAGTCAACAATTCTAACAAAAAGAGTGTCGAGAGCTTGAGCTTCTTTTAGAGAGAATATTCCTCTGTTATATCAGAAAATTTTACCAAAAATTCCCCTTTCTTTTGTATTCTTCACTCCTTTTTTTCTTTCCTTACGTAACTAATTTTAGTTGAGTAGATTTATTTTTCACTCTATTACTCTCATTTCTCTTCTTCATGCTTCTTATTTTTTCGCTTATAAACTTTTCACATCTTGGGCTTCACATTTGTTAGCCTTAATAACTGATCTCTATTATTTCGGATATTGGTTGTTAAAAGTTATAGCATCCTCCCAAGTAGCATCTTCGTCCGCACTTCCCTTCCATTGAACCAGTGACTGCTGTTGGTTGACAACTGCCACCGAAAAGCCCCAACGTGCTAGAACCTTAACAAGCTCAAAACTCCATCAGTGGCAACTTCCAACTCTATAGGCAATTTTGCTTCAACAGTATATTGTCCAATTGCTTTCTTCAATTGCGACACGTAAAAAATGGGATGAATCTGTGACTGTGGTGGTAAATTTAAGTGATATGTCACATCGATATGCCTCTCCAAAATCTAATAGGGGCTATAGTAACGAGGTGCTAGCTTCTGATTAATTCTTCTCACGACGGTTTACTGTCTATGTAGGTGCAGCTTCAAAAAGACTCATTCTACCTCAAACACGTGCAGTTTTTTTGTGTTTGTTAGCATATTGCTTCATCTGCTCTTGAGCTTTCAACAAATTATACTTCAGCTGCCTCAAAATTTTGTCACAGTCCTGTAATTCTCTACTCACAGCCTCCACCTTAGTTTCCCCTAACACAAACCTCATAACAGTGAGAGACTTTCTTCCGTACACAACCTCAAAGGGTGTGATACCCGTAGAAATATGAAAGGTAGTGTTATACCATAATTCTGCCTCAGACAACCAACCTTGCCATTCCCTGGGTTGCTCGGATGTAAAACAACGTAGAGACGTCTCCAAACACCTATTAACCAGCTTGGTTTGGCTGTCAGTTTCTGAATGGTAAGAAGAAGACATTTTTAACGTTGTTCCTTGGAGCTTGAATAACTCTTGCCAAAAGTTATTGACAAATAAGGGATCTCTGTCACTGATGATTGATTGTGGCATGCCATGTAAACGAATGATCTCTTTAGCAAAAATGACAGCTACAAATCTAGTAGTATATGGATGTTTAAGGAGCACAAAATGAGCATACTTCGACAAACGATCCACCACAACTAAGATTGCATCATACCCCTTGGATTTTGGCAACCCGGTAATGAAATCAAGAGAAATATTCTCCCATACTTGTTGTGGAATCGACAGTGGTTGCAGTAACCCAAGTGGAGAAGTCGCAACATACTTTTGCCGTTGGCAAACATCACAACTTCTCACAAACTCTTGAATTCGCTTCTTCATACCTACCCAATACCCATTCCCTACGATGCGTTTATAATTCCTAAGGAAACCAGAGTGATCTCCACTTGGAGAGGAATGAAATTGGTATAGGAATAAAGGTAGAAGAAGAAGGAATAACCATTCTGCCCTTATGAAGCAGTATGTTCTTATGCAAGCTGAATTCGGGCCGAGACTGCGGATCGGCTTGTAAATCTACCATAATTTTCTTCAGAAATGCATCTTGTAAAATCTTTGCTTCCATCGCCTTCCCTTTATCCTAAGTTGATGACGACACCAAAGTGTGAAACTCCCCTACTTCTTGCATGCAAGACAAAGCATCTGCAGCTTTGTTATAAGGGCCTAGCTTATAAATTACCTCAAAATGGTATCCCAACAGCTTCGAAATCCAATTTTGTTGATCACAACTAGCTACCCTCTATTGTAACAAATGTTTCAAACTCTTTTGATCGGTAAAGACCATAAAATTGCGACCTAAGAGATAATGTCTCCAATGCTGCACTGCCAAACCAAAGCCGTCAAATCTTTTTCATGCACGAATTTGGACAAGTTTTGATTAGCCAAGGCCTTATTGAAATAAGCCATAGGTTTTTTGTCTTGCATTAACACTGCTCCTACACCTTTACTCGAAGCATCACATTCAATTTGGCAAGGTTGAGTGAAGTCAATAAGAGATAGTATCGGTGGAAAAGTCAGGGCCATTTTCAATCTATCAAAAGGAAATTGTTCTTCCTCTCCCTAATGAAAACCCTCCTTCTTTGTTAATTCAGTCAAAGGCTTGGCCAATTTACCATATCCCTTGATAAATTTACGATAATAATCAGTTAAGCCCAAAAACCCTCTAACACCTTTAACATTGTGAGGTACCAGCCACTCCACAACACTTTTAATCCTGACCGGATCTATTGACACCCCTACTTTGGAAATCACATGACCCAAGTATTCGACTTGCTCCCCCCAAACGTACACTTCTTCTTGTTAGCTACAAAACAGTGTTGCTACAATAATTGTAGGACATGTGCCAAATGAAACAAGTGAGTGGCCCAATCCTTACTATAAACGAGTATGTCATCAAAAAATATTAGGACAAATTGTCACAAATAAGGCTTAAAAACCTGGTTCATTATGACTTGAAAAGTGGCGGGTGCATTCATTAATTCGAAAGGCATCACAAGGAATTCGTAATGACCCCCATGAGTACGAAAAATGGTTTTATGAATATCTTTCTCCTTCATTCTAATTTGATGATAGCCTGACTTCAAATCCAATTTAGAGAAGTATTGGGCTCCATTCAACTTATTAAGTAATTCATCCACCACTGGAATTTGGTACTTATTCGGAATAGTAACCTTATTAAGGGCACGGTAATCAATACACATGCACCATGTAAAATCCTTCTTCTTAATCAAAATTACTGGGCTTAAGAAAGGACTAGAACTATGCCGTATAACCCCTTGTTGAAGCAATTCCCTAACCTGCCTTTCGAACTCATTTTTATGCGAATACGGGTAACGGTATGGGCTTCCATTTACTGGACCAACCATTTGATGCAGTTCAATACCATGCTCTGTTAACTTTATTGGAGGGAGAACCCTCCTTTCAGTGAATACCTTCAGAAATGTTTCTATAATGTTGAGAGCTCTTTGTTGCTCACTGCTAAGTAACTCACAGGCAGAACTTCTCCTCTTTCGTCATCGACACCCTCTATTCCCTATATCAGCCCATGAAAAGAGGAGGAACAGGTCAAGTCCCCTTTTAGACCTGTACTCTTAGTTAGACCCTGTAGCAACATTGAACTCCCTTGGCACTGGAAAGACATAGATAGCTCTGCCCAATCCATAACTACCTTCCCTAACTTTTTCAACCAAGTCACTCTTAATGCCATATCCAATCCTGCCAAATCAATCACATAAGCATCTACAGTCATATCAATTTCTCCAAAGTGAAGCAGCACACTTGAACATTTACCTTTGACAAAAATCTTGTAATCATCTCCCAATCTGACCCTAAGCTCCCTAGTCTGAGTAACTGGAAACTCCAAAGCAGCAGCCACCTGGGAAGAGATGAAATTATGAGTGGCACCACTATCCACCAAAACCAACACAAGAAGTCCCTTCAATTTCCCTTCTAACTTCAATGTCTTCATTTCCTCCATAATTTCATTGGTGATTCCATATATACCCATAGCCTTCACCTAAAAGATTCCTCATTGTCGCCCGTCAATCCCCATTGCCAACACCTCTCCCTCACTGGGACTCTCTTCATCCCCCAATATCAACAATCGTAATTATTTTTCTGGACACTGATGTATTGGGTGAAACTTATCCCCACACTGAAAACACAACCCTTTAGATCTCCTCCCCATAAGTTCTGAGTACGTAAGGTGTTTCAACCCCCTACTCCGATAGTCGCCAGCTCCCCCTTTCTTGTCTAATTGTGAATAAGAAACAGAGAACGACGATGTCGTTCCTTTGTCATTGGACCTAAGGGAACTCCCCAAATGTGATTTAACCCTATTTTCATTCGTTGATCCCGAGCCCACGGATCCGATGCTATCCGATTGGGTCCACCCCTCCTGTTCTTTGACCATCGGGTTACCTCGGTTGTTCAAATGAAACCCATAAGAATGACTAGAAATGATTGGTTTCCAAACACCATGATCTCCAGTTGACATCTCTTCCTCCAAATCGCGAGCAACCTTCATCATCTGTGAGCGAGTCTGTGGGTTAAAGGTACACACCCTCCAACACAGTTAAGAAGATAGACCTCCCATAAAGTACTTGAGATATTGTGCCTTTGGCAAGCGATTGACCTGTGGCGAAATCAGTTCAAACTCTGCGATATACTCCTCTACACTCGCAATTTGACGCAAATCTGAAAGCTCTGAAGTACTACAATTAGACTAACCCTGTAATTGCAACATACTAGATTCAAGAATTGGACAGATAAATACCTAGAAACTGAGGAAACATTGAGTTCATTGTTGTCTTCTATGAAGCGGAGTGATAGAGATGCAAAGGATTGACTACTGCTATTCTAAACCTTGAAAAACCACGTACAGTTCTCACTAGGGCGACTGTATTTAAGGTTGACTAACAGTAGGGCCTCTTGTGCACGGCAAACATGAGCCCAGCCTACCCATCATAGCAAGCCCATGAACACAGGTCTAATGACACGTATGAGATAAGTACTAAGCCCAATTATGTTGACATCCAATTAATCAACGTTTGTATAAAATTATGTTTATTGTTTATTATGCTAGTCCACAAAATTAATGATAAAATTCTATCATTCTCCTACTTAGACAACATAACCAATATCAATGAACAACAGAAACAAATTCCCAGATTAATATAACAATATGTGGCCACAATAGGATGTCAAAGTAGAGCCAACAGTCTCTCAATCATAAGTCCAAAATGAGATTACAAGTACCTTAATAGTATAGAAATAAGACCTAATAGGAGTACTGATAACATATATGCAAGATACTCATACCTCGATGACCTAAATAGAATGTGCCATAAGGAAATGCACATAAAATTGTGATCCATTTGTGCAAGTCCAAACAAAATGGCCCAATTATCCACCCAAGATGCCAACTGAGATTTAACAAAATATCTTAAAACAATAAAATATGTACACAGTATATTAAGAAAGTATATGGCAATAACAATAATAGCAACAATTATAAGCAAAAGTCTCTAGACTGAATAACAAAATAGTCAAATACAATGTTACTACAAAAATTAACATAAAAGATAGACTCCCACTAATCTAAGGCATCCAAAGATCTAAATAGACCCATACGGGTTACATAATTCACAAAAGCCTTAATAGTCAAGCCGTTGGTTAGAGGGTCTACCACCATAAGATCGGTGGGTATATGCTCTATATGGGTCTAAAAAGCCTTAAACTTCTCTATAACAAACATATACTTTGTATCAAAATGCTTTGAATGTTTGGAGTTCTTACATATTTAAGAGAAGCCCACCACAGTAGAGTTATCATAATATATGGTTAGAGGTCTGGAAACACTTTCCATAAGATGAAGCTCAAAAATGAAATTCCTCAACCATATTACCTGTCGAGTAGCTTCATAACAAGCCACATACTCTGCCTCCATAGTTGAAGTTGTTGTAAGTATTTGTTTAACACTTTTCTAAGATACAGCTCCTCCAGCAAACATAAAGATATATCCTGATGTATATTTGTAATCATCAGGGTAGCCACCATAATCTGAATCAGAATAACCTATCACCTCAAGGTGGTCAGACATCTTGTAAGTGTGCATGTAATCTTTAGTACCTTGTAGATACCTCAGAACTCGTTTCACAGCCTGCCAATGACCCACACCAGGGTTGCTCAAGTATCTCTTAAGTCACCAACAACAAAAGCAATATCAGGACTTGTACAAACTTGAGCATTCATAAGACTGTCAACGATAGAAGCATATGAGACCTTTTCCATCTCTGACTAATCTTTATCATTTTGAGGACACTAGATATTCGAGAGTTTGTCACCCTTTTGGATGGGTGCACTATAAAGATTACAAGTTTGCATATTGAATCTATTCAAGATCCTTTCAATATACCTTTTCTGAGACAAACCAAAAACACCACGAGATCTATCATGATGAATTTCAATGCCCAGAACAAAAGAAGGATCGCTAAAATCTTTCATATCAAAATGAGTTGTCAACATTTGTTTAGTCTCAAAAAGAAAACCCATATCATTACTGGCTAAAAGAATGTCATCAACATATAAGACAAGAATAATGAATTTTCCCCCACTATTCTTTAAGTAAATGCATTGATCAACAACATTTTCCTTGAATCCAAGGGAGCAAACAATCTGGTCAAACTTCAAGTACCATTGTCTGGAGGCTTGTTTCAGCCCATAAATGGATTTTCTCAATTTGCATACTGAAAAACCAAAGGGGTTAATGGTTTCGCAAACTTCTTTGTCACGAACAAAATAAAACCAAGCAAAAACGAAATAATAAGAACACTAGAAATTTGGTAATGCAGTTCGGCACACCTTGCCTACATCTGGGGGGCCTTTACCCAGCTTAATCACTTTCACCGAAGTACAATAGATTTACCTAAGGCTTTACTGAGCCGACACCACTCAACCCTTGACACTATCTCTCAACCTTACTTCTTGTGAAAGAATTTCACACCCAATAGTAGGACCACCTCGTATTAACCTCGACAGAAGACTTTCTCAATCAATCTTTAATGAAAGAATAATGAATAAATAACTTAAGTGATTAAAATAACAAAGAAAGAAAACTAAATACACTTGAGATAGAAAAGAACAACTTCCCGATAAGTTCCGCTCCACTGAAATAGATCTGGAAGTCGTCACAACAATAATAAGCTAATCACATAAACACCAACACGAAACCATAGCTGCACCGATAACACATTCACCAACCAAAGTATACGCAGCCTATAAGAAATCAATTAATAATTGTTGCTGCCCAAACAAAAACCTTTGGCCACACCTCTAAAAAATTCTAGCCACTTTATCTTTAAGAAGATTTGATACAGAGGAGGCCATATGGAGTCACGAAGACTGGGAAGCCTTAATGTTGTGATATATAACCAATTGAAATAACTCTGGTTTGAGTGATGATGATGTAGGCAACACGAACACATTTAATGCTTCATTGAATATTGCATAAAAGAATGATGTTGGGTCTTTAGCTTTTGCCAGAGAAAATTTCTATCCCACATAAATGCTTCATAAGCTTTCCATTTATGCCACAACGTGAGTGCCTTCCATGATACTCACACAATTTACTTTTAATGCCATAACTGTTACTTCAGTCCACGCCCATATATGATTTTCTATTTGGCTTTAGATAGAGACGTGCACATATATTCAAGCAAGAAGAATTCCACTGCACTGTTAATTGCAAGACTCCCACACAAGATGCACATCTTCTATGGATAGAATCATACATGAAATTCACCAGCACATCTTGCCAAGATACATATCAATTAGAGATAGAACTCTATCACAACTAGAAGATTATCACCAATAGCTTATTGAATCCAACTCAATATCTAATTAATATCTTATATGTCCAATTAATAAATAAGATGCTAAAATTAATTATTTAGATATATAACATATGTCCTAACAATCTCCTTCTTTTTGGCATTGTTTGTCACAAATATGAAACTCCCCCTAAATAACATAATTAGACATATAAATATCAAATTCACAATTCATATGACAAATACTCCCCTTCAATCAAACATCAAGTTCCAAAGAACATCAAGTTTATCCAATCATCCAAATTTCTCCCCCTTGGGACAAAAAGATGCCAAAAAGTAAGACGAATAGTCACACATATACCTTGAAATCTCCCCCTGAATAGAACATTCACCATAAACAATCTGATGTCTCCCCTTTGGGACAAAACAGTATCAAAACGCATAATCATAATAATCAACAATAGGTGCAGCGGAAGAATCATAAGCATGCCAAGAAGACAAATTACCACCATTCAAAACACTGAGAGATATGCCCGAAAGAGAGAGAGATACCCGAGAGAGATCCATACTGATGAGAGAGTCGAGGAGTCTTCGGTGGAGCCAAATAGAAGTCACAATGCAAACTACTAAAAAAATTGAACGACAATGGCAACATAAAAACTAAAGAATAAAAGAAATGTTTCCTCTTTTTTTTAACAACACAAAAAATACTTCAAAAATGTAAAGCACACAGTCCCTGTGCCTCTTGAAGAAATTCAAACTTGGTCTTTTTCTTTGGTTCGAATGAAGATGTGTAACACAAGTAGCCTGCAAGTTCTCGATAATCAATCATTTTTCTTTCTCTTATTTTTCTTCTTTCGCTGACATCTCCAATGAAATTTTCTATTGAATGATTTCTTTAGATTCGAGATGAAGAATCTCGGTTCAAATCAACTTATAGTGTTTTGGGTGATTCATCATCTGAAGTAATTGAAAGTTGTAACTGAAAGTTCTTCAGTTCAGTTATTTCCTTAGCAGCAACTAACTGCAGATCAGTTCTTGCAGTTACTTCTTTAGCAGCAACTAACTGCAGATCTGCGCAATTCTTCAATCTCGTCTCTTTGCTTGTTTGGGCTGATTTGGATGGTCGGTTACGTTGATTTTCTTCTGCCACTTGACCATTCAACAAAGATACATCATCTATCACAACATTTATAGACTTTTGCACTTTCTTTGTTCTTTGATTATACACTTGGTAAGCTTTACTGTGAGTTGAATAGCCAATAAAAATTCCTTTATCACTTTTTCTCTCGAATTTTCTAAGCTGTTTTCCCATTTGACACGCACTGCAAATTGATTTTCCTTCTTTGTTAATTTTGGCTAGACCCTTCATAACCTCCAATTTTGTCAATTTGATGATGAGATCAAAATTTACGTGCCCAAGCCTTTGATGCCATAAATAAATGTCATTCTCATGAGTAGCTAACTTACACGTAGTCATGACTTACAACATGTAGCAATTATCGGCTGATCGCTTGCAGCTCACAATACGTTCTGCTTGTTCGGTAAGTACCCTGCATTCATCACTTGTAAATTTAACTAGCAAACCGTCATCATAAAGTTGGCTTATCCTTACCAAATTTGCTTTTAATCCATCGACATGGAGCACATTCTTGAGAGGAGGCAAACCATCCACGCATAATGTTCCTCTACCGATCACGGAAGCTTTCTTTCCATCTCCAAAAGTCACATGACCATCCATACAATTCTAATAATCAATTAAGTAAGCCTTTTTCCCCGTCGTATGGCATGAGCATCCACTATCAAAATACCAACCATGTTGCAAAGTTGCCTTCATTGATGTACGAACTACGAGAGCTTGCAATTCTCTTCTTTTTATCCAAGTAGATTTAGGTATTGAAGGTTGGCGTTGAAATTTTTGTGGAGGATGTATACTTTTTCGGCTTTGTCTTCTTTGAAACAACATCTGTAATAACTGATAAAATCTTGGCTTTATATGCCCAATGACTCCACAAAAATGACATGTGGGTATAAATCTTCGATTCTTTTTTTGATGCTTCTACCTCTTAGGCTGATCTGAACATATCAAAATTTTCTTCATTCACTTTCGAGCACTCACCTTTATAGCTTATTGCTTTGAAATTTCCTTTAACCTTACTAGTTTCTATCAACTTATCTGGTTTTTTCGTGCCTCCATTCAACATCCTTAATCCATTTTCAGTATTTATCAATTTCATTCTAGCTTCACCAAGCTCATCTGACGTCAACATCAGCTTCTTTTCTAACTCTTGTATGGTGTTCTTTATGGAAAGATTCTCTTCTTTCAATCTTTCATTTTTTCTATACGTTTTCACCCATTTTTTATACATAGCTTTGTAATCCTCGTAAATATTCTCTTTTTTATCATATAGGCCACTTCCGTTGCTGTCATAATCTGATATTCGATCTTGAGCTAGATTGTTTTCGAAATTTTCTGATTTTCCCTCTTTTCGACCTTTAGTTACTTCCTTCTCAGTTACTGTTAAGCAAGTAACTGGACTTTTGCTATGTAAGGCAACCAACTCAGCACCATTCGCTATTTCTTCTTCGCTACCATATTCACTCTCGGAATCATTTTCACTCCAGGTGTTTGTGAATGACTTTCCTTTTTTCTTCTTCACAGTATTGGCACATTCGGATTGAATGTGTTTGAAACCTTGACATTCATGACATTGGATTCTCTTTACCTTCCGTTTACCCTTTTGTGTCTTGAGTTGTTGTCTTGAATTGTTACTCGATGAACTTCCGCATATTGTCTAAAGTTAGGTCTATCCTTCTTCATTTTTTTCAGCCATTTACCATAATTTCGTGTGAGTAGTACCAAGTCTTCATTTTAATCTGATTCATCTTCCGCATCATTCACACTTTTTCCAGTTTTCACCTATAGTACCTCTCTTGTAGCCATGTTTGCGAAACTAGGATCTGCACTAACTTGTTACCAAGTTCTGAATCGATAACCTTGCTCTGATACCAATTGAAAAACCAAAGGGGTTAATAGTTTCGTAAACTTCTTTGGCACGAACAAAATAAAATCAAGCAAAAACGAAATAATAAGAACACCAGAAATTTGGTAATGCAGTTCGACACACTTTGCCTACGTCTGTGAGGTCCTCACCCAGCTTAATCACTTTCACCGAAGTACAATAGATTTGCCCAAGGCTTTACTGAGCCGACACTACTCAACCCTTGACACTATTTCTCAACCTTACTTCTCCTGAAAAAATTTCACACCCAATAGTACGAACACCTCGTACTAACCTCAACAGAGGATTTTCTCAATCAATCTTTCAATGAAAGAATAATGAACAAATAACTCAAGTGATTAAAATAATAAAAAACAAAAACTAAATACACTTGAGATAGAAAAGAACAACTTCCCGATGAGTTTCGCTCCACTGAAATAGATCTGGAAGTCGTCGCAACAACAATGGGCTGATCACATAAACACCAACATGAAACCACAGTTGCACCGATAACACATTCACTAACCAAAGTATACGCAGCCCATAAGAAAATTAATTAATAATCGTTGTTGCCCAAACAAAAACCCTTGGCCACACCTCTAAAAAATTCCAGCCACTTTATCTTTAAGAAGATTTGATAAAGAGGAGGTCATGTGGAGTCACAGAGATTGGGAAGCCTTAGTGTTGTGATCTATAACCAATTGAAACTACTCTGGTTTGCGTGATGATGATGCAGGCAACAAGAACACTTTTAATGCTTTATTGAATATTGCGTAAAAGAATGATGCTTAGTCTTTAGCTTTTGCCAAAGAAAATTTCTATCCCACATAAATACTTCATAAGCTTTCCATTTACGCCACAACGTGAGTGCTTTCCACGATACTCACACAATTTACTTTTAATGCCCACACAATAGTTACTTCACTCCATGCCCATATATGATTTTCTATTTGGCTTCAGATAGAGACGTGCACATATATTTTTACAACCACTGGGTAATTCCACCAAATCGCAAACACCATTCATACTCATAGAAGCTAACTCATCTTCCATGGCTGCCAACCATTGTGAACTACGAGAACAAGAAATGACATCCTGAAAATAGATAGGATCTGAGTCTTCAACTAAATTAAATTCATACTCCTCCAAGTAAATATAGTAGTCTCAGAATTTAAAAGACTAAGTGGATTTAGGAATCCTTTCAGATCTCCTAGGTGGAACTACAACCACTTCTGGGACTTGAGTAATAATTAACACGAAATTATTTATTAATGCCATGATTAATCAATACAATTAGACTAACCCTATAATTGTGACATGTTAGATTCAAGAATTGGATAGATAAATACCTAAAAACTGAGGAAACATTGAGTTCATTGTTGTCTTCTGTGAAGCGGAGTGACAGAGATGCACGTATGGTTCTCAGTTGGGCAACTGTATTTAAGGTTGGCTAGTAGTGGGGCCTCCTGTGCACTGCAAACATGGGCCAAGCCTACCCATCATAGCAAGCCCATAAACATAGGTCCAATGACATGTATGAAAAAAGTACTAAGCTCAATTATGTTGACATATAATTAATCAAGGTTTGTACAAAATTATGTTTATTGTTTATTATGGTAGTCCACAAAATTAATGAAAAAATTCTATCAACCTCTTCAAACGGATTGTCATACCAATGACCATTGTATCTCTCAATCAATACCTGCTTCAGCCTAAGCCAAGTGAGATGATCCTCTGTTTCACGCAATAAGTTGAACCAATGAATCATGGGTCCTTCCATACTGAGCTTAGCTAGCTTTACTTTGACGTTATCGGCAGTGTTTTGGACCTCAAAATAGGTCTTTGCCTATGTAATTCCACCAATGAGGTCCTCACCATTAAACGATGACAATTCTATCTTCTTCACTGCCACATGGTACTTGTCGGAGTTATCCCCCAAAATTTTAAAGGCGCCGCCTTCGTCAAAACCCCCTCTACTCCTACCGGAATGGGAACCACCACCACCACCACCACCAGAACTTCCCCTAGTCTCATGTCCCAACTTAACGGAATCCTCCAATGTTGTAACTTGATTCTTCAATAAATCCATCCTATCTGTCATTTTTTGGGGCATTGGTGAACTATCCAGCAGGTCAGACCAATTGATGGATTTCCGAAATGATGAAGGTAGAAATATAATTTATTATTAAGAAGAAAAAGAGTCAACAACCCTAACAAAAGAGTGTCCAGAGCCTAGGCTCCTCCCAGAGAGAATATCCCTATGTTATAACAGAAAATTTTACCAAAAACTCCCCTTTCTCCCATATTCCTCACCCCTCTTATTCTCTCCCTGCGTAACTAACTCCAACTTAACAGATTTATTTTTCGCTCTACTACTCTCATCTCCCCTCTTTACCCTTCTTATTCTTCCGCTGGTAAACTTTCCATATCTCGGGCTTCATATATGTTGGCCTTAATAACTAGTCTCTATTAGTATTCATTGCCAATTGTTCTTTCCAGCAATGTATTTTCTTTTCCCTGTGTTTTTGTATTGACAAACTGCTCACCATGGTGATGTTTCTGCTTAGAACTATTGTGATTCCTTTCTTAAATGATGCATATATCTTCTTGTTTTTATTAGTCAATCTTGGATAGCTAATATTTATTTCGAGTTGCCATCTTCTTCCGACGTAGCTCCTTGCAAAGGAACTTGAACCGATGATGTTGGCAGTAAATGCTAGTGTCTTAAAAACCGGACCGAACCGGCCGGTCGGATCGAAAAATCAGTGACTTGGAGCATAAAACGGTCCGGTTTAACCTTTATTTTTTGTGAGTGGTTGACCCGTTTATTTTACGGGCAGACCAGTAAGAACCTGTGAACCAGTATAAGAGAAAACCGCCCAGTTCACGTAAAATAACTCTCTCTCACGTCTCTCTCTCACGTCTGTCAAATAAAACTCAAAAGTAGAATAAAACGAAGACATCGCCACTTGAGAAGGAAGACACTGCCGCTCTCTTAAGCCTCATCTTACCCACTGCTGCTGTTTGCTCTATTCATCTGGTCTCTCTCTCACGTCTCTCTCACGTCTGTCTCTATCACTTAGGTAGTGAAATTGGGAGCTTGCGAGGTGGGGACTGGTAGTGCTTCTCTTCCTGGTTAGACGCTTTTGTTGGTTGGTTCACACAGTTTGGCTCTTTCTGCTAGGCTTTTCTTTACTTTTTGGACTTGTTTAGATTTTAAAAAAAATAAGAACTAAAGTTTATGTTAAATTATTAGTTTATTCCGTATAAAACAAAAGGTTAAAGTGAAAGGGATTTGTTGTACTTGTTAAAGCAATTCCTTGATAAAAGAATAGTCAATGACGTGGCCCACCATAAGAAAGACATTAGGTTTTTTTTTTCCAAGAGACCTTAGCTTTATTAGACTTACATAGCAGCTTTTCATGGATAAAAGACTTCCAAGGTTGCTTATCTAAGAGGGACGGTCGTACTTTGCTTCAAATTTTCCCAAGTTATTTTGTTCTGTTTACTGTGCTTCCCCAGAACATCTCTAAACTTTATTGCATCTATTGCTATATTCAAGCTTTGAATTTGATTAATAATTCTTAAAAATATCTTTCATTTCTCTTTTGACTTAACTTTTCAGTCTTCACTATTATTATACTCTTTTTATCTACTAAACTAGTCTTGTCAAACTTGTGTTGTGCAGACTGCAGAGTCCCTTTCTTACGTGCAAAGTGAAAACATCAACATTATAGGAAGTTCAGAATTTAGAAACATGGATATTCCTAATGAGATTAGTTCTCCAAATGATTCAAATACTCCTAATCCTAACACGCAATCATCCATACAACAATCCACAACGAACTCAGTTAATCCACATCGTCGAAAAACCGATCCTGCATGGGAGCATTTTTCTTTGCATAAAGAGGGTGCTACTAATATATTTACTTGTCTACATTGCTCATTGGTTTTTAGAGGAGGTGGCATAGATAGGATAAAACAACATCTTGCTGGTGTACCTGGGCAAATAAGTTCTTGTAAAAAAGGTTAGTCATGATGTCCGTCAAAAAATGTTGAAGTCACTAAGGCAAGTGCATCAAAAGAAGCGAAATGAGGATTTGAATAAAGCATATGGTGATCAACCTAAATCTTAAGAAGAAATTCAAGAACTACAACAAACGTGTTCAACTAAGAGATAACCACTTGGTAAACGCAATGAGAAAAGGAAAGCTGTTGATATGGAAAGATATTCATATTTTGCTCCAAAGACAACTCCAGGGTCTCAACCAAGTTTGAGAAGTGTGTTATCTAGTACGGAAGCAATTCAC
>JANIHZ010000003.1:30624805-30645425 GCA_027478365.1 Erythroxylum rufum | reverse complement strand
CTCGTATAACTACCATATCTTTGGCTTCTGATGTACTTAGCTCAATATTGACACAATTTTTATATCCAATAGGTTTTTAGAGTTATGTTAACTAAACTTGTATATAGATTATGACAAATTAAGGAATATCAATGCACTACGTGCAATGTATTAAATTTAATAAAGATGAAGATTCGATTTCTCCAAAATGTCTAAAGATATAATTAAGAAATAATGGCATAGAAAATTCAAAGGGTTTATACTTTCATCCTATTACATAATCCCACAGTACAAACAAGCTATTTTCTAATAATTCTTAGGTTTCTATTCCTTCTTTTTCATACTAAAACAATTAAGAAATGACAAATTGCAAATACATAACTCCTAATTTACTAAGATAAATGTCCTTATATCTTTTATCTTCGTAATGTTCAAATTAAAGAAAAAAAGAAAAACTTACTAATTTGATCTTATGTCTGTAAATATAATCCTTAAATTTTGTGCATATAGAAAAGTAAGAAGTTAATAGGGAAATGCAATAGATATGTAAAGTTTTAGCTATGATAGAAATGTTATGACTCATCACATCACTACAAAACAATATGGGCATGAAGAGTGTTTTCTATGACAGTAACAGAATGCATCATGCTAGGGACATTATGAGTTTATCTTATTATGCCATTTTGACTCTTCAACTCATAAAAGTTGTATCTTTGAGAACGATATTTTAGTTGTCAATTTCTCATAATTAAACCCATTTTAGAAAACAACTACACATATAATACTATAGGAAACCAGCTGCATATATAACATTGTCAACTAAAGCATATCTAGTACAATGTCTAAATTCTCAACTTAAGCATAACTAATACAATGTCCAAATTCTAAATCAAAGCATAACCAATACACTGTCCAAATTCTCAACTAAATCATAACTAATACAATGTCTAAATTATCAACTAAAGCATAACTAATATAATGTCCAAATTCTCAACCAAAGCTTAACTAATACAATGTCTAAATTCTCAACCTAGTATAAGCAGTAATAATTTCCAAAATCTCAATCAAACCATAAGAAATGGTAAATTGTGAATTAGATTCACCATCAACAACTTGAGTTTTTTTTTCTGATCTTCTTGCCCTTGATTTGGGTTGTATTGTCAATTGTGTTTTAGAAAAATTAAGTTGTCTTTACATTATTCTTTGGAGGTTAAAGTACTTGAAATTGAATTCCATCCATCTATGATACATTAAAAAAATAATGTTATCATTTATAATTACGTATAACTAGTATAAAAATGTATTTAAGTGACAAACCATAAAATAAATGTTCCCATTAACTTCCCTAAATGTTACCCCATATCCTCTTGCTACGTATAGAAACATAAACAGTTATATTATTAAACAATTTGATATAAATTACTTGAAATTAAATGTAAATATTCACTAATCACCCCTTGTCCTTTCTTAAGATAAACCATGTGGTATTTGACCCAATCATGATTGTGTAGGTTTTGGAATTGGACAACTTCCAATATTTGATGAAGGGACTTTATTTTTTAGTGACCTTCCTCTTTTTTACAAAACGTGTGACTTTGATTTTCAAATTTCCATTAGTTTTGGTGATATAATGCCTTACTTCCCATTGTGCAACCTCTATTTTCTTCCTCACTTTAGGTATATATCGTTATTAGATTTGAGCATCATGTCCCTTTTTTCATAAATTCGAGTCATTAATACAACTCTAATATCTTCTAACATATTGATCAAACTTTTCGTACGAGGTTCAAAAATGAATCCATTAAATATGTTTTATATATTGTTGTGAACTATTTCACATTTTGATCTTGCGTTCGCAAATTCCTTGACAAATATCTTTGATATCCTAATTTTGAAATCATCATATGCTTTCTTTGAAATACTCTTCAACTGCTCTATTATCTCACTAAATTCCACTTTTGTTTAGCAACTCACCATTTACCAAAATAAACTCTTATATATGTGGCATTTATAAATATTAGACTAATTTACATAGATAAGTTGACACATTTTCTGTGTTCAACTTCTAGGAAGAGATTTTTGAATGCATCTACTAAACCTTATAACTAATAAAAAAAGTAATGTAAGTAGAAGAATTCAAAGCACATTAAGAAATAAACATCACATACATGAATACTTAAAATTTACCTTTTTTATCACTTACAAAAGTCTATATGTTCCCACTTATGTTTAGATCAACAGCAAGAATGTTCAAAAATCAATGCAAAATGGGTACTTCTCTTCCTCAACAACAACCCAACATATAGGAAATATATGATTGTTTTCATCACGTCCAAATGCAATTGATAAAGCACCACCATGGAATGTCTTAAAAAAGCATTCATCTAGCCTAATTATTTTCCTACAACCACCAAGAAAACCAAACTTTAATGCACTAAATCCCACATAAAATCTCTTAAATATTGGTTGTCTCTACTTTTTATCAAATTCAATTTGAATAATAAATTGCCCATCTTTATTGGCTCGTTGTAACTCTTATCCATAAGATCATAACTTGGCATAATGACCTTCAATATATCCTTGTAGCATCACAATAGCTTCCTATTAAGCCTTATAACATTAGGATTTAGTCATCTGTAATAAATACTTTCTTTGAAGAACATCTAATATTTCACCAATTGGCTAATTCATGATCTTCCTAAACTTGTGTAAAACTTCATTATCTATTCATTTCCTAATAGTTTGCATGTTTCTTTTCACTTTCATAAAATTATACTTTTTTTTACTATCTTAATATCAAACTTTTTTTTTCCAACCCAGCTAATATATACCCTAAATGGATATTATAGCTCACAAATAGCCTTCATTCTTACAACAGATCATGCTATTAACACATCATATCTTTAAGTAATTGCATAGTTTCTAATTGGTTACTTGAATTGTATCTCATTATTAAAATTTATGCCAATTTTAAATAGAAAATCCTTCATATCCACTTTTGGATTAAATATAATACATTTATTCTTTTTGCAGAAGCTTGGCATATCCATCATCACTATAAACTGGTGATTGAAATTTAGCATCATTATCCTTATATTCACTAAACTAACCACTTGAACTCCCTTCTTTTGTTTATGGATTTTTTAAATAAAGCCCCTCTTTATTGCAATCTTTTCCACTGGTTCTAACACCATCTAGAACATTGTTGCATTTAAATTCACTATGAATAGTCTTGGTAAATCTATTCTCATTTGTTCTCACAGCAACATATTCTTCAACATTTGTTGCACATATCTTGTCTTCAATTAAATCATCTTTAGATTTACCCATCTATATAATAATGAAATATCCTTCATCTTGTTCCATTTAAACTTGGAGTAACACTTCATTATTCATACTCATGTTCTGCTAAGTATTAGTTTGAAAGTCATGGCCAATATCATAATTAGATTCTTCATCATTTTTTACAGGATTCTTCTGACCATTCTCTTAAAAGACTTCAACATCATGGTAGTTTAATTGTTGTATTTGGTTAATCATTAACAGCATGTCCTTATCATGGTGTATGGTTAACTCTTTAAACATCTTATTTACTTATTAGGAAATTTGTAAGATATAAATACTATTCTATATCCTATATCTTCTAATGCTCCTTTTAAATCTAGTATACTAAGTTCATTAACACTTATATCTTCTTCCTTTTAATCTTGCCCTTAACATTAGTTTTCAACAAATCATATTAATAGTACAAATATGGAAGCATGAATCTTAATAAGTATAAGGAGTAGAAATAGAACAACAGACATTTAATAAGATATGCTTTTAAAAACATAAACATGCATCAAACAAAGCAATAAAATGTCGTTTCGTTTTTTTCCCTAAGGTAACTAATTAGATCAATAGAGTGTTGATGTGAAGGGATGTTCTCATAGAGCCTATATTAATTCCTAAAATGTTACAAGGGTATAGTTCCTATATAACAGTTAACTTTCATAATTAAATTCTAGGTATTACAAATATAATGAATATGATGTTTGAAAACATCTCTGATTTAAAGTGTTGACATATAAAAACTTATTAAAGATGTCTTAATTATTATAAACCTACACAAAAATTAAATCTCATTGTTATTAATTTTCATATATCAATATACTACAAAAATATTCAAAGTCGTTATCTAGAACACTATTATAATTTTCTAAGTATAATCATTTAGATATTAGAACTTTTATAGTATTCATGTCTATTGATTTATTGATTTGGATTAAATTGAAAAATAAAGTGTCTAAGTTAAAAGTTTAGATTTTGAAAATGGGTCGGTTAACAAGAAATAAAATTTTAGACTTTGAATAACTAAAAGTATTGGTGCAATTATCTAAATTTTAGAATCTAATGTGGACAAATAAACAATATGGTGAAATTTCTAACCTCTAAATTATTTGAATTATAAAATAATATTATAGGTCTATTATTTATTTAGGTACATGATTCTTGGTGTAAATTATGATTATTAATTCAAATTTATTATAATTACATAGTTTAAATTAGACTTTTGACTTTGAAAAATATATAAGGTGTTATTAAAATAACTTTAGATAACATATAAAGTTGCATATATGGCATGCATGCTTATTACAAGCTGAGATTTTAATACCCAAGTTGTGGTCAATAATAGTGAGCAATAAGGAACCAAGTTAAGCAATAGTCATAGAAAATAATGAGCATCAAAGTCAAAAGGATTCTTACTACTAGGTAGTAAGTATGCGAAATACCTAAACCGATTTGGAAAGCTAAACTGATTATGATTATCTTCTATGAGGAATGATTAATCCATATAAATGCCTCTTCAAAGGCCAAAATTGAGGTTGCTCTATAATGGTAACGAAGTGAAAAAATTGCAAAATTGGAAACAAAAATGATTGTGAATTACTTCACAACAATAGCACAATGGAGAAATTACAAATATAGTTAAGGTTAAAATTAAAAAGCAAAGATTAACCTTGACAAACCCCTCATGGTTGGATGATCCAGAGCATGGAAAGAAACAAATGTAGGAAGAATAAAGGGAATAAGTCATCAAAGAAACAAAGAGGGACTGAGGTCACAAGGGAAACAAGGAGGGAGTAAGGTCACAAGAGCTTGATGGAGAAACAAAGAGGAAATGGTATAGGCATATGCAAGATGGGAGACAGATGGAGAGAAAGATTAGGAAAAAATTAAATTATATTCCACTTACATATATCAAGCCACGTCAGCTCTCTTAATGGAGACTTTAACATCAAGCTATTTTTTAAAAAAAATAAAAGTTCAAGCATTTTATTACTAGTTTTTAAATTACGGCTATAATTGTAAAATTTAGTAAACTTTAAGGTCTTTTTAATAATTAACCTTGAAAAGTAACACCTATCATAAGCACAACAAATCTTATTACAATAATTATTAATATAAATTTTAACTCCTTTTCTCTTTTGCTAACAAATTAATTTCTTAATTCATAAGCTTTACTTGCTCCAAAATCTTAGTGTAATAGGTTCTAAGTATAATGATAACTCTTAAAACAATATTCACGCTTGTAGTATCAACTCAGATAAGCATCAATATCCTCCCTCTGATATTATATATAAGCCATTGTATGCTTATATAGGATTCTTTTAAAATCCCAAAGCGATAAGTTTGTGCCTGTAAATCAACATTAAACTTGGAAAGTATGACTTTGAATTTGAAATTTCCATTAGTCTTAGTTATACAATTTCTTGCTTCCCATTATACAACCTTTATTTCTTCCTCACTTTTGGTTATATATCGTTATTGGATTTGAGCATCACGTCCCTTTTTCCATAAATCTTAGTCATTAAGGCAACTCAGATATCTTTAAACATATTGATCAAGCATTTTGTACGAGCTTCACAAATGAATTCATTAAATGTCTTTAATATATTTTTGTGAACTATTTCACATTTTGATCCTATGCTCGCAAATGCCTTGACAAAAG
Source organism: Erythroxylum rufum (assembly GCA_027478365.1). NCBI lineage: Eukaryota > Viridiplantae > Streptophyta > Magnoliopsida > Malpighiales > Erythroxylaceae > Erythroxylum > Erythroxylum rufum. The sequence continues at coordinate 30,639,454 of JANIHZ010000003.1, read as the reverse complement.
TCTTTGATATCCTAACTTTGAAACCATCATAGGCTTTCTTTGAAATACTCTTCAACTGCTCTATTATCTCATTAAATTTTACTTTCGTTGAGCAACATACTGCTTACCAAAATAAACTCTTACATGTATGGCCTTTATAAATACTAGACTAATTTCCATAAACAAGTCAGACAAATTTTCTATGCTCAACTTCTAGGAAGAGATTCTTTAATGCATCTACTTATAACTAATAAAAAAGCTAATGTAAGTAGAAGAATTCAAAGCACATTAAGAAATCAATATCACATGCATGAATACTTAAAGTTTACCATTTTTTATTACTTACAAAAGTTCATATGTTCCCACTTATGTTTAGATCTACAGCAATAATGTTCAAAAATTAATGCCAAAATGGGTAATTCTTTTCCTCAATAATAGCCCAAGATATAAGAAACATTTAATTGCTTTCATCACGACCAACTACAACTAATAAAGCATCTCTATGGAATGTCTTTAAAAAGCATTCATCTAGCCTAATTACTTTCCTACAACCACCAAGAAAATCATACTTTAATGCATTAAATCCCACATAAAATCTCTTAAACATTGGTTGTCTAGACTTTTCATCAAGTTTAGTTTGAATAATGAATTGTCCATCTTTATTGGCCCATTGTAACTCTTATCTATAAGACCATAACTTGGCATAATGACCTTCTATAGATCTTTGTAGCATCATAATAGCTTCCTACTTAGCCTTATAACATTAGAATTTAGTTGCCTATAATAAATACTTTCTTTGAAGTTCATCTAATATTTTACCATTTGGCCAATTCAGGATTCTCCGAAACTTATGTAAGATTTCATTTTCAATCCATTTCCTACTAATTTGCTTGTTTCTTTTCACTTTCCTACAATTATACTTGTTTTTTACTATCTTAATAGCAAACTTTTTTTTATTTCCAACCCAACTAATATACCTTAAATGGATATTTGGCTCACAAACAACGTTCATTCGTACACCAAATCATGCCGTTAAAACATCATACATATAAGTAATTGCATTGTTTTTTATTGCTTCCCTGAACTGCATCTCATTATTAAACCCCATGCCAATTTTAAACCGCAAATCCTTCATATCCACTTTTGGATTAAATACAATGCATTTCTTCTTTGTGTAGATGTCTTGCGTATCTATCATCAATATAAATTGGTGATTGAAATTCAGCTTCATTATCCTCATATTGACTAAACTAACCATGTAAACTCCCTTCTTGTCTTTATGGATTTTCAAATAAGTACCCTCTTCGTTACAATCTTTTCTACTGCTTCTAACCCCATCTAGTACATTGTTGCATTTAAACTCACTATGTATAATCTTGGTACATTTATTCTCATTTGTTCTCACAATAACATATTCTTAATCATTAGTCACAAATCTCTTGTCTTCAATTGAAAAGCACCTCTAGATTCACCCATCTATATAATAATGAAATATCCTTCATCGTTTTCAATTTAAACTTGGAATAACTCTTCATCATTCATACTCATATTCTGTTATGTATTAGTTTGAAAGTCATTTCCAATATTAGAATTAGATTCTTCACCATCTGCTGCAGGATTCTTATGACCATGCTCGTAAAAGACCTCAACATCGTGGTGGTTTAATTCTTGTATTTGGTTGATCATTAACAACATGTCCTTATCGTGGTGTATGCTTAGCTCTTTTAAACATCCCATCGACTCATTAGGAAATTTGTAAAACATAGATACTATTATATATCCTTTATATTCTAATGCTCCTTTTAAATATAGTATACTAAGTTTATTAACACCCATACCCTTGTTCATTTTAATATTGCCCTTAACATTAGTTTTCAATAAATCATATTAATAGTACAAATATGGAAGTATGAATCTAAATAAGTACAAGGAGTAGAAATAGAACAACAAACATTCAATAAGATATGCTTTTAAAAACATAAACATGCATCAAACAAAGCTATAATATGCTTTTTCGTTTTTTCTTCCTAAAGTTACTAATTAGATCAATAGCGTGTTGATGTAACTATTAATTGGTAAGTATATAATGACATGAGAAATCTTATAGTTATTGCAAAAATTCTTAAACTCAATTAATGTTAAGTGATGTTCTTATAGATCCTGTATTAATTCTTAAAATGTTACAAGGGTATAGTTCCTATATAATAGGTAAATTTCATAATTAAATTCTAGGTATGGCAAATATAATGAACATGATGTTTCAAAATATCTTCAATTTAAAGTGTTGACATATAAAAAGCTTATTGAAGATGTCTTAATTATTATAAACCTAAACCAAAATTAAATGTCATCGTTATTAATTTTCATATATCAATATACTACAAAAATATTCAAGGTCGTTATCAAGTAAACTATTATAATTATCTAAATATCATCATTTTAGATATTAAAACTTTTCAGTATTTTTGTCTATTGATTTAATGATTTGGATTAGTTTAACTTGAAAAATAAGTGTCTAAGTTAAAAGTTTAGATTCTAAACTTAAATTAGTTTGTAGGTCAACAAGAAATAGAATTTTAGACTTTGAATAACTAAAAATATTGATGTAATTATCTAAAATTTAGAATCTAATAAGGATATATAAACAATATGGTGAGTTTGCTAACCTCTAAACTATTTGAATTATAAAATAATATTATACGTCTGTTAGTTTTTTTAGGTGTATGATTCTTAGTGTAAATTATAATTATTAATCCAAAATTATCATTATTAGATAGTTTAAGTTAGACTTTTGACTTTGAAAAATATATAATTTGTTATCAAAATAATTTTTGGATATCATATAAAGTTAGAGATGTGGCTTGCAAACTTATTGCAAGTTAAGATTTCAAAACCCAAGTTGTGTTCAATAACCATGAGCAATAAGGAACCAAGTTAAGCAATGGTCATAGAAAATAATAAGCATTAAAGTTAAAAGGATTCTTACTACTAGGTAGTAAGTATGAGAAAGACTTATACTGATTTGGATAGCTAGACTGATTATGATTATCTTTTATGATGAAGGATTAATTCATATAAATGCCTCTTTAGAGGCCAAAATTGAGGTTGCTTCACAACAGTAGTGAAATGAAAAGATTGCAAATTTGGAAACAAAAATAAATGAAAATTATTGATTTATATATGGTTCCATAACAATAATGCAATGGGGAAAATGCAAATACAATTAAGATTAAAATTAAGAAGTAAGGATTAACCTTGACAAGCCCCTCATAGTTAGATGCTCCCGAGCGCTAAAAAGAAACAAATGTCAGAAAGAATAAAGAGAATGAGGTCATCAAAGAAACAAAGAGGGACTAAGGTCACTGGAGAAACAATGAGGGAGTGAGGTTACTAGAGCTTGATGAAGAAAACAAAGAGGAAATGATATAGGCGGATGTAAGATGGGAGATAGATGGGGAGAAAGATTAGGGAAAAATAGATTATATTCCACTTATTATTCACATGGAACATATATCAAGCCATGTCAGTTGTATTAATAGAGACTCTTAACATCAAGATTTAAAAATAAATAAAAGTTTGAGCATTTTTACTACTTTTTAAACTTACAGCTATAGTTGTAAAATTTAGTAAAGAATGAGATCATCTTTTTAATAATTAACCCTTAAAAGTAACACCTATCAAAAGCACAACAAATCTTATTACAATATTTGTTAACATAAAATTTAACTCTTTTTCTCTTTTGCTAACAAATTAATGTCTTACTTCATAAGCTTTACCTACTCCTCAATCTCTTCACTTGTGTTTGTTGCATCATTGCTTGCTTTGATCATCTTCGTTAATATACATACTTCTTTCCTTAATTTATGAGTAACTTTAATAGTGCTCTCAATAAATTTATCACCGTACCAATTCAAAAAAAAACACATTTCCTAATATGAAATAAAAAATAATTCAAAATTTAAAAATTATACTCAACATTTTGTAAACTAATTACAAATAAAAACTCATTGAATAATTATGGCATCCATAAATCTCCTCCTTGAATTATGATCACTCTATGAAGTTCTTAGGAGGAAATTTATCCTACAATAGCAAACAACATCATGATCATTTGAATTTCATATTGTTAATAGATAATAGGGATTCTATAGCTTTACAGTGCAACCATCGCACTTATAGCGTTGCATAGTCCTAAAATTCACAAAATTTAATCATATGACGCTACTATCTCCAATTATTTTTGCAAGTGATATGAGGTTTTTTTTTTTATATATACTTTTGGATTGAGAAATGAATATTGCAAAAGGAGAGCAATTCACTTCTAGCAATGGAGCAATAATTTTGAAATCAAAATTCTGAAGAATTGTAAGAAGATTACAACTTAAACACACACAAAAACGTAACTATTTAATATAAGGCACCAACAAACAAAAGCATACCTTTGAATACTACAATGTATTTTTAAGAAGAATTTTGTAAATTTTCTTACTCAAAACATATTAAGAATCTTGCATCTTCCCCTACATCAATTCCCATTAAACCCAAATGAACAATAGAGTTTAATAGCATTAAATATATACACCCAGCATAATCCAATACATCAATTGGAATAAGTGTTCCAATATACCAAAAACATGCATAAAACTTTTAGTAAGGAATTATTGGTCAATATAAGATGAAAATTGCAAAAAAAATATCTTAATAAGTTAAAAGATAGTAACATTTGATGCTCATGACTTATGTTTTAAACAGACTTCAATAAATAATTGTCCCTTTAAACAACAAGACATCTCATTTATATGAATCCGTATAATGGATCACAATCAACTCCGACATTTGCATCCTGGCAATAAAGAATACAAGAAACAATACTTCTACAAGTCAACTTCTCATTCTCTTACAAAACACACCCCGATCGATAGGAAATATATGGGATAGTTTGCAAGGTGTTCTTGCAAAGCAAATTATTCGATTAGTATCAACAAAGAGCAAAGTGTTCTCAATTTCCTTAGCTGAGTTGTCCATATAAATGTATATGGTTATAGGATCAAACGATTTACAAAATATAAGTAGTTATTTCAAACAACAATCATATATGAATCTCAAAACCATTTTAAAGTCAACCTTTACACAGGCAACATTGAAGAAGGGGAGCTTTCTTTCCTGTGTTGATGAAAAATCTTGTTTAATTAGGAGTTGACGTTCAGATAATAATTGATGTTGGAAGCTATTCGGCTTCAAATGGTTGTGGCTGGGAGAAATTGGGAATTATATTATATTAAAAATTAGAGTTGTTGAGGAATGAATTTGGGAGATTTTATTTAATCATATTATAATTAAGTTGATTGGGATTTATTGTGTATGTGAAATTCACAACTTACAATGGACCCCACGTGTCAACTTAAAAATATATAACTTGTCACGCCATCATTAATTTAATATATGTAACAAAAAGAAATTTAATTTCGTTTAATTTTTGTCCACTCAAATTTTATTTTAAATATTTTATAGCGGTTCATTTTAAATGCTATCATTCAACTTGCCTTTCTAAATTTTTGTTAAAATTCAACTTATGTAAAAAGATTAAAGTTTAATTTACCTTCTTTTGTTTTCATTGTTCTCCGTTAACCTGAAATCAAGGCTTGGGCTTTTCACAGACATAACCCGAACCGGTGGATCTTGAAATGGAAACTGAAAAGAATGATAAATGGAGCTCAGCTAACCTCATAATCTCCAAATTCCAAGTCACCCCTTCCGAACAGCTTCATCATTTATGTAAATATGATTTGATGATCAATCACCTTTACTTTTCTGACGAATGATTTTTGTCAAAAGTTAATTTTCCTACGTTTGGCCTCACTCATGAAGTAGGATAGTGCTATGATATCCCCAAGCAAGTCAAAAGCAAACGCAAAAGCAAAATCAAGAAATACGTATATGAAGATACATGTTCGTGAAGCTCAAGAACAAGACTTCCGCGAAAAGAAAAACAATATCTTGAGGAAAACGAGAACGCGACATTTAGCAAATAACAACCAATTACTGGCTAGCCCCGTAAGTGTCCTCGGACGGGCAAGGCGATTCCGACACAGAGTCAAAAGTTTCGTGACAAGGTGACACCTCCACCCCACGGATTTCCTCAATCATCTTCACCACGTGGCTCATCCTGGGCCGTTGCTCCGCAGCCGTAGCAGTACACGCCATAGCTATCTGCAACAACCCAACCATCTCCTCCTCAATGTCCTTATACCTCATCAGTTCCAAGTCAAACACCTCCGCCGTCCACTCCTCCCTCACCACCGACTGCACCCACCTCGGCAAATCCACCACGCCACAGCAGTCCAACACCGACGGGCACTTCCCAGTCAGCAGTTCTAATAACAACACCCCAAAAGAGTAGACGTCGGACCTTTGCGTCTGTTTGCGTCCGTCGGAGGACACCTCCGGCGCGTTGTACCCGCTGGTTCTTGAGGTGGTGGAGGGTGAAGTTAATAAGGTGATGCCGAAGTCGGAGACACGTGCGTCGCCGGTTTTATCTAAAAGGATGTTTGTGGACTTTACGTTGCCATGGGCTAGTTTAAGGGCTTTGCAAGAGGTGTGTACAAAGTTCAGTCCACGGGCCGCTCCGGCTGCTATCTTGAGTCGTGTGGTCCAGTCTAGTGGGGTCCGACCCGGTCCTCGGTTACCTGTGGAAGTTTCAATAGTATATATGACAAAGATAGGGTCACCATCAGGATCAAATGCTGGAGATCAAATTCCTAAATCGCAGATTTGGCTTCATCTTTAGCCAGGGTCTAGCTGGCTTTTTCTTGTTTTAGTATCTCACAAAAAGTAAAAGTATCTCTCTGCTGCTAAGTCTTGCAGGTGTGCCGTAGTTTATTATACGAAGAAAGTGAACACCCAACATTAACATACCACCCGTTCCAAGCTGTTATTATCCTACAGGTTTTCTGTTGTATTGCATAACTCTTTACCTTTGTCTGCTGCTGTGGATAAGAGTTATCGAAAGGTGCAAAAGCAAAAACACAGCCATACAACTAAGCTGCTAGCTAAGGGCATCAAATAAATCTTCATGCTCTCTTATTTTTTAAAATTTTTTTATTTTTATATATCCAGTGCAGTAGTGCAGTGCAGGGCAGGTGGTGGTGGTCTGTCTTCTTGCGTGACAGGAATATCGTGATCTGGGTCTGGGGTCCTATTCCATGGTCAACTAGTTCTAGTTGGTCACCCAACCCCCTCGAGTCTATGATCCCAAATAAATAAAAACTAGTCAAGATTCTTAAAGCATTTCCGAGAGCCAGCCCATAAGTAACGCAGCATAGCAATGATTAAGAAACGAACCCAAAGCAAGAATGAGAACCTAATGGAGTCAATGGAAGATTAGAATTACGTACCATGAAGAAGCCAAAACAAGCTGCCATTAGGCATGTAATCATAGACCAACAACTTCTCGTCTCTCGCAAAATAATAAGCCTTCAAGCTAACCAAATTAGGATGTCTCATTCTCCCTATAACCTCCATATGCTGCTCAAAGTCCCGCTTCCCACCAACACTCGCATCCTTTAGCCTCTTCACCGCCACCACATTGCCGTCCTCCAGCACCGCCTTGTACGCCGTTCCAAACCCACCTTTCCCCAACATCTCCGCCGACGCTCTAAGCAAGTCCTCAAGCTCAAACCTTTTCACCCCCTCAAAAAACACCATTCTACCTCTCTCATAACCTGGTTGATTCGGGTACGGACTGGAAGAGTACACTATCTTCTCCGTTTCCAAAAGCTTTGAACCTTTCCCACCCCGCATTTTCGCTGTGTAGTTACGCCAAAAGTAGCAGTACAGCAGTAGAGAGACCATAGCTAGTACTAACACGTCCCCAAGTATTATAGCTATTAGTGCTAAAGGGTTTGTCTTGGATGCTTTCTTGTGGTTGGTGTTTGCCGTTGGTTTGTTTGGTGCTGTTGTTGCTGGTATCGAGCTCGGTGACGAAACTATCGTCGGGTTATTTCCAGGCATTAACGGCGACGCAAGGGCTCCGTCGGATCCGGGTTCTGTGGGGTCGGATACGACGCTTTTACAGGCCTGCACCGGCGATCCACAAAGACCGGAATTCTGACCAAAAGCGGACTCCGGGAAGCCTGAAAGTGACTTGGGTATCTCACCGGAGAGATGATTGTTGGACACATTGAAGTCCTCCAAGCGTGGAATGTTTAACCCAGATACTGAGCCAGTGAACCGGTTCCCTTCAAGTCGAAGAGTTAACAAATGATTCAAGCGGTTGATTACACCAATGGGAATGCTGCCAGAGAAGTTGTTAAACGAAAGATCCAAACGGTAGAGTCTTGACACAGCTTGAACAGACGCCGGAAGGGCGCCGGAAAATTTGTTGTGTGATAAAAAGAGAAGCTTTACTGCAGTGAGGTTAGAGAGGTTTGGGAGGGGACCAGAAAGATTGTTTCTTTTGAGACTTAGAACACGGAGTTGGGTTAGAGATGTAAGGGGTTGAAACGAGCCGCTGAGCTCGAGGCCTTCGAGTACGAGACGCGAGATTCTGTCATTGATGCATGAAACTCCGGTCCAGTTGCAGATGTCAGTTGAGGAGTTCCAGTTGGTGAGCTTGTTGGCTGTGTCGGAAGCGGATTTGAAGTGCATTAGAGCGTCGAAATCTGGGTTTGGAGAGGCTTGTATTGAAGAGAAGCATAGGAACAAGAGGGATAGAGTGAAATGTTTGAGAAGCGAAGTGGGTGATTTGGCCATTGTTGCGACGAAAGCTTGCTCCTGCATTGGGGCGGGTGGGTGAGTGAGCGTGCCCTGGTTGGTTAGTGGTTTTGTGAAGAGTGTGAAGTGTGGTAGTAATATAATTAAATGGAAATAAGGAGGGTAGTTTGGTAATAGAAAGCTTACTTCTGATAGGGTGGATTGGATTGGATTTCGCACTGTTTCATGAATGAGATGAAAAGACTATACTATCCTTCAATTAACTCAAATGATGCGCGATGCAGAATTATTAAGTAGTCTCGAAGTTGGTGCTGCTGATGTGTTAATCTTTTCTCTGTTTTTGCTTTTTTACCAGTTGGAATTGGAACGGAAGGGAAGGATACAACTGTCGTTCCCTTGACGAAGAAGAAGTGAAGTTATTTATTTAATAAATAGAAAATACAGAAATTGGACCATTGAGATTAAACCTAAAAAGAGAGCACATTAACTTTAAGAACGAAGGATCTTGCGTTGTGGGCAGAATGAATGGAGAGGAAATGAACAACATAACAGTCGGTCTTATTGAACAGGTAAAAAGAAAAAGAAAGAAAAACAGATACATACAATTATAGGACGAATAAACAAATGAAAAAGCGTATGTTTTGCGGGACTCAAATTCGGGAGTAGGTGCCCAGCCCCAGCTTTTTTAGCTTTAATAAAGACGGTCCCTGGAAGAGACTCCCTCCCTATAATATTATTATTATTTTTTGTTTTTGATAAAAGTAAATTGGAACTTTAACGCTGAAAGAGATAAAACAAAAACCAAACACTGGAATTGGGCTAAAGGTTGAAAAAGGCGACGATTGCTTCTTCTAAACATGTCGGAATAAGGTAAAGGCTAGAGGTGGTCGGGGGCGGGAACAGTCTATGGACTAGGACTACACACTATTCTGTTAATCGCAAAATCTGCTTTAGCTTCAACGCCTGTAATTTTTTTTAGTTTGATTTAAGATTATTTGTAAAAAAATTTAAACTTAACTAATTTTTACGATGCTATTTCAAACTATCAAGTTTTTTATTGCAAAAATAACTTGACATTAAGTTTTTTTATTAACGTCGTTGATATAACATACCTTTGCCACCTAGCTATGCCAGTTCATTTTTTTCACTTAATTATTTTATAATTTAATTAATTTGGAGAAAAGAAAAACCTATTGGACTTTTCATTTATCTATTCTCCTTCTTCTCCCTGTTGGTTTTGTCACTTCACCTTCTTGTTGGTTTTCTGTGCAGCTCCGACATTCCTTCTGCTTGTTTACTTCCTCGTTGTCTTTATTGTCTGGGTAAGGATTATGTTAACTTCGCTACACAAAATGCGCATTTAGCTAAAGATGCCCATTTGATTACTATGCTTTGCTGTTTTGGATGCAATTTTAGTAAATTTTCTGATTTCTGCCCGTGTTGTTCTTTGTTGGTGCTACTATATAAATTTATGTTTCATGGTAAGTTATTGGGAATTCATTAATAACTGAGTCTTTTTTTCTTAGCATTTTCTACGAAGATCGGATTTTTTTTTTTTTCTAGGTTCCAATAAATAAAGATGCTAGTATTTGTAAATGTTTTGAGATCAAGTCTTTTTCATAGGCTTGTCTACTGCAACTTCAATTCTTTTGATGGTGTGTCAAAGTCCAATGCCTATCTTGCCACTTATCTTTTTCTTCCAGATTGGTGAGGAAGTTCTATGCTTTGTATTAGAATGAGATAGGCATGTCATAAGGCAATTTTGAGCGAACAGTCTCCTGAATTATTGCTCCTTGGGTTGTAATGGCAGTGCGAACATAAGGTAGGGATGAAGCAGTAGTCCAATCCTTGAATCACGAATGGGAGTTGTACATAAACAGATTGCAGGAGAGTATTGCTATTGATTAGCTTGCTTCTTTGTTTGTTGAATGTGCAATGGTTGAAGCACAATTGTTGAATTTTGAGCAATCATCACTTAACGTTGAGGACCAAAAGTTTACCTTGATGTTAATGGTAACTCAATACTGGCTTTGAAAAAGAGGTCTTTGCATTCAAAATTTGGAATGGAAACTATTCAAGTTTTCAGCATTCCAATTCTACATCAAGAAAAAGGAAACTGATAAATGGGTATTGATGATTGAGCTACAAGATTTGATTACCTTTCCCTTCTGAGTTTCGATCTAATTGTTTGTTACTCGACACTTTTAATCTTAGAACATAGCTTATAAGTCAAAATGCTTTTTTTTTTTAAACTAATAAATAGTGCACTAAAACATTACTACATTCTAAAGTATTGGTTTACCATATTAAGTTCCTTATCAGAATGACTACCATATTAAGAATGTGGAGTTATATGGCTTGCTTCTATTAAATCAAGACAATTTTATGCAAAACTGATTAAGTCCAGCCAAAAAATGATTTATTAGTAATTGGAGGTCTAAAACTAGTTGTAATGATCGGAAAAATAAAAGGAAAACCACTAAACTATGAATCATACAGAGAAGTTAAAAAACCTTGCGTTCACGAATGGTCTTTTTTTATTTGTTGTATAGTGTCCAGTTAAAAATGGACTGTTTCTGTGAAAATGTAATCAAGTTGTATAAAGTCCACTCAGAGGTGAAACTTTAGACAAATGATGCATAAAAAATATCAGTCGCAGAATCCAATGTCACGAGGCTAGTTTCTAATTTGTTGTCTCGTTTTCCTACTGGTGTAAGCAAGATTTTTCACTTTATTTTGCATCTAAAAGTGTTGGTCATGCATTCTGAAAGACAGAGCATCAATTTATACAACTAATTAGGCCTTGAGAGAAAGTAGATAGACAATCGTCATAACACGAGCTATCTTCTGTAGTACAAACATTCAATTGATGTACTAATTTTTGTAAGATTTTACAGATGTATTCAAAACCTCGCAAAAACTTAATCGCAAGTGAAAGTCCAAACTATACAAATTTCTTTCATAAAAGTGTGGCTTTCTAATAACACATTAAGAACACTATATTAACCAAAAAAACTTACATGTAAATACAAGAGTCACACGAGAAAAATTAGGCAACGACCCTTTATAAATTTTTATGAAGAGATTTATTCCCCAAATTGTTGTTATTATAGAAGTAAAAAAGCCACTATATCCCAGCTAATTTCATCTAAGGATCTCAGGTATCTTCTCGATTACCATTTGGGAATAATTGGTGCCATCATCCTACTTTATAAATGCTCCCAATGTAACCATTGTGGCCACAATTCGAAAATGAAGCACCTAAAGCTTTCACTATCATCTCATCTAAAGTATAACTAATTAGCAGCAATCTCTAGCATACTGCATAAGGATAGATAAAGATGTCAATTTTGATCATTGTTGATATCAGGACCTGTCAATGGATCAAACCCATGAGATATTTAGTGAAAACAACTTGGTTTAACATAACATTAATAAAAAAGCACATTATTTTAATTTGGACATTAAAACAATACAAAACCATAGAACTAAACATTTGTGAAGTACATCAGCTACAAACCCACAAGGATAATTTTTGTCTCATTCAACACCCTTTGAATTTTCAACAACTTGTGGTTTGATCTAGGATTGGATAGTGTAGGACCTGCAATTTCTATTATTTTAGAGATTTGGACAAACTTATATTGCAGTGATCAACCTTTAAGTTATAGTTTTAAGTTTATTTTCATTGTAGGTCCTTATCTTATGTACTTCTATATTAACTGCGCATTTACTATTATTGCTGAAATCAATAACAATAGTGTGCTCTTTAACATCTCAGGGATAGAAACACTACCATATGGGATGAAGTATCAACTTATATTACAAGGGTGGGGATAAAATTTGTGATTAATACCATGGATGACCTTTAAGATGTAATCTTGCATGTGATTATTCATACTCTAAGCAAGTTGATACGCCTAGGTGGAAATTTGCTCTGGACAACCCATGAGACCTATAAGAACTAACTCGAAAAAGCAATTTCTAGAGCAGACAATGTATTTGTCATGAAGTTATTAAAACATATGGTGTGTTATAATTGATTAAATTCCTCATCTCATGAATACAGGCACTAAATCTAGATGGATTTTGTTGGACTTCGCCACTTTTTGTATTGCTAGCAGCTTTAAGTTTTTTTTTTTATTATGGATGAAATCATTATATGCATCCAGTGAAAATTGTGAGTCCCATTTGGTTTCTATATTTTTAATGGATATACGAGAGTATATTTACATTCCATAACTATGCTTTTTCACACAAGTTCTTATACTCACGTACTAAACAATCAAATTGGTGGAAAAAACAAATAAAAATATTAAAGTAGTGCAAGAACATACCTAGTATTCTAGGTTTACAACAAAGCTTGTAGGTTCTAGTTTTGATGAGTTTGTAGCAGACAAGACAAGTTTGACGTTACCTCTGAATTCTTGATAGAAGCTAGGCAAGAAAGACCTGTTAAAATACAACAATTGGGTTTGATAGGTTTGCAGCAAATCTTGTAGCTTTACTCTATGAGGATGAAGGAGCAGGGTGATCAGAGTTGGGAGCGGAAGAGTATCGACAGGCAGGAGAAGGAGAATAGATGAGGAAGAGTTTATTAAGATTTTTGTTTTTTCAAATTTATTAAATAATAAAATAATTACATGGAAACAAATTGAATATGTGGCAAAATCGTTAATCTTACATAGTATGTCACATCAATAACATTAACTTGGAACTTAACGTTGACTATTTTTATAATAAATTAAAATTTTGAACATTTTAACTTCACTTTTTTAAGTTCACGTTAGTATTGCAAAATTGAATAAAATTTGATATTTTTTTTACAATTAAACCTTTAATTTAAATAGGTTCATAATATCAATTATATTAAATATTTTAACTATTCTCCTAAGACACTGCTAATTGTTGCTAATAAATTTAAACAATATGAGAGTATTAAAGAATTCATTTAATTCTAGGTAGACTTGCATTCTTGTTTGTTAATTGTACTTGTCATAGGTATCTTCTAAAGTTGCAATTTATAGTTCTAAGTGACACTATACCATTATTAGATTTGATGGAATTGGCTTGTGAAAATATTACAACATTAACCAATTTCTAAAAATGTGGACCATCAAATTACTTTCAAGTTTTCACTTTTAAGATCACTTCTTTGTCATCCAATGCTTCAAATATGGTTAGATCCAATTTGTCCCTCGTTTAAAGACGATGAAAATAGTTTGTGATCAAAAGTGCATTTTGGACCCTCATGTTTTTATCAAAATATAAGTTGAATCCTAACGTTTTGAAATTTTTAATTTGAATCCTAACATTTTCAAAACGTTATAATTGAACTTTAAACAAACAAAAATATAGTGGAACTACGTTTTTGTCAACATAGTGTCATTTTATCACTAAAGTGACCCATATTCATCTTTCTTTAATCAATAAGTAAGTTTCACTGTCATATCTATGCTATGGTGTAATGTAAGGTTCAAATGTCTGTTTTTATTAAATTTTATTAATTTTAGGGTAATTACTAAAAAAAATTAAACTTTATTGAATTTTATAATTATAACTTGAACTTTAAAAGGTAGTAATAAAATTCTCAAAATTTTAACTTTTTACAAAAATAGTTTGTCGTTAGACCCGCTACTAATGGTATTAACGTGTCAAATTATGTTGGTTAATACATTTTTCATGTGGACGGTGAAATATAAATTTCTTATAAGAAAATTACTAATTAAAATTATGTTGGTTAATACATACTTTTTTAATTAATTATTTTTCTTTTTTGACAACTAAATATAATTAATTAAAATATATTAAAATTTGACGTAAAACAAAAAGTTAACAAATTTTTATTTGTTTATATTTTTAATAAATCAATCACTATCTAGGTTCTATCTTTCAAGCTAGGGTGAAGTGGGGTGATATCTGTCATCCTAAAAAGGATGGGGGGTTTAGGAGTCAAAC
>JANIHZ010000003.1:30595061-30610213 GCA_027478365.1 Erythroxylum rufum | reverse complement strand
GATGTTGTATAAGAGATTAGGATAAAATCCAATGCAGCATGATAAAGTGATTTCATATGCATGGAGACAATTGAAACTTCACGGGTTGATTATTTGATATATGAATTGAAACTTGCTGCAATAGTGATTGCTTGAAAGTTGGAGGAATTATATGTACAGAAACATCTTGGATATTTATATATATATATAGATCATTAAAGTTTGAGGTAGTTATTGAGTTGAGAGGATTGAATACGAGATTGAGACAATGGATAGAAGTACTAAAAAATTATGATGGTACAAATGAGTATTTCCTAGTAAAGTTAAAGTTGCATCTAATACATTAAGTAGAAACCCCAATAGCAGTGAAGCATAGATTCAGATATTGAGGTTATCAGATCTAGAGCAAAAAGGAACATAGAATGTGGAGTTAAATTTTGGGCAAATCAAAGTACTAATTGCTATGGAATTGAAGATCAGTTTCATATGAAAGGATTAATAAAGCCTAAATTGAGGATTCAGAAATTGTGAATCTTATTGAGGAATTGAAAACGAATCTGAATTTTGAGTTTGAATCGGAAAAAGATGCTTTGTGATCAAAAAGAGAAGTATGTATACCCGATAAAGATGATTGAGCAAAGAAGTTACTAGAGAAAGCACGAATAACAACTTAAGTTATACATCCTAGTAGGAATGCGCCGAAATAACATTTAACGGTTAAGAATGTAGACTCAAGTGACTGAATGTTTGATTTTTCCAACGGTCTTAACTGTGAGAGATATGCTTAAAGTTTATATTTTGGAGTTCATAGGAATATGAGATCAATGTATAGCTTTGATTAACTTTAAGGACAATAATCATTATCGTAGTGATGTCGTTAGAATATTGTATGGGGCATTATACAACAAAAGGAGTTGTCTGCCCTTACATTTAAAATGATTAAGGCCTAAAATGGTTGAAGGCTAGGATTGATTCAAAGGATATTGTTGATGAGTGATATGAATATGTACTAGAAATTAAGTGATTAAAAAAAGGTAAAGGAGTTGGGGGATCAACACTGAAGGTATAGAGTAAAGTGAGATAGACATAAGAGTTAAATGTACTGACACTATAGAGATGTGAACTATGAAGTGAAAGATATATTGTCTATGAGAGTATCACTTTCCCAAGGTGTGCTTGGATTGAGTGAAAGATGTGCTCAGGTTAGGATAAAGAAGCAACTCAGCTTTAATTGTATTGGTTCATATAAAGTTATTAAGAACCGGATCATTGACTTATGAGTTAGTATTACTAACAAAGTTGTCACAGATTCATAACGTGTTATATGTGAGTATGATAAGAAATATCAATATGATCTGGTATTGGTGTTATTGACTCAGGATGTGGAAAATTGTGAGTAATCTGAGATATATATATTGAGGAATTAGTTAAGAAATTGAATGATTAAATAAGTGATTAAAAGACCGGGTAAGTCAATTGACTAGGGTCATTTGGAAGAAATTATTCGAGTGAAGAAGTACTTGGGAGACCGAGGAAATTATAAGACACCATCACCTCCATTTGTTTGATCACTCTGGTAAGAATTTCGAGGACGAAATTCTTTAAGGGGGAGAATTGTTGGATCCCAAATTCTTCTTGGAAGTTAGAACTATTAAATGAGAAATTGTTAGCGATTAGTTATGAGTAAAGAAAAAGGAGAATTCTTAAATTAGAAATGAGGCAAGAAATGGCTTAGGTATAGGATAGGTTATATGTGAAAAGTTGGAAGTTCAAAGCTAGAAAATGTAGTTGAAACATGTTCATTGAGTATGCTTCGATGTTTTATCCATAACTTTTTCTCTAGTTATCCAAATGATATGATTTTTTTAGTTGGATTAAACTAAAGAGATATGGATACATTTTTCAGGTAGACATCAAATTCAAATTCTATCTTTAAGAGTCTCAATATCTGACTGGAAGTTGAAAAATTAGGCATAACTTTTAGATTACTGAACCAAATTAAATGATTTTGGTGTTATTAGAAACTTAAGACAATGAGGAATATTTTTTCTAGAAGGAAGTATTATCAAATTCTTTCAAATTTTCCATGATAATTAGTTAAGGAGTTGGAAGTATAAGATGTTAGTTTTAATAGACAAAAGGGGTAAAATGGGAAGGAGAAGGTAAATGAAGGGTAAAATGGGAAAAAGACCAAACAAATGGTCTTGAAGTAAGAAAGAAAGAAGAGAAATCATGGAAAGAAAGAGAGAAGAGAGATAAATGTAAAAGAAGAGAGGAGAAGAAGAAGAATGGTGGAAGCTAGGGAAGAAGAAGAGAAAATCGTGACAGAGAAAGAAAGAAGAAGGAAAAAGAAGGGGAAATCAACTTGTTAGAGGAAACCAAAAGAATCCTACCCAAGAGCTAGGGGAAAGACAACCTTGAGTTTGGATTTTCAAGCAAATTAGGTGGGTAATATGTTTACAGTTGTTGTGTGATGGAAAATGCCCTACTTGTGTGTTTATGCTTAAATTGCTTGAATTTGGATTGTTGTGAAGATTTGAAAATGCATGATGAATTATGACCATGTTATACCTTGAAAAAGGTTATGACTTTTTGGATTGAATGAAAAGAAGAAAAAGCATGAGAATATGAGTTTACGATTGATTGAATTGAGCATAAATTTGCTTATGATTGGGTAAGAGAGGAACCCGTTTCGTTAGTCACGTACGCGTTGACCTTTAGCCTTCTCCTGACTGCCCACTTGAGCCATGAGATCCTAATAATTTGGACTCATTTTGTTCATGTTGTAAACTTCGGTTTCTCTGTTTCATTCCATAAAACTCTCGAGCCATTTGTTGTGTACTGTATCTTTGAGTTGTCAAGTATGATGCAATTGAGTGATTTGCTTAATGGCTAAAGTCTGTGTTATGTGTTATGCATTAACTTGTACTTATGCTTGAATGTGTGGCTCTTTTCCAATGACTATAAATATATTAGGCACTGCGCTGTGTAGCTTACCTCACTATTCCCTCCTCAGGTGCAGATTGAGAAGGTTAGCAATCCTTGCAAGGCATCAAAAACTCCAAGATAGTTAGAGACTTTTGTAACTAAGTTATTTATTAGACTTTTGGATAGCTTTATAAGTATATCAAACATTGAGCATCCATTTGTATTTGTATTAAGTTATTGATGTATGTTGATATGCAGTTAAAGCTAGGCTCAAACTCTTTTTGGATTCATTAATGAAATATGGTTGTGTTTTGGGCTTATGACCTTTTAATTTGTTCATTGCATTTTTCAAGTTTTTCATAGGGAAAAATGTGTGTTCTGAATTTCAGGAAAACATTGGACTAATCTAGATAGAATTAGGCAAAATTGTCTTCTAGAAAGATGTAGCTTATCCTTTTATCTTTCCAGTAGTATATAGCATGTGATTTTTGGATATCAGAGTTAAAAGTTATGACTATTACAAGTTAGGATGTTGTAGAGGGTTATTCGGAACAGCTTCGGTTGTGATTTCACCAAGCAACCTTGCGATCGCATTTTCATCCTTGCGATCACAACCTTGTTCCTTGCAATCGCAACTTTTGTTCCTTCGAGCACACCTGAAGAGTTTTCCAGCTCTGGACATGGTTGACTCTTTTGGCCATAACTTTGTCGTCCGACCTCCAAATGACCTGATTTTTGAAGCAATAGTTTTCTAACATATTTCTCTACCTCTCTAAAAAAATTGATAGCCTTTAAAGTTGATTTAAAAAAGATGGATTGAATCAAAGTAAGGGTGTCAGTTGGAAGAGTATGAATTGGGGATGTTACTAAATATACTTCGGTATTTTAATCATAGCTTGGTCTGTAGAGTTTCGAATGAGATGATTCTTGGTTCTAAATAGACTAAAGACATAAAGATACAAATATTATGAAGAAGTCAAATTGTAATTCTGGTTGGAAGATTTCCCAAGCCTGATATGAAGTTGAAGAATTGAGTTTGATTATAGTGACTGACTAGTGCGGGCACGCTACTCTTGTAGGATGATGGCTAAGATGAAGAGATGATGATTAAGGGGATTTCATCGAAATAACCCTACGGGGTAATGAGGACCACATTTTGTGAATCCGAATGTTGGGCTCTGAAAATGCGGTCCAACAGTGGCAATGTAAGATTTTCATGCATTCTTGTTCCAAAATAATGAGAAGTTCTTCATGTATATGACAGCTGCCACTTAAGGCTCATTAACATATACATGTATTATTTCTTGTCCAAAATAATTAAGTGATTTAAGAAAAATCTATCCAATTTCGGTAGAAGTTTCATGTCCACTTATTAATATGTTATGCCTAAATATATCAACATATAGGTTGAATTGATTTACTTTAAGTATCTGTAACTATGACTAATTCTCTCACGCTTGGTTTATGTCCTTATGTTCAACCAAAAAATGCTTCAAATTTACTCCACAATAATTTAAAACAAGATCAATCTTGATCTATCGTAAATCCATTATGTCGAATTCATTTTTGGCCCATTTCCATACCAATCAACTCTAATATTTTTTGACTATCTTTTGACTTTAATACTTGTCATTAGGGTTAGGTTCCTAATTTACCTTTTAGCAAAAATAAAATTCACATTTTCCCGAAAACATCATTCACATGAAATGAAATTTTATTTACATAATATATCTTCTATCTTAACTTGATTTGAATTTGAAATATTTTATTATCTTAAAGATCTAATTATAAAAAATGTCAAAATTAAATAATAAGATGAGGAAGCTACACTTAATCGACCTCGAAATTAGAAGTGGGTTCAGTGGACGACCTTAATGCAAGACCTTGCTAGTCGTTAGCGTAATCTGCTTAAACACCTTAAGATAAAAACAGTAAGTCACTTGAGTCACAAAGACTACGTGGACGAGACCAGTAAAGCGTCGTAGATTCATTAAACCTCCGTTCAAGGTGGTTCTGTCTGATTTTGTTGAGGTTGGGCGCTATTGTTTAGATCCATTAGTATGGTTGACCTTAGCTAGGAAATACCTGCAAAATAGTAGAAGGCACACCGGTGGTTGATTGCTGGTAGGCCCCTTCGATGCTCAAGTTAGTCTTTTTATAAAGGTTTTGGTGGCTATGAATAGAGAATGTTAGGGTTCTAGAGTCATACCTGCATCGTGGGGAGATAGTCAACTTATATAGTTAATACCTGCCAGATTTAGGTCACCATCTATGAATGGCCAGATCAGCCCACGTGCCGTTCTATGCCTGGGCTTGGGCCTAGCATGACCGACCCAACCATAAGCCCCCTACTCCTCGAGTCCGATCAGGGAGAAGGGTCGAAGGAGTACATAAGGATTGTGCGGCTTGTCTGCATGACAGCTTGTGATAGGCCCAATCGATCGGACGTCGTCGCCTAGTGCATGACAGCTTGTGATAGGGCCGATCGATCGGACGTCGTCGCCTAGTGCATGACAGCTCGTGATAGGGCCGACCGATCGGACCTAGTGATAGGGCCGACCGATTGGACGTCGACGCTTAATCAAAGCACTAGGTTTAATTATTACTTTATGGCACGTGTTCTCTGATGGATTTTCAAAATTTGAAAGGAGGCGTCCTTTCGTATTTCTTTATGCGCGTCCTTTCAACTGCCGCACCGCTTCTGATACCTGACAACCCTAATTTGCACAGCTCAGATTTTGCCACGCGTCTGACTGCGATTGGTGCACCTGTTCAGTTGATCTTTGCGATAACTGCTTGGGGTCGACAGATTTACTTCACTACTGTTTTCTGTGCATTTGACTCTTCAACCTCTGTTTTCTCTATTCTTCCTCTTGTTGCTTGCAGTCATCGGAATTCCTTTTTCTCCGACGTCCACATTTCCAACTTCAGTTACTAAACTAGGTACGTCCTCTCTTCCTTCCTCATCCTATAAATTTCCTTTCTAGTAACCATGTCGTCGAGTAGCCGTAGAGATGAACATCTGTGGGGCTCAATGAAGAAGTAGATACGGTCCAGAGGGAACTCCACCAGGAATTGGCCGCTGAAAGTTCTTTACAAATTGTTGGGCCACTTGAGATAGTGGCGGAAGCGATGGAGGTGCTGGAGGCGGGGGAAATGAAGCCCCGGACGGAGAGGGAAATGAAAAAATTGCAACGGGTGACCGAAAAGATGGACAAGTCGTTGAGAAACCACCGCGCGACCAGTCGACGATGACTGAAAGGGAGTTGAACCGATCGATAATCAAGAATAATATCCCTTCGTCCTGGGGACCTAGGCTAGCCTGCAAAAATGAATGGATTTACAGCAACATGGGGGGCTATTTTGTTGTTTCAGACAGCTTTTTCTCGATCGGTGGTATGAGACTTCTGTATGCCCTATCATCGATGAGGTATGCTGCGCCTACCAATTAAGGCCGAGCCAAATTCTCCCGAATGGTTGGAGGTTCATTAACGGTCTGGCTCTGCTGTGCCATCATTTCGGGTGTCCCCCATCGGTCGGTATTCTGCGTCATTTTTTGAGAATGAATTAAAGCTCATTTCCAATATAGAGACGTAATATATCGTCCGGCTAGAACAACTTCGGCAGTCAAGGCCTGGAAGACGAAGTACTTCTTTGTGAGGCCCCCAGGATTTACCTATGAATCCAGGCCATGTAGATATCCCCTGACCGAGCAATGGAATGACACCTCCGATTTGCCCCTTCTTGGGGTATCGTGGAGGGGCATCGACCGATGCCTTTTTAATTGATCCCCTGCCTCGAATTAACGGGCTAAAGGAGGAGATTGCTCCTTTTGGTCGACTCCTTGTAATTTAACTACTTGTTGCATTCATGAGTATTAGTCTCGATTTCTGACCCGCTTCTATAATTATGCAGCCATGGTGAAACTCAAGAATCTCGCCTCGTCTTCCGGTTCCCCCAAATCAAAAGGCCTGCTCAAAGTCGCTAAACCTTCCTTGAAGATGAAGGAGCGAAGCAAGAAGGTGGAGGTCAGCACGAATATCGCTCAGTCGACTGTACCTGAGCAGTCTACAACGCTCGCTCAGCCAACTGTTCCTGAACAGTTTGCAGCGCTCGCTCAGTCGATTGTGCTTGAACAGCCTACAGCGTTGTTGACCAAGTCGGCAGGTGAGGACCGAGCGGTTATGGAGGAAGAGGTAGAACAACCACTCAAGAGAAAGAAGACCGCTCAAAATTTTGAACGATCATCCTGCCGATTGGACAAAGGTAAGGGGAAAGAGCGAGTGCCCATCTCCGAAAAGTGGGTGTCCACGATCAGTCTAAATAAGACTGCATCGCTTAGGGACATCGATGTTGCTCTTCACGTTGCCCAGAAGGGTGTTCCTCCTGTGGATGGAGAGTTTTTGGATTCGTTGGACGACAAGGAGATGATGACTAGTCTTGTACGTGGCTGCGCAAGGGTAACGTCCACCCCCTTCTCTCTGTCTCTTTTTTTTTATAGCAAAGTTCTTAATCACAGGATCTGGCGTTTGCCTCCGGAATGTATCAACGTATTGATTGGTTCGACCGATTCACCCAATCGATGGACCAGGAGATTAAAAATCTTCTTGGCCAGGTCAACGTTTTGAGAGCTCAACTTTCAGAGGTGGACGAGGAGAAGAACATTTTGGGAGCTCAACTTGCTTCGGTGGAGGAGGAGAAGAGCGTTTTGGAGGAAGGGAAGAGTGTTTTGAGAGCTTAACTTGTTTTGGTAGAGGAGGAGAAGAGCCGACTGGGTGCGTCCAGGGATGAGCTGGAAAAATAGTGCTGAGCATTGCAGCTCAATAATGAGGCCATGAAGGAGGAAGTTCTCCATGCCAACGCTAAGGAACAAATGGAACAAGAGCTCCATTTGAAAGTCCTCCGTGACTGCCAAGAAGTGGCGTTGCAGAGTGCAAGGGCTGAGAGAAATCTGCTTGAGCTATAAAGATCTATCAAAGAGCAAAGGATTGAGGCAATCAAGCGATGAAAAGAGCGGTATTTAAATGAAGAATGCAAAGAATTTGCTTGCGATTTGGCTCTTTCCATCCTGAGAAATTTTCATAGCCTTTTCGTCTCTGATGGGTCGGATGGTCCTTCATTCAAGGATTTTTTCGAGCCCATGCTTCCCTCTGAGTTCGGCCTTTCGCTTGAGGAGGTAAAGGAAATAGCTGAGAAAGACAAAGAGACCATACCGGATGAGCTGCTGGACCTTAGTTTAGATGAGGGAGAGGAGCGAGCTCATGGGGATGTCTCTCCGGCTATTCCTACAGACCCTGACCCTATCTCGGTTGCTTTGCCGACCTCTGAAGGTACTCCTCCAGCCGATCTAACTGTTGGTACTTCTCTTCCCACCGAAGGGCCAAAGTAGCGTATGTAATAGGACCTTCAAAGCTCATCTGGTCGAGCTTGTGACCAAAACAAACATTTAAAGAGATAAAACATTTCTTATTTTTTTCCTCCGCTGTCTTCTTTATTCGGTGAATTAAGATTAGACTGTCTTCTCAAATTGTAGGCAGGGAACGAGTGCGTTCGATTCATATCGATCGGTATTGAGGTTTGAGAGGATCGTGGCTGAAAGATCCTGAGACCTAACGATGCTGAGGTCGAGCAATCCAAGATTGTTTTCTTGGTATCGCCTGGTTCCAAGATCCAGTCTCGACAATCCTGGCCGAGCGATGTTGAGGCCGAGCGATCCAAGATTGTTTTCTTAGAGTCGCCTGGTTCAAAGATCCGGTCTTGGCAACGAGGCCGAGTGATGTCGAGGCCGAGTGATCCAAGATTGTTTTCTTGGTATCGCTAGGTTCCAAGATTCGGTCTTGGAAACCTGACTGAGCGATGTCGATGATAACTAGTTGATAGAATGTTCTCCCCGTAGCCCAATTTAGTGAAACTTTTCTTGCTGAGAAGTTTGAAACCCCTTTATTGATGATGATAAGGGCATGGGCCATTAAAAAACCTGAATGGCAAGGCCAGGAAAAGGTACCCATTGGCTACATGTATAAACGTGTAAGCAATAATAAAGTACAGGACAGAAAAATAAATAAAGTAAAGCTTATCTATTGGTAAAATATCTTCAAGTTTTGAGAATTCCAGGGCCTCGGTAGAATCTTGCCAATCGTGTCGCGCAGGATGTAAGAGCCGTGTCCGGCTTGTTTGACCACTTGATAGGGTCCTTCCCATGTCTGACCGAGCTTTCCAGGGTGTTTCCCAGCAGCTTCGGCCTTTCTTAGAACATAACCACCGATCTTTATGTCGCTCGCCTTACCCTTTTGTTATAAAACTTTGTCGCTTTTTGTCTGATAGCTTCTGAACGAACGACTGCCCTATCTCTGTCTTTACTGAGAAGTACAATTTCTACCCTGCGAGCTTCATTGTTTCGTTCTTCTTGATAACTCAAGACTCTCTGGTTGTGCAGGACCACTTCTACTGGAACTAAGGCCTTTACGCCAAAGGTTATTCCGAACGGCGTTTCTCCTGTGGCTCCGTTTGGGGTTGTTCTGTTTGCCCACAACACTTTGTCTAATTGATCTACCCAAGTCTTACGTCCATCTAAGCGCTTCTTGAGTGCACTCATTATCTTCTTGCTGGTGTTTTCCGTAAGACCGTTGCTTTGAGGATGAGCCACTGAAGTCAATTGGAGTCTTTTCTTCAGTCGGTGACAAAAGTCTTTGAACTTGTCATTATCAAATTGCCAACTGTTGTCTGTAACCAAATCCATAGGCATCCCAAAATGACTTAAAATATTCTTACTGACGAAGTGTTCAATTTTCTATTCAGTAATAGTGGCGACTGCTTCCGCTTCTACCCATTTGGTGAAGTATTCAACTGCTACTATCAAAAACTTCTTCTGCCCAGGATCGAGAGGAAAAGGACCTAGTATGTCCATTCCCCATTGAGCAAAAGGGATGGGATGGCTCACAATTTTCAACTGCTCGGTCAGTTGGTGGGACGAGTTGCTGTTCCTCTGGCAGGCCTCATATTGGTTAACCTTCTCTTGACAATCTTTTTTCATTGTCGACCAATAATACCCTTGTCTGATCAATTTGTGAGCTAACATTCTGCCACCTAAGTGATTCCCGCACAGTCCTTCATGAACTTCATCCATTGCTCGTTCTGCCTCTTCTTCGCTCAAGCAACGTAATAGCGGTCAGTCATAAGAACGCTTGTACAGGATGCCATTAACAATCAAATATTTCGCAACCTTTACCCTTAGTTTTTTGGCTTCTAGGGTTTCCATCGGCTGTGTTCCCTTAAGAAGGTACTGTCTGATCAGTTCCATTCAACTTGATCGTTCAGCATCTGCTTCGAGGACTTCACTGGCTTTTTGAATACTAGGCCGATCTATCCGCTTAACCAAAATGTTATTCCTTGCATTTTGATCAAAAGCCATCTTGGAAAGCGCATCTGCCTGGGCATTTTGCATCCTTTCTATCCTGCTGACCGAGTATTCTTCAAAATTACTCAACTCTTTCTTTGCCAATTCCGAATACTTGATCATGTTGCTCCCTTTTGTGTCATACTGCCCAGTGACTTGACCAACCACTATTTGGCTATCGCTATACACCTTCAAATATTTCACCCCCATCTCTCTTGCCAACTAAAGACCGGCTATTAAAGCTTCGTATTCTGCCTCAATATTGGATGCTCTAAATTCTAATCGGAGAGCATATTCCACCTTTTCTTCCTGGTGTGGACTGATCAAAACCACTCTTGCTCCACATCCCTCAGCGTTTGACGACCTATCAACAAACAAACTCCAAGCAAGGCGTTGCTCGTCTTGTGAGGTAGGTTGACTCATTTTTGCAACGAAATCTGCCAATACTTGTGCTTTGATCGTTGTCCGTGTTTTATAGTGCATATCAAACTTTCCCAGCACTACTGCCCATTTTACTAACCGCCCAGAGGTTTTGAGCTTTTGGAGGCACTGCTTGAGGGGTTGATCGGTCCATACCTCAATTGTATGACTATGGAAGTAAGGCCTGAGTTTCTGTGCTGCAGTTATCAGTGATAGGGCTAGCTTCTCAATGGGTGTATACCGCGCTTCTGGCCCATTCAATACCTTATTGATATAATAGACTGGGAATTGTTCGTTATCGTCCGGTTGAACGAGAACTACACTGATCGCCCCCTCTGTAACTACCAGGTAAATGATCAAATTCTCCCCCTCAATAGGGCTCTGCAGAATGGGTGGACTGGTCAGATATTGCTTCAAGTGTTGGAATGCTCTCTCGCACTCATCTGTCCATTAGAAATGGGTCATGTCCGCCTTCCTTAGAATTTTGAAAAATGGGAGGCACTTGTCCCCCATCCTAGAGACGAATCTGCTCAGAGAGACTATTCATCTTGTCAATACTTGAACATCTTTTAAGCATCGCGGTGAGGGCATTTGGACGATAGCTTTAATCTTTTCTGGGTTTGCTTCAATCCCCCGCTGAGTGATCATGAATCCTAGGAATTTTCCAGATGCTACACCAAAGACGCATTTTTCAGGGTTCAGCTTCATTTGGAACTTATTGAGGGTCAGGAAGACTTCTTTAAGATTTTCCACATGTTCGACGGCCGTCTTGCTTTTGACTACCATGTCATCCATATAAGCCTCAACTGTTTAACCGATCTGCTTCTTAAAAACTTCCATAACGAGCCGCTGATAAGTAGCCCCTGCATTTTTCAAACCGAACGGCATCACCTGGTAGCAATACGTGCCCTAGTCAGTTATAAAAGCCATTTTTTCTTCGTCTTCGAGACTCATTTGTATCTGATGATAACTAGAGAAAGCATCCAAGAGGCTGAGAAGCTTATGCCCTGATGTAGAGTCGACTAGTTAATCGATTTTGGGTAGGAAGAAACTGTCCTTTGGACATGCTTTGTTCAAGTAGGTGAAATCGATGCACATTCTCCATTTTTCGTTTTTCTTCTTCACTAGTACCACGTTCGCCAACCATTTGGGGTACTTGACTTCCCGAATGAACCCAGCATCAAGTAGTTTTTCTATTTCTTTCTCGATCACCCCTTGCCTCTCCTTACTTTGCCACCACTTCTTCTATCTGACTGGCTTGCAGTCTTTCCGAATACCCAGAGAATGAGATGTTACTGCTCGAGAAATTGCAGGCATGTCACTCAGTACCCAAGCAAAGACCGATCTGTTCTCTACCAAGCAATCTGTGATTTCTTTGGCCAACCCTTTTTCATGTTCGGAACCCAGATTTGTGAATTTGGATCGGTCTTCCTCATCCAATATGACCTGCTGTGTTTCTTCTGCAGGATTCATCCTCGCAGTTTCTTCATCGGCTCTTAAATCAAGAGAACTCGTCAAAACTACTGCTCCCTCAAGGGTTCTTATTTATGCCAAGTAGCATTCCCTAGCGATTCTTTGCTGACCCCTGACAATACCAATTGAGACAATTGCTCTGAGGGCGTTTTGGGTGGCTCTTCCAATTATTGCATTATATGCTCCTACAAACTTCACGACCAAGAATTCAACATTCTTCTCTACTTGACATGGTTTTTGTCCAAATTTTACGTTCAAAAGGACTCGGGAAAATGGGTAGGCTGATGCCCCTATTACCCCTTTGATGGGTCCTTCTATTGGCAGTAGCTGCTCTTCTAGAATCTCCATCTACTTAAAAGCATCGTAATATAGTAGGTCGATCGAGCTGCCTGTGTTAATCATTACCCGTTTTACCTCGCTACCATCTATATTCAAAGTGACCACTAATGCATCATTATGAGGACAGCTAACACCATCCAGATCAGATTTGTCAAACGAGATCACCTCACAAGTTTGTTTCATTTTCTTTGCTGATAAGTCTTCAGCAATCTGCCTGGCATACCTCTTCCTTCCTCTAACGGTGGGCCCTCCTGCTGCACTACCACCAAAAATCATGTTTATTACCCTAACCGGCAGGTCATCCTGTTGTTCGGTATTTCTATTACCTCTAGCCCTGGATTGTCCTCTCTTGTCGCGTCGGTCGTCCGTATTCCTGTTCTGTCTCCCTCTATCGTTTGTGTCATTTTGTTTCCAAGGCTTTCGTCAGTTGTCAGACCAACCACCCCTACCTTCATTACCCTGTTTGGCATTTTTTCTATACTTCAAAAATCTACCTAGTCGTCCCTTTTGGATAAGGAGCTCAATTTCTCGCTTTAAGTCCCAACAATCCTTCGTGTCGTGACCTACACCTCTATGGAAACGACAATATAAAGTGGAATCCCGTTTTTTGAGGGGAGTTTTCAACTTATTAGGTTCTCGAAGGGATTCCCCTTCAACTCTCATGA
The DNA here is from genome assembly GCA_027478365.1 of Erythroxylum rufum. Taxonomy (NCBI): domain Eukaryota; kingdom Viridiplantae; phylum Streptophyta; class Magnoliopsida; order Malpighiales; family Erythroxylaceae; genus Erythroxylum; species Erythroxylum rufum. Next base: position 30,597,013 of record JANIHZ010000003.1, on the reverse strand, counting down.
CCTCCAATACTTCCGCATACCGCCTGTTGAGCGGGGTAAAGGATTCGCGTCGCTGGTCCTGTCGGTCGATTGGCTTTCTCCAGCTAGACTGATCCTTCTGTCGCTTGTGTGAATCATCTGTTCTGCACTCGGCCAGCGGTCATCTGCTCTACGTTTTGTGTTTTTCAATACTTCCTCGAGCTGGATATATTTATCTGCCCGATTTCTTATCTCTTAAATAAACTTGAGCTGATCGAGGGCTAATGACTTCTTGAATTCTTCATCCCTCGTGTTGCTCATAAGGGCAGCCAATATGGACGAGCAGGTGAGATCAGGAACTTCAACGGCTTCATTGTTAAATCGAGTGATGAACTCCCGTAAACTTTCGTTCCTTCCTTGGGTCAACTGCATCACTTTCAAGGTAGTCTTCTGTAGCCGTTTACTTGTAGTAAATTGGTTGAGGAATAGCAGCTTAAAATACTCAAAACAGGTGATACAACGTGGGGGTAAATTGTTGAACCATCACCGGGCTCCTTCTTGAAAGGCTGTACAGAAAGCCTTACATTGAATGGCATTAGGAATGCAATGCAGGTTCATCATCGATTGGAAGTGCTGAAGATAGTTGAGGGGATCGATCTTTCCTGTGTATTCTTCAGGCGTCGGTATCTTAGTACCGACCACTGGAAGGCTATCCAGGATCTCCGGAATGAAAGGAGAGCGGTAGTGCGTGAATGGCTAATTCGGACGGGAATTCATGGCCATATTGATTCGATCGTCCACGATTTTTTCAAGAGATTCAGCAGAATGACGATCGGCCATCATACCTATCTGCCGAGTGGGGGTTTGTTGTTGCTCCGTCTGAGATCGTAAGATTTGGCGAATTAGTAGATTGGTCGCTTCCTCTATTTGTCTTTAGGTGAGGGAGATTTGTTGTAGTGCAGGAGGGTTCATGTTTGGGGGGTGTTGGATGTGAGGATGTGAATTGTTTCCAGCGTTGTCCTCCAGGGCTATGCTCTGCGCTTCTTGATCTCGATTTTGGGATTGTTGTGGTTGATCATTCAGATGTGAATATTGCATTTGGTTATTTGGGTTTTGAGGAGGTAGCTCGTCTGTGCTAAGGTTTTGAATGATGGGTGGAGGATGGGTCTGGAGATCATGATGCGTTGATGGAAGGGCGGCAGGTAATCGCAAGCCCATTCGTTGTAGCGCAAGTGCCGCGACAGCGGCTACATCAGGATTTGTTGTCGCCGCTTGACTAATCTGTGTGCCAACTGGTTCTGTATGATTTTGGTGAGGCTGGGCGTCGTTGCTTGGATCTATGATTTCGTTTTGCTCCAGCTAGGAAGTACCTGCAAAACAGTAGAAGACACACTGGGGGTTGACTGCTGGTAGGCCCCTCCGACACTCAAATTAATCTTTTTTGTGAGGGTTTTAGGTGGCTGTGAATAGAGAATGTTAGGATTCTAGACTCGTACCTCTATAATGATGAGGTGATGAACTTATATAGTAAATACCTGTAGGAGTTAAGTCAATATCTGAGAATGGGCCGATCGGCCCGTGTGCCGTTCCGAAGTTGGGCTTGGGCCTAGCACAACCGACCCAACCAAAATTGATAAAAAAGCACAAGGTTTGGACAGGATTAAAAGCTAAGGAGGGTAACGTTGATAGGAGATGAGAAGTAAGGGAGGAGCATCCGTTCATCCATCACGTAATGCTAAGAACATAGAATAACCTCAAGATTAGGTTATTCTAGGTTAGAAATAAGTGATAATAAGTTTGTTTGGCCTTTGTTTTAGACTATTTAGGAATAAGACATTCTTAACTAATGAATACGATTGGTAATAGGATTAATCTAAAACTTGTATGATTAGTGTATTCCTAATTTAAAATATTGTATTTTAAAATTAAGGTATCATAAGATTTAAAAGAGTTTTAAATTTATAATTCAATTGCAAAAATAAAGTAATTATTTT
>JANIHZ010000003.1:30496157-30507388 GCA_027478365.1 Erythroxylum rufum | reverse complement strand
CTGCGAATATTTTGGTTTGTTGTACTGTCTTGTGTGGCATCTACGTATCCTCCAAGGGGTATTAGGGTGTTACAAGATGGGGGTTAAAGTGAAAGAGATTAATGAGTTTAAACTTTAGTATTCAAGGTATTTGAGATGACAAAGTGGGGTAGGTATCCTAGTTGTCAAGAAACTCATACATTATACAGTGCTGGTAAAGATGACTAATTATAGGATTAAGTGTTTAATGGGGGTTATAGTGAAAGAGATTAATGAGTTTAAACTTTAGTATTCAAGGTATTTGAGATGACAAAGTGGAGTAGGTATCATAGTTGTCAAGAAACTCATACATTATACAGTGCTGGTAAAGATGACTAATTAGAGGATTAAGTCTTTAAATATTGTGGTGAAAGGTGTTATTTTTAATATGATGTGTGCTTATATACTACAAGTAGGATTTTACAAACAACTTAAGTGTTAATTTTAGAAAGAGCAAGATGAGGTAACTCAGTAGATCCCCGTGATAAGAGAGTTATTTTAGGATGAAAATTTAGTGGTCATATAAAGACAAACTTGAATAGATATTTATGGACTCATGAGGGTTTCAAGTATGGTGATAAAAATGTGGGATTGCTTTGATAGATCTCGTGGTAGCATTTAAGTTGGTGATAACCAACTCTTTTTTTTAAAATGAGGAGTACCGTGTGACTTTCAATAGTTGAACCACAAAAATTCAAATTGAATACTTTCTTGTAAGGCAAAGCAATTGACCTAATTAAAAGGATTGCAAGGTGATACCTAATGCTTGCTTGTCAATTCAACATAGATTTTTTGTTATAGATCTTATAATTAAGGGTTGGAGGAAGAAGAGAAATCCTAGGATGTATACTAGAGTCAAATGGTGGAGTCTAAAAAGGGATACAATGAAACAATTTAGGGATAGAGTAATATACGGAGAATAATGGAAATTAGATGGAGATGCTAACCAGATGTGAGAGAGTAGTAAATCTTTTGAGGAATACAAGGTGTTTCTAAAGGGCTTAGAGGTAGTAAGATGCAATCTTGGTGATCAAATAAAGATGTGCAAGAAAAAGTTAAAATCAAGAAGAGTGCCTATAAAACTCTACTGGATAGCACCACAGAGCTAGATAGAGTAGTTAATAATGAAATTTACAAATTTGGAAAGAAAGAGATGAAGAATATAATCTCATAAGTTAAAAGCATAACTTATAAGAAATTATACCAAAGCTTAGATACTAAAGATAGAGAAAATGATATATTTAAATTAGTGATAGCTAGGAAATAGAAAGCAAGAGACTTGATCAAGTTCATTGTATAAAAGATGAAGCAAGTGGGTGCTTATGGTTGAAAATAAAAATAAGAGAAGTTGACAAAGATACTTCTATAACCTTTTTAATGAACGTGTTGGGGACAATATCTCTTTAGTATACATCCGAGAGCTATCATAAGTTTACTTGTTATCGGCATATTACAAGGGAAGAAAGTAAAAGAGCTTTGAGAGAGATAAAGAATAGAAGGGCAATAGGGCCTGATGAGATACCCGTAATGCTATGAAAGAGCTTAAACAAAAAAGGTCTTCCTTAACTAGCCAAACTTTTTAATGTGATCCTTAAATCTATCAAAATATTAGATGAGTGGAGACTTAGTATGCTAATTCCTTTATACAAGAACAAATGAGGCATCCATAGTTGTAAAAACTATATAGTCATCAAAATATTTAGTTATATTATAAAGTTATAGGAGAAGGTGATTGTTAAGAGAGTGAGAAAGGATGCACCTATTTTGGAGAACTAATTTGGCTTCCTACCAAAAAGGTCTATGACAAAAGCTTTACATCTCCTTAGAAGATTAATGGAATATTACAGGAAAGACAGCATAACCTGAAGGTGCATGACAGAGCACCTAAAGAAATCATGTAGAGGTGCTTAGAAATTAAGAGAGTTCCTATGACTTATATATAGGTTATTAAGAATATGTATGAAGGTGTAAAGACTAGAGTAACAATAATAGGAGGAGATATATAGCATTTTTATCGAAAGTGGGCCACACTAAGGCTCCCTAGTGAGTCCTTTCTTGTTTGCAGTAATGATGGATGAGCTCACTGAGAATATCAAAGGACATGTTCTTTGTTATATGTTGTTTGTTGATGACAAAGTCTTAGTAGATAAGACGAGAGAAGGTATCAATGTCAAGCTAAAACTTTAGAAGGATACGTTAGAATCGAAAGACTTTAAATTGAGCAAAACTAAGAATGAGTACTTACAGTATAACTTTTCGAGCCATATGGTGGATTTCGGTATGTAGGTAAAGATTGGTTCAGAAGTTACACCATAAAAAGAATGTTTTAAGTTTTTGGGATCTGTCATTCAAAGCAATGAAAAGATCGATGAAGATATAGTTTACCTTATCAGATCAGTCAAATGGAGAAGTGAATAAGGAGTTTTATATGATAAGAAGATACAACTCAAACTTATAAAGGTAAATTTTATTGTTTAGCAATTAGGTCGGTCGTGCTTTATAAGGCATAGTGTGCATAGTCATAAATTAATGATGGTAGAGATGAGGATAGTTCATTTAATGAGCAACCTTACTATAAGAGATAAGGCCAGAAATATAATGATAAGAAAAGAATTAAAGGTGACTAATATTGATGAAAAATTAAGAAAGACAAGACTTAGGTAATTCCAACATGTTAATAGGAGACAACTTGATGCTCTAGTGATAATATGCGAGAAGATTGTATTTAAATATTATAAGAGAGAGAAAAAAAAGAAGGCCTAAGAAGAACTAGAAAGGCGTTATTAGAAATGATATGACTCTATTAGAACTTACCAAGAACATGACCCTTAATAGAAACTTTGATGTACTAAAATAAGAGTAAAAGATCTCACATAGAGAGTTTCTTCTATTTTTCACAGTTTTTTAAAATATTTTCCTTACAGTCTTATGTCTTGTATTTAACCTAAATATTTAATTTTTAGTACCTTTCTTAATTATTTAGCCTAAACATTTTTTATTTAGCCTAAATATTTTCTTGTAATTACTTGTTTGTTTTATGCATTTACTTGTCTCATTCCTTATTATTGTATTTTTACTTTGAATTTTTTATTTTTATATGTCATTTTGTTCTATATTTATTGTAAAATTTTTATTTATACGTATTTATTTATTTATTTATAGCTATTATATTATTATCATTATTATTTATGTCTATTATTGTTTTATTTTATTTTAATTATTATTACTTTATTATTTTAATATATACATATATTTATGTAGGTTTAACAGGAACAACTTTTTTATTAGTTAAGGATAAGATTGTGTATTTTTAAACCTCTTTAAATCTCAAATATTAGCTAAACTTTGGTGCAATTATTATTGTTGTTATTATTGTAAATTAGGTAACAAAAGAATGCCAATAGCCATAGTATAGTATTACATCATAAATATTAACAATGATTTGTTGACGAAGCAATTGTAGATTTAGCGAAACAAGCAAGGACGATTATATGACTCCTCCGTTCCAGCTACTTGAACCCACGCAAGTTTTGGCTGTTTAAATTAAGGCTTGCCAAATTCAAGAGTCGTTTTGAAGGACTATTGGAGCTGTGGCTGGCGAGATAAAGGAGAGATGGCTTTTAGCCTTTTACCCGACCCTATTCTTGCTTTAAAGTTATAGCATAAGACATTTGAAATTCTTGATGAACACTGGTTTTCTAGGTCTGTTTCTGCCCACCAAAATATGTTCTGTCTAGGCCATGAAATAGATATTGCTACATTTTTAATCTTATACAGCCGCCCTAGGTTCCTCAAACAACATCTCGTCATAAGATTATGAATAACCAAAGTAAGGCAAGTACATGAGCAGAAAAATGAAAATAAACTACCTTGGTAATGGTATATTCATGCAACATCAGAAATGGAGGCCTTAGTGAACTACCCACTTGTTACTTGGAATCTGCTCGCTGTGGTGGATCTGATTCACTATAGTCTCTCAACAGTTTCACATCTACTTTCCCACTCATATTCTCCACCTTCAATTCTTTTTAGTTCCTCCAGCACCTCCCTCATACAAGGTCTCAGTTCCCTATATTGTTGCAGGCAACAAAATGCCAACTTCGAAACTAAAGCTATCTTTCTCTCAACTTCTTTGTCTGTTCTATGCCCAAGACTCGAATCAATCAGATCATCAAATTCGCAATTTTGGATCTTGTTTATTGCGAAGTTAGCCAAATTAATCTGATGTCGATGCCTGTTCAAGTCAACAGCTGGCATTCCTGATATGAGCTCAATAAGGACGACACCAAAGCTATAGACATCACTCCTATCAGTTAGCTGGTAACACTGGTGATATTCTGGGTCAATATACCCGGGAGTCCCTTGTGCAACAGTTGAGACATGAGTAACATCAGTTGGGAAAAACCTGGAAATCCCAAAATCTGCAACTTTGACGCGAAAATGGTTGTCAAGAAGAATGTTGTTGGTTTTAACATCTCGGTGAATAATTTCAGAAGCATGAAGATAGGCCAATGCACTAGCTGTTTCTATAGCAATCCTCATCCGGGTACACCAAGTCAGTGAAGCAGACTTGGCCTCATCACCATGAAGGTGATCAGCAACTGTGCCGTTGGGAATGTATTCATAAACAAGGAGAAGCTGACGACTGCGGCGAGAAGAACAACCATAAAGTTCTACCAGATTTTTGTGGTGCAATCGTGTGAGAATTTCAATTTCATTCATGAACTGCTCCAACCTTCTATAGTTGTGCTCATACAGGCGCTTGACTGCAACTTCTCGCCCATCTCGGAGTTTTCCTGGCGGTGAATTATCAAACAATAATCAATCAGCTGTTAATAGTATTTCTCTAATCCATTGAATTTCATCTTATTACCATAATGGACGGTTCCGAAGCCTCCATCACCAAGAGCATTCCCAGAATCAAAGCTATGGGTAGCCTCTTCAAGTTCAGTGTGTGAGAAGATATGAACCCCAAAGTAGATGTTGCTTAGTTGTCGCTCGGATTTCGAGAAGTCTGAACTACTATTCGCCAAAGCTGAATTTCTTCTGTGCCGATACCAGATGAAAATTACGGACAGCAAGCAAAGTATTACTGGAGTGAGGACCGCCAGAACTAAAACAGTAAAAAAGAGTTCAAACGGGTGCTACTGGATAAAAAATTGAGATGATCAGGAAGCATGTTACCTATTACAACCTTCCGTTTTTTATGTTTTCCATCTGCCACAAGAACGAACAAGATTATGGCCATGGATTTCTAAACAAAATAAAAAATAAAAACCTTCAACAAAAATTGCTCAAATAAGTTTGTGTAGACGGTGAGTTTCTGATCTCTCATCAGTAAGCTGACAGTGTCCATTTGTTAAAAGAGTGAGTGAAATGGCCTTGCCTACCTTTACTGGAGCTGATACATTCCTCAGAATTATCTCCGCCGCTCCAACATTTCGGGTTCAGCTTTTGGTGTTTTTGAAAAGAGAGTGCAGCAGTTAAAAATCCAAAGGATATTTCATGATGCTCATTGTCGGTACCGAGAATATGCTCACAATTTTGTGTGGCGTCTACGCTATAGTAGTTTTTCCCGTTGACAGCGCAGTTGCATATATCATATGAGGAGACATTGAAATTGAAATTCACAGCACTCATGTTTCTGAAGCTTTTGCAGAGGCTGGAAATCGAATCCCTCAGGAAATTCGGGTCATGATGAGAAACGACGGAGATGAATTCAAGGCTGTATAATCCTCCTGCTCCAGGAAAGTAAATCTCTTCTGGTCCTTCAATACAGGTATGCTCCTTAACGGGTTCGCAGTATTTGGGAAGTTTGATGTCGTGGCTGGAGGTCTGATTCATCTCAGTGTTTTCACAATATATAGGTAGACAATGCTCGATAAATCTTCTGTTTTCCTCTGGGCTTTGTGGAGACCCCCGTTGGAAGAGAACAAAGAGAAGTATCAAGACGAGAATAGCCATCCCCATACTTTCCAATTCAAGATTCAATGAATAAATAAGAACATGAGGCGCTCGAATGAATTTATCTGTGCAGCCAGATTTTAAGTTTGTTGAAACAATTGCAGCAAGCTACGTTTCTCTTAAAACACGTCAGTTGACTTGGAAATTGACCCAGACGACCTGTGAAATAGACTGAGCGACGGAAGGAACGTATGAAATTTCCAGGAGCTTGCTTCTAACAATGACTAGCACTGGAAAGACCGTAAGACTTGACTGACTCTTCATTCCCCAAGGCCTCTTCCTCCAGGCTTCAATAGTCTCGTGATCATTGGTGTTACTAAAAAGACTTCTTGCTACCTACTAGTGTTCATTGCTACTGTTCATCTTCGTCTTTGCATTAACTTTCTGTTCTTATGCAACTGTCTGTGGTTCTCGTGGCATACCTAATGCATGAGGGTCATCTCCCCAAGAAGGTTAGGCTCGGCGAACGTGATGAGGATCCTCCCCCTAACCCCAAACCCCAAACCTACTTATAGTGTGGTCTTAGGCAAGTCGACGGTGGATGTGGAACCAATGCCTCGTTCATGGCCTGTCGAGGAGCTTATCGAGCCCGAGGAAGGGGACATCACCCCGCTGACGGGGGAAGCTGGTACTGGTGTTCTGCTATCCAAACCTTTCAAGGAGAAGCTTGACAGGCAGTGGGAAAATCTGTTGTTATCAAACTTCTTGGACGTTGTATTGGTTATAGGGTTAGTTATTCTCGGTTGGCAATGTTGTGACATCCAAAAGGTCCCATGAAGGTTATCGACTTGGACTATGAATATTTTCTGGTGAAATTCATTGAACATAACGACTTCATCAACGCCCTAACCAATGGACCTTGGGTCATTTTTGGGCATGCTTTATCTGTTCAACAATGGAAACCCAGTTTTCGTCCCTGCCATGGTAGGGTCACACGAGCTGTTACATGGATTCGGTTCCCTGAACTTTCCATTGCTTGATATCATCCACTGATACTCTCAGCATTGGGGAATCAAGTGGGACATACAGTGAAGATCGATGAGATGACCATGCAGACGCAGAGAGGCCGGTTTGCGTGAGTTATCGTCGACATAGACCTTACCGTCCCGTTACGCAAAATTGTGGAGCTTAATGGTGAGACCGTGTTGGTGGCTTATGAAGGACTCCCGATAATATGCTTCACCTGTGGTATGGTTGGACATGAGTCCACCAAATGCCTGTCGATCCCACAAGACCCCAACATTCCCCCACCGTCGGCTCCGAGGCAGAGAACTGATTCCTCACTACAACGAGGGTCGGAGAGTACAGGGCTAGTTGTTCAGATGGAGGCACGTGCTAACGGGTATGGACCTTGGATGGTGGTGCAATGGAGGCCTCCTCCCGTCTCAGTACAATGTCAAAATCACCGACAAAATAATAAGCAACCGACGGTTTCTAAGGTGGGCAGCTCAAGGTTTATGGCTTTGACAGAGATGGAGACACTAGACAATGACACTGCTGCAGAGAGGGAGCACACTGTTCAAAAAGACTTGACAGGTATAGGGAACCGTTTGAATTTAAATGATTTCGTTAATATGGGATATGCAAAAGGAAAGGAGGGTGCCTCCACTTCCTATAACAGTAAAAGACCTACAAGGGCTACTACAAAAGGCAAAGCTAAGGTTACTTCCTCAACTGTTGATAACCCACGTCCAAAGTCAGACGGTCGTCCAAAGGTAGGTACGACCAGCAACACCGAGATACCCCTTATTCCCACAGCTTAGGATAAACATATTGCAATTACTATAAATTCACATTCTGAGATGATTTTTGATAATAATATCCTAACGTATAATGAGATAGGAGCTCCAAAAAATTGCCCCATGCATGAAGGGCCGGCTAATACGGACATGGAAGGTGGTGGTCAGGAGCCAGAATTATTACCTCCTTCTGAGCCTCCCGACGCCACGATGGTGGAATTAACTACGGATCAGAATGATGCGCAAGAGATAGATATCCTAGAGAGTGACAACACGGGCAATCTCTCGGATAACGTTAGTGTACACTCCGATGTACTGATGCTCAAACAACGCTCTAGTATTTGATGTCAATTCTCTTATGGAATTGTCAAGGAGCGGAGGGAAGACTATCCAAGCAATGTTATGTAATTATATACGTATATATCCCCCTGGTATTCTGGTATTGTTCGAACCTCGCATTAGCAGGACTAGGGCTAGCACAGTGATTAAGAAGTTAGGTTTCGATTTCTCTTTCAGGGTTGAAGCTGTCGGCTTTTTAGGTGGAATTTGGTTACTTTGGAAAGATGGAATTGAGGTCTCGGTATTCATCGCTCATCGACAATTCATCCATACTAAAGTCAAGAATGGTGATCTTTCTTTTATTTTTACGCTAGTCTATGCTAGTCCACAACATACCTCTCAACAAGTCCTTTGGCGTCTTTTAGGCTGGATAGGGCATCTTACATTGGAACCCTGGTTGGTGGGGGGCGATTTCAATGCTAAACTGGAGGCTTTAGATAAACAAGGGGGAGCGTCGGCCACTCGTATAGTCAATAATTAGTTTAGGGATTGGGTTAATCAATGGGATCTGCATGATTTGGGATTTATGGGATCGAAATTCACTTGGCGCCAAGGCACGACTCAAGCCCGATTAGACCGGGTGTTTGGATCAACTTCATAGCTGAGGGCATTTCCCCACACGGTTAATCAACATCTACCCTTTTTGGGATCCGACCATCGCTCCTTGTTGGTTCATCTAACTAGCTCCCCACCTCAGGCTCCGAGATCTACCGGGTTTCGATTTCAAAATGTCTGGTTAACTCATCCGGGTTTCAATGAGTTGGTGTCAGAGCATTGGCTTCCGAAGGAAGAGACTTTTAGCCAATCCCTCACCAATTTCACTCGACATCTCACGCGATGGAATCAAGAGGTATTTGGCATTATCTTCCATCGCAAAAAATGTTTGCTTGCCCAGCTGGAGGGCATTTAGCGAGTGATGCAGAATGACACGTCACACAAGCTTCTTGACTTAGACAAACACTTGAGCATTGATCTTTTACATGTGTTGTGTGAGGAGGAAATCTTTTGGCATCAACGAGCCAAATGTGAATGGATTTCCAAGGTTGATCGTAATACCAGGTTTTATCATACCGTCACACTTGCAAAAAGGAAGAAATTGAAAATAGATTGTCTTTTGGATGCCACAGGGTCTTTAGTGTCAGGATCCGAACATCTCAGAACTCTATTGAGGAATTTTTTAATCCAATTATATACTCCTGACAGAGGTGGTTACTCCATTACCTCATTCTGGCGGCTTTCCACAACTTTCAGCGGATCGGCTTCACGACCTTGACTGTCCCATACATGCAACTGAAGTCCAAAAGACAGTGTTTTCCATAAACCCAAATAAAGCCATGGGCGTGGATGGATTCAATGCTCTTTTCTTTCAAAACCAATGGCATCAAGTAGGCACTACTGTGGTCAATTTGATTCAAGACATTTTTTGACTGGATCATTGGGAACAGGAATTGAACCAAACAATCATGGTCTTAATTCCTAAAATTCCTACTCTTACTAGTATTACTCAGTTTAGACCCCTAAGCCTTTGTACGGTGCTTTATAAAGTGATCGCTAAAATGATTGCCAATCGGTTGAAACCTCATATGGATTACCTTGTCAAGGAGAATCAATGTAGTTTCATTCCAGGCAAACAGATCACGGACAACATAATCATTGCCCAGGAAGTGATCCATTCGATGAGGAAGAAACAAGGCAAACAGGGATACCTTGCGCTGAAGGTCGACCTTGAGAAAGCCTATGACAGGATTCGATGGGATTTCATCCATAATACCTTAACTGATATTGGGATACCTTTTAACGTCATTAGGGTTATTATGAAGTGTGTGATGACGGTGTCTTTTCAGGTAGCTTGGCAAGGCACTCTTTCTAACCCTTTTACACCTTCCCGAGGCATTAGACAAGGGGATCCGCTTTCACCTTATCTTTTTGTGCTGTGCATGGAAAGACTAGGGCACCTCATTTCTCAGGCAATTCATCAAGGTCATTAGAAACCATGTCATTTAGGCTCTTCGGGACCTCCCTTATCCCATTTATTTTTCGCTGATGACCTAGTCCCTTTTGGCGAAGCAACACGGCGCAGATGCAAGTAATCACTCGGACCATAGAAACTTTTTGTCGGGCGTCAGGGCAACGCATTAAATGATTTTATACTTTTTATTTATCATAACATAATTTTTTATAAAATTAGTATTTTCATTAAAATTAGGTACTAGATGATATCTATGAAAATTAAAATGTATATTTTATTTTTAACTAACAAAATATCTTAATATGTTTGATAACTATCAGTAAAACTTTTATGTTAGATAAAGATCAATTACTAAATAAATTAGTAAAAATATTTTAATTTTTATATTTATTCACTATTTTTATTAATAATAAAAAAGTATAATTGCATTTATTTTTAAGAAGTAAATAAAATGATAAAAGAAAACCAAAAGGTTGCGAGAAAAATGGAACCACGAGCTCTAAAATATCAATACGTCCATGTGAGTGTTTAGAAATCACGTTTAGTCAATCACTTAATTATCATGGTATTCATTAGTAGGTAGCTTGACACATGTACGTATAAACTTGAAAGGCATATCCTGAAAGGCAAGCAAAAATTTATTTATTAAAAGAATAATGTTGATAATTAGTCGCATTCTTTTAAAAATGAGAAACTTGAATTGATATGCTTTGCAGCTCCACTTGTTTAACATTTCAGTGATGGAGCGCTTATTATTTTGTTGAGTTTTTGTTAATTTGGAGCTGCTAGTTTGATTGATGATTTGAGGTTGTCCAGATATTTTTTGTGTGTGAAAACGTCCAGTATAGGCATGATGATGCAGCTATATTTTTTGTGATGTTTCGGTGATGAAATGTTTATTTGATTGATGTTATTTTGATGTTGCTGTGCGTGGACTGATTGTGAATCTTTTCAATAGTTCACAACAGATATTGTTCTACCATTTCCCACACTTTCGACTAATGAAGTTACACTTTTAGGAGAGTTGTTTTCTTATCTCAAGTGTCTTTGTTTATGTTCGTTATTCATCCTCAGTCAGATGGTCAGTCTGAGAGGACCATTCAGACTCCAGAGGGAATGCTTCGGGCATGTGTCATGGACTTCAAGGGAGCATGGGATGATCATTTGCCGTTGGTCGAATTTGCTTACAATAATTCGTACCA
>JANIHZ010000003.1:30448525-30460459 GCA_027478365.1 Erythroxylum rufum | reverse complement strand
TTGAATTTTTAAATTAATTTTAGAATAAATTCATCAAGACTTATTACAATTTTCGTATTTAAAATTGTTAAAATACTATAAATTTAGACATATATGTAAATTAATAAGGTATTAAAGCATAACTTCTTAATCATGTATTAATGAATAAATTTAAAATTTAATTATAAGGTATCAAAGTCTAACTTGCAACCATTTTGTTTTATCCCTATGTTCATTTTTTTTGCTCTATTTGAATTGTGTTGTTAAAGTTCATCTATATTGTTATATTTTATGTTTGGATGTATCATCATAATCATTATGATTATGATTATGATTATTATTATTGTTGTTGTTGTTATTTTTATTTTTATTTTTATTTTAGAGTTATAAACTTAATTTTGTAGAATATTCCTATAAGAATATTCTACAAAATACTAAGATATATAATATTCATACCGTTAAATTTTTTAAGTCATGTCCTTATAAGTCATTTTACACATAAACAGCTAATACTAAACAACTAATTTTACGAAACATCAAATGAAAAACAGCTAATGGAATTCACTGGTCAAATTAGTTGGTATAATCAACTATCAGCTAACAGCTAATGCAATCAGTTGATTGCTAAACAGGGCCTAAGACTGAGTACTTAAAGTGTAACTTTTCAGGTCATAAGGTGGTTTCTGATGTGGAGGTAAAGATTAGTTCAAAAGTTATATTACGGAATAAGTGTTTTAAGTAATTAAGTTCTATCATCCAAAGTAATAGAGAGATCGATGAAGACATAGTTCACTGTATTAGATCAGAGTGACTTAAATTAAGAAGTACATCGAGAGTTTTATGTGAAAAGAAGATATCACTCAAGCTTTAAAGGTAATTATATCGTCTAGCGACTAGGTCGGGCATGCTATATGGGCAGAGTGTTAGCCTATTAAACAAGTACATAGTTATAAGCTAATGGTAGCGAAGATGAGAATTCTTCATTGGATGTATAACCTTATCAAAGAGATAAGATTAGAAATTTGATAGTAAATGACAAATTAAAAGTGGCTAGTATTAATAAAAAATTAAGAGAAATGAAGCTTAGGTGATTTGAAAATGTTAAAAGGAGACCATTACGCTCTAGTAAGAAGATATGAGGAAATAGTATTTAAGACTGTAAGAGAAAAAAAATAAAGTCCTTAGAAGAATTGGGGGAATTATCACTTTGCTGAAACTTACCAAAAACATGGCCTGAAATAGAAAACTTTGGAGCACTAGGATACAGATAAAAGATCTCACTTTGAGAGATCATTCTCGTTCTCTTAGGTCTTCTAAATACTGTCCTTCGAATCTTTCATTTTTATATTTAGCTTTAATATTTTGATTAAGTAATACTTTCTTTTTAGTTATTTAACCTAAACAATATCTTACTTAGCCTAATTACTTTGTTATAATGGTTGGTTTGATTTATTCTTGTACTTATTTTTTTCTTGTTTGTATATGCAATTACTTATTTTACTTGTTATTGTTACTCTTTACCATGTTCTATTCGTATTTTATTACGTGTTGCATTACATATTTTTATATTTTACTTATATGTATTTATGTATATAATAGATTATTATTATTATTGCATTACATGTAGGTATACCAAAAACAATCTTTCTATCATATATTGGAAAAGTTGTGTATCATCTCCGTGTTTGAGGATAACTCTCTCGTAGTATTGTAGTTAAAAATGAATTACTCAAAATTTAACAAGAAAAAGCATTATGCTGCTTTGTTAGACACCAAAAGTCCAAGATCCCATGTGCACCTAAGCTGCCAAGCAACATGTGGAGTAATATTAAAGTAGACGTACAAAATGAACACATACATAAACGGCAGAACTCTCACATTGCCGTTACAGCCAATGAACTGTGGAATATATTCCCATAACATGGAAGTTATTCCTTTAAAGACTGAGAGAATAACTTCCATGTAAGTGGGAGGTTCGCTTTCAATACATATATTGGGAAGGTAATTAATGTGCGGATCGGCTAGCAGCGTTAGCTACTCGGGCTGATCCTGACTTGCACTATCTTTGAAATCCACCGGCAATTATTTGGGAAGTTTTAATTCAAGATATGCATGGCATGATATATCCTCGCAACTTGCATTAGACGTGGCAGGTTTGTAAGCTTAGTTTCGTTTGATCTTTCTTTTGTAATTAAAAAAAATGCACATTATTTTATTTTGTTTTATAAAAATCTTGATAAGGTGAAAAAAAAGTTTAAAATAATTGTCTGAAAATGCAATTTTAATGTTCAAGAATTGTTACTTTCTCAAAATTCTGTTTTGGTTTTTTTTTGGATATAATGCACGATTTTTCTTTTTTGATAGTACAAGAGACTTGTAATCGAGTAGTTGCAAAGTTATCTCACAACACCCTAAATATAATGTTCATTAATTTGAAAAAGCTGTGCCGACAAGCCTTAGGGCAATGGCGCCTCTCCCCTCCCATAATCTAAGTACGCTGACCACGTCCTTAAAACCATTGGAAGACACACAGAGGAGAGAGAGCATGGAATTTGAACAAATACCTTTCCCATAAGCCTGGAATTGTAACACATGCTACGCACTGATGTTGTTGCCATCAATTACAAGTAGATAATAATTTTTTCGTTGCCATATGTAACCTTTCCCATAAGCCTGGAATTGTATCACATGCTGTGCACTGATGTTGTTGCCATCAATTACAAGTAGACAATAATTTTTTCGTTGCCATTTGTAACCTTTCCCTACGGTTTGTTCGTTTATATATCCATAAACAGAGCTGATGCCAATTATGTAACTGGGCAACCAAAAAGTTTTAAGCAGCTTGTATGTAATAGTTTCCTTTTAATTCCTTTTTAACCTCTTGGTTCTTCAAAAGATACTCTCCACTAGCAACTACCTAAAGAACAGACTTTTCTCTGTTTCTCTAAGATTGCTGCTTAACTTGCGGCGTGTTAAAACTTGAAAGTTTTTACATGGCTTCCATTTCTTCCTTTTCAGGTGACAACAAAGATGGTAACCTGGTTCATCGTCTTTATGTTATTGATATCCTTTCCTTTTATTGTCTCTTCAGGGTTCCTGTATTGGGTTTCGTTTTTTCATGTGACTAAAGTTGTTCTCTAAACCATCTTGTTGCAGGTAAATTTGTGCCAAGTGATGTTAACATCTTGCAGAAGCACGTGTTCTTCTTTGACAGGAACCAAGATGGCGTTATCTATCCATGGGAGACATTCAGAGGTGGTTTGCTTTTCTATGCATAAGTACATATTTTAGTGTGTATGTTCTTGGTCCTCTGTTGTGCTGGGAAACAAAGTCTTAAATGGTTGTCGGGTTTTGGTATTTGAAAATGATTTGCGGCCACCTTCTTGTGGATTTGGATTTTAACAGGTTTTCGGGCTATCGGATGTGGGCTCATGTTATCCACTGCCGGTGCCATTTTCGTCAATGTCGCTCTCAGCAGAAAAACTCGCCCTGTATGTCCTACAGATGCTTTCTTTTCTAGACTTCTCTCCTTGTGGTTTTATCTTCTTTTTTTTCTGTTTCCTAAACCATTGTTTGTTTCCTTAAATGTTAAACCGGAGAATTGGGTATATAACGGACAACCATGGCTCACAATTACCGATAACATAAGCAAAGAAGCAAAGGGAAAAAAAAGATCAGATGAACAGTAACATAAGGTTTAGTCGTCTATTAAGACTGGACATAATAAACTAGCTTAATATTGAATTAGTAATTACCCTAGAAACTGCGCAGATGGTGAGGTCTTTCTTGTGTTTTCATTGCCATAATTTAACCAAGTGCTTGGTATATCTTATTGGATGCATAATGAGAGAACCTGCGACTGAATGAAATTATGTTCTTTAATGTGTCGTTGTGTGGAATGCAAATTATATCACACCACCACGTGCCATAAGGCCACTCGGACGATATCTGTAGTTAATTGTATCAAAGTGGGTGTGTGTTGGAGTTGTAATTCCACGCATGGATTCATACAAGATCTACCCAGTACATCCTTATTGTGGCAAATCTCTTATTTTGTTTATCCTCTGGATCACAATGTGTTTTTTCTTGTCTTGTAGGGAAAGTTTCCTTCTCTGCTATTCCCTATTGAGATAAAGAATATCCAAAAAGGAAAACACGGCAGTGATTCTGGGGTTTATGATACAGAAGGAAGGTATGATAAATAAATGATATCTGATTAGCATATCAACATTTCGTGACATGATAGCCACTAGTAATTGGTCGTCTGCTCGAGTAAATAAATTTTAAATTAAATTATAAAAAAGTTGGAGAGTATATATAGTACTGTCGTGTTCCTGAAAAAAGATTTTATCTTGGAATAGATTAGGAGTGGTGAATAAATCAATATTTTATTTGTTACATGTAAAGACCAATTGTCATGCTTTCGGAATGTTCATATCTTTTTGTCAACCACTAAATGCTTTCCTTAATTTAGGAGAAGAATCAAATTAAAATAGGGAAAATTAAGGATAATATTGACTTAACTTTTGCCACGCCCAAAGCTACAAATGACTGCTAATTATTGATCGTTAGTGTCTTTCCGCCGTTTGATAGTGTTGTTATTGTATCCGAGTTGCAGATTTGTTACTGCAAAGTTTGAAGATATTTTCAGCAAACACGCACATTCTCACCCAAATGCCTTGACATCAGAGGAATTGATGGGAATGCTCAAGGCCAATAGAGAACCTAAGGACTATGCAGGATGGTCAGTTTATTGTTTTCTCTCGTGTTTGTGTGAGAAAAATAGTTGTACTCGTATCACACATTGGAACTGAAATTTTACTGCTTATAGGTTTGGTGCCTACATAGAATGGAAGGTCCTGTATGTTCTTTGCAAAGACGACAACGGCTTGCTGCAAAAGGAAACAATTAGAGCTGTTTATGATGGAAGCCTATTCGAACAAATGGAGAAAGAAAGAGAATCGAGTAAAAAGAAAAAGTATAACCCATATAGAGTGTCGTTGTTGTTTTATCGTATTCGGAAGTAGACGAATACGTAAGTTTTCTATAATAAAAGAGATTATAATTGGAGGATTCATTTAGTTTGCTCTATTTGATGCTTAATGCAGTATTGTGTAACAAGGCATGGCATGTTCGTGAGCTGGCTGTTCCAGTTGGTCAGGTCACACTTGTTGTATCATGTACAATATGTAGGTGAAATGGCTCTCTCTCCTTCTAGTGTGCATTGGACTAGGAGACTTGGAACTTCGTCGATAGTGATTCTTGAAGCATTAAATGAACTGGACTGGAAGATGCAAGCTCAAGTACTGCAGATCTAACCCACACGTGCTCTGTATTAACTGGTGCAGATACTGAACATAGTATAATCTTCTTGCTCCTTACATAAGTTTGGTGATCCTATATGCAGTTACAGTTGTATTTATGAACAAGCTTCTGGTTTGGTAAATCATCATTTGTAAATTGTGAAAAGTTCTCAAATATGATCATGTGTTATTATTATTTTTGGTTTTTATGATTTTGCCTTCATTATCCGACCTCATATCCGTTGAACCACAAAATTGGTGAGAAATTAGGGAAATGGAAAAGTTTAAAACACTCGTGCATCAAATTATGTTACATCATGAGTCAGGTCTAAATGATTAGCTTTTTTTAAAAAAAAATTATGAAAGTCTTCTCTTTCAGCTTTCTTTTTCTCGTGTTTGCTATTTATTTTTTAGCCGAATTTCTCCACTCTTCCCTCCATTCGATTTGTTACTTCCTTTCTCCCATTTTTCATAAGACTTCCTATTCAATCCTCCGCTCCTCCTTCCTACTCTCTCTAATCTGTTAATTTTCCTTACTTTATGAGTTCACGAATAAGTTTTGAATAAAACCAAAAAAAAGTATAAAAGAGTTGACTATATGATTATAAAGAATTAAGTATAAAAGAGTTGACTATATGATTATAAAGAATTAAGAATTAAATTTATTACATGTTTGAACACCATAAAAGATCATGTTTTATAAGTTCAAAGTTCAGTGAATGACAAGTAAAAGAGATTTGACAGATCTCAAACAACAAATGTGTAAAAAATTTACTAATTAAAAAGAAACATATCTTAAATATAAAATAAAAAGCTAAAATTTCAACTGATCATAGCCACGGGTTAGGCAATGTTGGTTACAGATTTTTAATACTAACGGATACAATCTAAAACATGTATGTTTAAGGTTATATATCTTTATAGCTTTACAATATTAGTCATGGTCTAGGACACCCTATGGCTGAGATCGTAGATTCTCTTATAACTTGGTGACTTTAGATCAAATTTAGGTCACGCCTATGTTGAAGATCGTGTTCAGTTAAAGATGAATATTTTACCTCTAAATCTTCACCAGCTCTAACTCTTATAATTATCCTAAATATACATACACTATTTCTCCTATTTAGGCTAGTTGTGTTTGCATCATACCATACTCTTCAAAAGGATTCTTCCTTGAATCGTTACCTACATCAATAGAAAAACAAGACTCTTTATACAAAAGGTACAATTATGAGTTAGTTACTATATAGAATACTCTTGATATTTCTCCCTTTTTTCACACTCCCTCGCTTTTTATCTTTATTCTCTTTTTCAATCTCAATTGGTTGTCATAAATTTGATTAGGTGTTAAAAATATATGGGTAATAGGTTTATTGTCCTTCACAAAGGTGTATTTATTCTTAAAGCTTTCATATCATCCTTTATGTCATATTATCACCGATTGTCTAATAATATGTGACCATCTTGCACATGAATGACATCACATAGTCTGAAATAAGGCTATTGACTCATTGCATTAATTTGCTTACTCTGAAAACACATTTCATAAGTTTTTTCTACGACACATTCATTACCTTTTAGTTCTCAACTTTGTCCAATGGATAATAAATTCTTGCTTTAAACTTTAAAGCTTCTCATCCTGCAAAAACTATTCCTTTCAACCAGAGATGAAATTGAATTACTTTCCTCCTAGTGAGGTCTCTGATCACAAAATTGTCTCCCCTCCCTTGGACATTATGAAAGAAAGAGCAAACAGATGGAACTCAACCAGTCTTGGTTTCTTTCTTGACAAGAGAGTAGCCTTTTCTAGTGATGAAACAATGGGCACTATATAAGTCAAATTCTCATCAGTACGAGTCAAAGGAATGGATCTCTGCCCTTTGATTTCCATATAAAGGACACGCCCAACATAAATATAACTAGAAGCAACATAGATTGCTGGAAGTTTTGTTAACAATAAGGATGTTCTGAGCTAAAGAACCAAGGAAAGTTATGTAGGCTGGACATTGGCATGTTTATAAAAAGCCTTTGCTTCTTCAGTTGTGAAGGCATAGACTCAAGCTAGAGGCGATTAAGCAAGAAAATATCCTTATTTGGATATATATTCATAAGGTTCCTCTAGATTATTAGAGAACAATTAGCCTTAGTCACCATGCCAACTTTATTGGAAAACCAATCTTGATGTATCAATCTGTTGTTGGGATTAGAAGAGCGAATTTTGCAAGAATATGCATACTAGTTACTTCAATGACTAATTTACTTGAGACAATCCCTTTCATCTTGAATGATGATCTTGAACCTTTTGAAGATCAATTGAGGGTCTCTTATGCTCGGAAGCCCCAAGCTACCGCGAAGAAAACCTAGAAGTCTATAGGAAGAGTGTTTGTTACTAGAAATTATCGGGAACTTATAGGAACTATCCAACATTAGGAGCAAATTAATAGCATTCCAATATAAGCCAAAAATGCTCCTTCAAATGAGGAGAACATTATTTGTATAGACGTAGCTAACTCATATAATAACATAACCACTACTGAAATTGATATTGAACCTATAAGGGGAGAAGTTATACCCTCAACTTTAACTTATATTGTGGAGACATCTATGCGACCAGATCCTAGAGTGGGGACATATAAAAACCAGTCACTAAATCTGAGCAAATTTTACTTAGAATCCTAATTGTAACAATCCCAATTGTAATTGTTATTCAATCAGAGAATGTCAAACAAAACTTTTAAATTATCACTAGGAGGAGATTAAGCAAGAAGAAGAAGACTCCACCTTTAGAGCTTATTACATGAATATCCTAGCTTAGAATGTAAAAGGAGAAAATGCTTCTACTTATAAGAAATAAGATTTTGCATAATAAGGTGTTAGTACCTGGTATTTTGGAGACTCAAATAAAAGAGAATAGTGACAACTTGCTGAATTATTTTCTAGCTCAATGGAAAGAAATCACAAACTACAATGCTCATCCCAGTGGTAGGATAATAATCCTCTGTGACTACACTGTTGTATATGTTTGTCTTAGAATTATTTCTCAACAGATTATTCATTTAGAGATCTCAACTAGGTGCTTACCTCAACCTATTTACATCTCCTTTGTGCATGCACACAATAACTTTTATCAGAGATCATTTCTTTATAACCAAATTAAGGATGCAATAACTTCCATAGATGGTGACTTTAATTCCATTCTAAAATTTGAAGAAGTTAAAGGTTATAGATCACTGGGAACTCCTTGTTCATATTTCAGAAGCTATATTGAAGTCTCATAACTAATTGACATTCTAACTAAGGGTAACTTCTTTACTTGGAGCAACAGATATCTAGGTGTGCATTCCATTAGGAAAAAGCATATCGTAGCATGGAAAATACTCAATAAATGTTGGAGTTACCCAAATGTTTATCTACTTACTTTTACAGTAACTTATAAAATCATACACTAGTACTAACTCAAACTAGTAGTGTAGTTAATCCTAGGAAACAATTTAAATTCAATGACCTCTTAGTCAATGTGACAAGCTTCAAAGATGCCATTTAGAAAGTATTAGGAGTTAGGTTTTTTGGTTTTAAGAAGTACATCTTCTCCAGGAAACTGAGCCTCATCATAATGGAAATGAAGATTCTTTTTAAAGACAATATTTGCAACACACACCATTTATTAAACACTGCTAAGAGACACTTAGATAATATTCATCAATAAATTTACAATAATCTTGGATCCATTTAGTTGTAGGACATGGAGAAAGTTGCTTTCCACAATTACTCCAGAGCCCTCTGGTTTGATTATTCCCTGATGAAGTAGAATCAAAACTATAATGGCTGAAGAATGGGGATAGAAATACCTCTTTCTTCCAAAGAGTTGTCATTGCTAGAAGAGCTTCTAATAGAATTTTATCACTAGAGTTCAATAACTCTCAGTTGAGTTCTCAAGTTGAATTGGTTGAAAGGGCTTTTAATTATTTTTTTCAATTGTTGAATAGGCCTTCTGGTGCTCATTATTCTATACCCCTACTTAAACAGATTCTGGAAGGTTGTCTATCTTCTTAAGAGGCTATACTCCTTTCTCAAACTATTACCATTCAACAGATTGAGAAAACACTAAAATCTCTACACCCTTACAAAGCCCTTGGTCCTGATGGTTTCAATGTAAATTTTTTCATAAAGAATTGGCCCAAGGAATATGGTGTATGATGTTGTTCTGGAATTTTTAACAATGGATCCCTATTGATGGAGAGTAATAAAACCTTCATTATTATTGTTCCTAAGATTAGATAACTCAATCATTTTTTTTTTGTTTTTGCCTCATCTCTTATTGCAATTCCATATATAAATTGAACTTTAAAATTCTAGCTAATAGGTTGAGAAAGTTGCTTCCTAATCATATTGGAGGATCACAAGGTGCTTATATGCCTGGGAAAACTATTCTAAAAAGAATGGTAGGACCAATTATTATATAAAGATTTATCTTAAGAAGGCTTATGATTGTGTGGATTAGGGCTTCATCACTAAGATTCTAACTGCCATGGATTTCCCAAGGATATATATCCAATGGATCACTCAATGTATCTCTTCACCTTGCTATAACATCCTTATTAATGGTCAACCCATAAACACTTTTGGAAGTTGTAAAAGAATTAGACAAGGTGATCCTATATCACCTTACCTTTTTGGTTTAGTGATGGAGGTCTTCAACAAACTACTCCATCAGGTTGTGGAGAGTATTAAGGGTTTCAAATTTCATTCCAAATGTATAAGGGTCAAATTATCTCATCTATGTTTTGCCAATGACCTTATTTTACTTTCCAAAGCTGATCCTAGTTTTGTATTAGCTCTTATTAAAGCTCTTAAGATGTTTAGTAGGATGTTTGGTCTTCAAATAAATTGCTCTAAAAGTGGCTTATTCTTATCCCATAAAGCTTCTAATTTGGAATCTCCTATGGTATTTATTATAGGTTTTAATAAGCAATAACTACCACTGATGTATCTTGGCGTTTCTATTTCAAATTCTAGACTTAAATTTATGGACTATGCTTGCTTAATTGATAAGATCAATCTCAAAATTGCTTCTTAGAGTTCTAGGAATCTCTATATTACTAGGAGAGCACAACTTATTGTATCCTTCCTAAACTCCATCAGTGTTTACTGGGTAGCTCACATTGCTTTCCCAATGAAAGTTATCAAAACAATTGGCAGGATCATTAAAAGGTTTGTATGGATTGGGTGTAAAGATCATCCTTGCAAGGTGAAGATTAGATGGGGGGGTGTTTGCGTACCAAAAACCAAAGGTGGTCTTAGTATAATCTCTCTCAAATCACTCAATAATATTCTACTTTCCGAAAGGCTATAGAGGCTCCTTACTGATAAGCAGGCAATGTGGTGTAGATGGATCCACATTTATTTAATTAAAAACAAGAACCTATGGAGTTTTAACTCAAATAATCTATCCTCTATGGATCTAATCCACATTTATTTTATTAAAAACAAGAACCTATAATCAGGGTTGCCCTAATTCCAACTCCTCTGAAGAATGAAATCATGCAAACTTGTATTAACTCAGATAATGATATCATCATATGAAAAACACATCATTAATGGTGTTTTCGCTAATTTATCTTACAGATGTGTGACTGTTAACAACTTGCCAATCCTCTCCTAGACAAACATAGTCTGGACTAGTCACCAACAACCTCGAGCATCTATAACCCTTTGGCTTGCTATGTTAAGCAAGCTATCAATTATTGACAAGATTGTAAGATTTACACATCTTATTCATTGGTGTTCTCTCTATAGAAGAGCTGAGGGAGACTTTAAATTATCTCTTCTTTAAGTGCAATTATGTCATAAATACTTGAAAATCATTAACACAAAAGTGCTTGATTAGTGACTTTCTAGATGACTTTATCCATATTAAGCTTTGGAGTACTAATATGAGATTCTAAAACAAAACCATCAAATGGTGTTTTTGCATTTCTCTATCTTTCCTTGTTATAGCTGTATAGGATTAAAGGAATAACATAATCTTTCATGAAAAATGCCTTTCCATTGAGAATTTCAATACATCTCTAATGTAACTAATAAGATCTCACATTAGCATCCATATGTATGAGGATTTGGACCTGGAATTTCTCAACAATACTTGGAGAGTGTAAAACATTTTTCTAATTGTAGTTTTTATGTTTTTTAATTGTGTTTTTGTTGTAAGCTTGAAGTTGCTCTATCTCTCTTGTATTATGCAAGTTATTTGTGCTAGTACTGATTCTTTTTAATTGCGTTTTATGACTTAACTTAATTTAACATTTCTCAAAAAATCAATTTTTATTTCAAATATACATTTATAAAATGAACAAAGATAACTCCAACTTTATACTTATATAGAGTTATGCTTTTAAAAATCTAGAAAAGAATAAATATGTTCACAAAATTAAGAAAAGGATTAAGTTATCAACATCATTATTACAATTTAAATATATACATCTATAAAATAGTAAGTACGATATAATTAATAAATAAATACAATTCTAGAAGTCGAGACATTATTAAATATTTGTTAAGTTGATTTTTATTTCAATATTAATTGTATGCCATATACATTTACAAAAGCAATATATAACATAACTTTTCTTAGAAGAAACATTTATAAAATCAA
>JANIHZ010000003.1:30186022-30197268 GCA_027478365.1 Erythroxylum rufum | reverse complement strand
CACAAGACCATCATATGGAAATGTGTAGTGCGTCATATTTTTGGACTTACCCAAACCATTTGATATGTTTATGTGTTCATGACAAGTTGATAAGAGTGATGCATTCATAATTTGCATACATATGAATTTCTGCACTGAAAATGGTTTATAAATGATTTTGCTTGTTACCAATTATAAAATTGTTACCCATGAGCATTAAGCTCACCCCCCTTTTCCTCCCCATAAGCAGGTGATGAGCAAGAGATCAAGTAGTCAATAACTAAGGCATCACTTCACTTTTGAGACATTTTGTATTTGAAGTAAATTCTGTAAAGCAAGGCTTTAGTTGCATTTTGAGTAACTCATGATTTATGTAATTTTTGTATTTTGGGGATTTTGAGACCTTATTTTAATTGTGGCTCGAAATGCCCTCTAAAGCTTTGTAAAAGAAACTCTTACCTTTTTATGTCAATGGAATAAGATTTGCTTTTGGCTCATGATTTTCTTTCACATTAATACATTTCATCGTTTAGTTTGCATAAGGCAAAAGTTAGTGTTCGGCCTCCAGGGAAAGATCTGGATTAATCTAAGTAGAAATAGGTAAATGCGCCTTCTAGAAAGTTATAGTTCTTTCTTTTAACTTTCCAATGGTATATAGTGGGGAACTTTTGACCTAGATGTTCAAAAGTTAGGGTCTTTAGAAGGGGAATTGCTTAGGAGTATCAAGTGATATTGTCTATAAAGACGTATCATCTGTGATGACGTCACTTCGTCTGTGATAAAGTCATATCATCTGTAGGAATGTATCGTCTGTAGGAACATTTCAGCTTAAGCATTGCATCGTCTTAAGTTGACTTTGCTTCGTCTTAAGTTGACCATATTTGTCTTAAGCGTTGCATCGTCTTAAGTTGACTTTGCTTCGTCCTAATTTGACCGTATTCGTCTTAAGCATTGCATTGTATTAAGTTGACTTTACTTCATCTTAAGTTGACCATGCTATCGTATGTTCCCGCATTCATCTGCTTTCTGCATTCGTCTGCTTTCCGCATTCGTCTGCTTTCCGTATTCGTCTGCTTTCTGCATTCATCTGCTTTTGCTTCGACTGTCTTCTTGCTATCGTCTGCTCCATATTTGACCCTTTAGACGATAGAATTTGTATTTGATATCTTCATGAAAGTTGTAGATCTTGAAGTCTTCTATCAAAAAGTCCTAAGATTATCCTAATCTGCTATCTCTAAAGACAATTATGCTAATTTCCCCAAGACAGGGCAATGTGATTAACGATTTGGACATACTTGATTCTTTTGGCCATAACTTCATCATCCGACCTCCAAAGGAAGTGATTCTTGGAGCGATAGATTCCTAATGCATTTTTCTATTCCTTCATAATAAATTTTTGGCTAATAAGGGTTCACTGAAATAACCTTACAAGGTAGTACTCATAACTTTGTTATGGGTTCTCCAAATGCGATAATTCTTGTCTCTAAATAAACTAAAGACATAGAGCCTCTTACGTTCTGAACAAGTAGAATTGAAGTTTGGGCTTTCCCAAATTTGGTTCAGAAATAGGAACAATGTATAGTTTTAATTTTATTCCTTGTGGGGGTACATCACCCTTGTGGGATACACATTTAGATGTCACTTAGGACGTCGGTCCCGTTACTCATGAGGGCGGGGTGTCCAACATATAATGCATGCTCAATGACAATCCCGGGTATATTATCTAAATTCACATCTTATGCTTATTCTCGTTTCATAATTCATACATGTCTAATTGAACTTAGGTTTACACTTCATTTGTGCATGATCATTCTAAGTTGACCATTCAATCCTTATCTTTTGTATGTGTCTAGCTTATTCTTAGGCTTACACCTCAAGAACACCTGGTTTTTCTAATATCATAAATTAATTTCATGTCATCTCTTTTCTAACATTATATTCTCTCATAATTCCCAATTCTCATTTACATTTACTTAATACATATTACTCAACTCCTTTGAATCATAACTACATTCATATGAACATCTTTATTCCTATTATATTCATGCCATTGGTACTTTGATATCATTAATTCATTCACTAAACTATAACCTCCGTTATAACTTCAAACATATCACACATTTAATCACTTAATCCAAGCATCATTCTAGGTTTAATTCAAGCTCCATTTAAGCATTATTTAAGTCCAAATAGACAGTGAATGTCTGTTAGGCAGACTTCATGTTCGGTGAGCAGACCTTCGCGGGTCACTTACAAAAATGTGAAATTTTGAGCATTTGGATAGCAAAATCTCTCCTCGGGTCTTCATAGAAGTTGTAGGACTCAAAGTCCTCTTTGGAGGAATACTTAAATGATCTCAATCTGAGATCTACAACAAAAGTTATGCCTCTTGCCCCAACATTTATCCAATTGCATGCTTATTATCCAGATTTCTAATTATGTACTTATTACATTCAACATCTTATGCTGGGTTTATCATTTCTAATTTAATTACTCATCATTTCCCCATCATTCTTAACTTCATTTCAACTCAGTATCACCCATAAACAAATTATAGTTCATGATTGCTCATGAACACTAAAAATAGAACATATACATATATACATTCATCATCAACTTGCTGCACATATTCATCTTCATTTCCACCTTCATTTCACTTCTAACTATCACCTTAGTTCATCTCATTTTAAGAACATAACTCAACATCTGGGTTAACATAACTTTCAATTTCATTATGTCCTTAATTCAAAACTCATAACATCTACATAACATCTCATCACTCATGGTTTTCATACTTTCAAAACAGAACACAAACACATGTATTCACCCATCAATTTACTGCACCCAGTACACAAATTCAAGTCAAAGTTTGAAACTCTTATAGATAAAATTTGAAATTAATGTCTTCATGCAAAATGTAGCCATATGTCTCTAGTTTAATCCAAATTAAAAACCATCCCATTTGGATATCTACAGATCAATTCATGGCTAAAATACCAATGCATATCCAATGGAAATGGTACAGCTAACATATTCCAGCACACAATAAACACCATTATCACTTTATCTCTAAACTTCCATCCTAGTTTTTCTCTTTTCAAGACACTACAATTGCCTTTTCTTTAACTTTAACACTCAATCCAATCCATTTCTAAAAGGACCAATGATCCACGTTTTTATACATAAAAAATAGAACATGAAAATATCCATTCACAAATTAATTTTTCTGCACTTCTTTCTACATCATTTTTAGATTCATTCGAACTCTAAATCATCTCTACATCAATTTATAAATCATTAATCATCATACATGTAAAAGCAAGACGTCAATGTATTTATTTCTTTACCCACGTTCTAGCATACATAAAACACCATTTTTTAATCTCTCTAACTATCATTATACAACCTTCTATTTAGACAACCCATGAAGAATAAAGTTTAACTTGATTTACCCTAAGCTTCTTCAAGAGTCTCCAAGAAACCCTAGCTCCTTCAATATACACGATCATCAACTTTTAAGGTGGAATAGGTTGGGCTTTCATCACTAAAGTGAAGACAAGTAATTTTTTGGAGTGGCTAGATGAAGGGTGTTAGCAAAGCTAAACATTGATGGTTGGGTTGGGAGAATATCGCGAGTGAGAGAAGAAGAGAAGAAGAAAAGAAGAGAAGAAGAAAACAAGTAGCAGGGAAAATGTAAGACTAATATGAAATATGGTCTTTCATATGGGTGTCGTGGGTTAAAACAAGTATTTGTCATTTGCCACATGTCACTTTCTCATGGTCCTCTTTTGGACTTTTAATCTGCTAATTCATTTGTCTCCAATTTTCAACCCAATTTTCTCCCAATTTTCAATGACACTTGTCATTAAATCTTAATGTCATTCATAAAAATTTCTACTGCCATTTGACTCATATTTTTACTGCCATTTATCAATTATCTTGCTACTTGGTATTTTTCCTAGTTCAAAAATACCCAGAATTTTAGAAAATTCTCAAATTTCACCAAAAATTCTAATTCACTACTTATACACTAAAACTCAATTTTTAAGAGACACGATCCATAATTCGCATTATAATCACATTAAAACAATCATTTATACCCAAGAAATTTCAAATGACTACATGAACAATTCATTGTAATGTGTGTAATAATCAAATTCACGTGTGTATGCTAACATTATGCATGAGCATGAAATGCATTTTTCTAATCTCTCATTGCTATTTTTTATTTACAGAAATCTAGGGTTCTAACCCTTAGTATGGAAACAAGATGTTACAAGGAAAGATTTTCATTGTGATGACTTTCCATCTCATTGTTTTTTTGAATCATACAAAGCCTAGGTTGATGGAGAATGAGAGTTGTACACAATTTAAGTTCCTTGCAAACTTTAACAATGTGAACCATTAAAAAGATACATGTTCTCGTTATGTCGTATACCCTTGATCCTTTGGGAGTTTTGCAAACTAATGAAGTTTGATAAAATGTATCTTTTATTGGGTTCAAAATCCAAAACAAAGGTTTGTTGTAGGTAAAAAGGAAACGTAAATCGATTAATTGGCTTAGAATAGATATTTAATATTTACCCAATTAGTATGGAAAAAATTGACAAGTTAGTACAAGTACTTTCATATATATTGCAACCGAAGTTTTCTTTTTCTGAAATGTAAGGTAACTTCACTAAAAAATTATGAAAAGTACAATAATAAAACAATTGGCTAGAAACATCATGGAAATTCAAAGGTAATTGTAAGGGAAGTCTACAAGAGCCTTCGGGGGTAAAGAACAAATCTACATTTGATAAATTAGAACAACATATGGCTTACTCCATTTTTTATGGCCTCTGATTTAGGGAGATGGACAACTCAAGATTTAGTCCTTTAGCCCTGACTACTAGTCTGAAGTTGAGATTAACTTTAGTGAAGATTTCATCCAAGTTTTTTGTAGTATTTTTAAAAATCATGTTATTCCTCTCTTGCCATATTTATTACATATTCAAAATAAAGCCAATTTTGAATAGCTTTTTTTTTGTCTACCTTGTTTTGAAGTTTGATGTTAGAAGCCCAATCTATTATTGCTTGCCAACTATTGGAGCTACAATGAACACCAAGTGTAGAAGAGTGTTGACATTCAAAAATAAGTGATAATGAGTTTCCAAGTTCGCTACACATAGTAAGCACTTCATGTTATCCATTCCAAACTTAATACTATCTCTTATTATTAACCTTCAATGAATTCCCAACTATAGTATAAAGAAATAAGAGGAGATGTCTTAGAGCTCTAGAACAGGTTGCACCAAGTGTATTCAAAGGACTGGCCTCTAAGTAAGTTCTTACTGCTATCGTGAGACTAATAAATATGGTCTTCCTTGTTAGTGGTAGGGATACATTAATGGATCATTTTTAAGATGTCAAAGAAACCTTTTACTAAATGGAAAGGCCAGTTACAAGATCCATTTTGTAGAAGATCACTGACTTTGGTAAAGGATGGGACAATTTCTCTTAAGGAACTAAAATCCATAACTTTGTACAATGGATCATCTTATAATCAATTGTGAAACTAGAAAAAAGTTCCTTCATCATTACTAATTTAGTGTTTGACACAAGGTTGAATGAAAGACCTACTTTTCAGGATGCACTAGAATGTGTAGGAGAATATGGGTTTTATCTTGACAATCCACACACTTTCAACTTAAAGGTGAACCATATGAATCCATTTCACCTATAAGTTTTCCTTCTCATTGCATAGTCTCTAAAGCCTCTTAGCCAATGAATATTTATCCATTAATATAACCAAGCTCACTCATGTACCACCTTCATTCTTAGGTAAATAAAGTGTGCTTCATTTAATGTTTGGAGCTTTTTTGCTTATGAATGATCCTTTCCAAATGAAGTCCTTAGTAGTTTTCATTATTCTTTTTATTAAACTTTTTACTAGTGCAAGATGAGAGCACCAAAAAATGTTGAGGTTATGGACTACACTTATAGGAAGTTGAATGTTTTCCATATGATAGAAACTTATTACACCAGGATTGAAGTCTCCTTTCAATAAAGTTTAGTAGAGGATAGTAATCCTATATAGTTAGGCTCTTGGTGGAGATGGAAACACTTAAATACCTAAAAGGGAGTTACTTCTGTTTTAGCCTTATAGAAGATATGGTTAGTCTATTTGTGTTACCCAATAAGTAGATGAAGCTTTTATTAGGAATGAAGCTTAAGCCTGAGACATTCTTAAAGAACGCAAATGAAGATGTAAGAGTAATGATGGAGCCTTGATCTTCCCCACAAAGCATAAGAAGATCATATGCATAAGCTAATTGTATTGTTTAAAGAGTTTCACATCTATAATAAAAATTGAAACCTAGTGATGTTGAGATCTTGATGGCAGTGATCTTGCTTAGCACTTCTATATTTATTGTGAAAAAAATATAAAGATAGGGGTCTTTTTGTCTGAGACCCCTTGCAGTCTTTAAAAGAAGATATGTTTCACCATTGATAGCAACTAAGGACCTTAAAGTGATATAATACTTTATCCAAGAAACAATTTTGTCAAGATAAACAAGTGCTTGTAAGGAGCTCATAATGAAATCTCAGTTTATAAAATCAAATGCCTTTGTAAAATCAATCTTTAAGGCATAACTTTTGATTTGCTTATTAGACACGTAACCTCTAAACACACCTTGACTAGGATTGATGATTTCAAGAAGTGTTGATTTTATTCTTTTAGCACTGATATTTCCAACAATCTTGTAAACTACATTATAACAAAAGGTAGATCTGTGATAATTAAGATTGGAGAGATTGTGACATTGAAAAATAAGGATAAAGTTTTTTTATAAAAAATTTTCCAACATCATTCTAGTGCTGAAAAAATTCCATAATTATGTTAATCATAGTTGGCCCATTTGAATTCGTGTTGCTTGAAAGAATTTTCCATCCAAGCCATTTAGTGCACAGGCTTTGTCATGATTGAAGAAGAATAGCATTGATTTATTTTCCTTAATAGCAACTTCTTCGAATAATATTAAAGTATGTTAGGGGGTCATAAAATGTTTAAGGGAATTGACAAATTCCTTTGGGATAGGTACAACCACATTCCTTGTTCCCATGATGTTTAAAAAATGAGCTCTTGCTAGTTCTTTAAGTACCTGTGGTCTCTAATTTGATTCCTATTGGAGTCATTCAGACATAGAATTCTGGATCTATTCTGTCTCCAATTGATATAGTTATGGAAGTATTTTGTGTTCTTATCTCCTTCTCTCAACCATTGGGTCCTGTTTTTTTAAATATAATTAAGAGTGGAAAGACTCCAAGGTGTTGTAATAGTTCTTATGCTTATGTTCTTCTCTACCTTTGAGAGTAGGATCTTAAAGATTTCTGTTTAGTGCGTCCTAAGCATAGTTGAGACTTTTGAGAGCTTCTACCTTATTGATCTTTAGAACGTCCTTATTATGCTTTAAAAGTCCTTTACACCCATATTTGATCTCCTCTAGATTTGACATACATATATAGCTATGATTGCTCTCACTTGTTCTATTTATTCCATTTTTAACTACTTATAAGAATTGAGGGTGACTCATAAGTGAGTTGAAAATTTTAAAGGAGCCTTTCCTTTCATTCTTTATTAGTGATTTATGAACTACGTATGTATTGTATGACTATACACGCATAAGTTGATCGCCAACATCTAGACATTGCCGGACCATCAAAGCAACAGCTTTTCTGGAATGTACTGTGAGTTAACCTAGATGTTTCTCACTATAATTGATTTATTTTTGGTTCAATTTTAGTTATTGAATTGTTACTTATATGATTGTTATAATTCCAGACATTATTGTTCTGAGGAGTTTGATATTCGAGACTGTATATGGAAGTGTTTTCAAATTGAATGTTAATTGTTGATTGTGTGATTATCCATTAAATGTTTATTTGATTCAACTTGAATGGTGAATGCCGAACTTAAATCTGAAGAATTTGATATATGACATGATTACATCAAATGAAAAGTGTTGAAAGCATATTATGTGAAATGATACATCTCATTACATGGATATGCATCATCAGATAAAGGAGTTGTGACTGCAGTGATCAACGTGAGAAAGAGCTTTAAGCTTAGAATTGTGCCCAAAGAGCCATAGGCTCAGTTAATAATGAGCTCGGTATCCACAATGGATACGGAACAGTAAATGATGTGAGCCTGGTATCCACAACGGATACGGGACAGTAAATAGGTGCTTGGTCACAACAAAGTAAAATGGAAATGGAGTCATATGTGCATTTTCATATTTATAACTTTACTTGTATCATATGAATGATTGAGATAAATTATTGGATTGTTCTGAAATGGTGATATGAAATGTTTGTAAACATGTTGTACTTATTAAAATATGATAGAAAGTGATGTGGGATTTGTTACTGAATGAGGTGATATGTTTGTTGAATTTGGTTATATAGTTATGATGTTTATATTCTAGCTTGAGTGAGCACATCGATGATGGTTCACTCACTAAGTTCGCAAACTCATCAAAATTGCAATGTTAATTTTCAGGTACATGGGAGTTCTAGCTTCTAAGGCAATCTAGTAGAATTCTAGTACTGTCATTTTGGGAATAAGAATGGCTTAGAGGTCTGGTCAACTGATATTTGAGGAGTCTAGTTAGCATGTTTTTAGTTAGCATCCCATTTCATATTGTACATTTTGTATAGAGTAGTAAACTCTCAAATGTTATATAATGTATATACATGGATTATGAATTGTAATCACATAATGTAAGTTTATGTTTGTGAATGTAATGGCAAGATTTGATCATTTTGAATGCTTGTGAAATTTTTGATGCCTTAAATAAGTTAATATGATTGTTCCAACATGCCATCATCATAGGGTATGTTCTCGAATATCCTTTGGATGTTCGGGCATATGCACTATGGAAGTGGTGTGTTACATCTAGCCTATATACCGTCTTAGTAACTTAGTTATGCCTCAAATTATCCATAAGTTTTCAAACTCCTTACACATATAGTAAATACTTAGACTATTAAAGAAGAACATAAAAACTCATAAATCATTATAAGAATATTCTAAACAACAACACAAAATCAAGATCTCCTTTTCATTCACACAAAACCCAAATGCATCAGAATCATACTATTAAAGCAATACATATGGTGGACATTAGTTGGACGACTTACCTGGATGGATGGACAACTCCAAACTACAAAGAAGAAGGATAAGCGATGCACTTCAACATAATATAGTGCCTTTAAAAAAGAATATTTCGTATTTAATATATGTCACTTGTTCAATGGTGGCTTAAAATAATATAAAAAGAAGGGTAAATTATTCAAAAATAAAAAATGTGTGTGAAATCTCTTTATTATTTATATATAAGAAATTTAAATATAATTGACAAAAAAGCATTATCAATTATAATAATCAAAATTAACCTTAATAATTTAAATATTCTATAAAACTTTATAAAACTAGTCTTTCATCAACAATTAATCAATTATGTAATAACAAATTAAATTACACAATTTAATTTATCAAAAATAATTTTAAAAAATCACTAAATATTTATTTAAAGTGTTTTTTTCTTAGCTAATCGATATAAAGCATGAGTCCTTGATAAGATTCCAATGTCCCCTTTTCTCTTTCATTTTGTTTATACAACAAGTTAGTATGTGCTTTACTCTATGAAAAACAAAGTTGTTCCATTGATAGAGAAAGATCAAGTGGTGCCAAGTTGTTGGAATCAATTTTTCATTGTTCCATTTAATAAATACCATCTTCTAAATGATGTTGATTTAGCAACATAGTCAACATCTAATAACTCCTACTTTATCACTGAAATTGTTGAAAATTACATAGCTCGACATGGAGTACATCAATGTCGACTAAACACAAAGGGGTGGTTACACACAAGAAGCTGAGACATGGAAATTTTAGATCAAGAACCCATTTTCAGTGCCTTCAACTTTTTGTAGAGGGATTCTAACCCTCGACGTCGTGGTTCATAGCCATGTGCTCTAATCCTCTGAGCTACAGGCCCCACCCTGTCTCCACTAGTTCCATTCCCAGGAGTACCCTTATCAATGAGTAAAGCATTGTAATGTGGTCAGTATAATACATGACTTGCATGTTACCTAGATAAGAAACTTGTAATACCTATAGAAGACATTCCATAATACCCTCTTATCATACCCTAACCAACTTCAAATTCCAAGTTGCACACAATCAACTATATTAGTATTTAAAAAATTATAGAAAAAAAGTAAAATCTCATAAAAGCTTATAGATACTCAAAGTGCACATAGAGGAGATGAAGTACCATAGTTTTTGCAACATCATACACTTGAACACAAGAAGGCATGCCGTTAATTTACTTGTGAATAATTGAGTTTTATTTAGAACTATATATTGACATCCAAACAAAAATGGGAACTCTTTTACAATAATCCTATCATTCCCTTGATCATTACAGCCTTGAATGTATTATTAAAAGCAGTCAATATTCACTATAAACTCTATTTGAATACACTTACATACGTAGACCACTCCCATCATTTAACATCAACATAACGGGCAATTCA
Source organism: Erythroxylum rufum (assembly GCA_027478365.1). Classification (NCBI taxonomy): domain Eukaryota; kingdom Viridiplantae; phylum Streptophyta; class Magnoliopsida; order Malpighiales; family Erythroxylaceae; genus Erythroxylum; species Erythroxylum rufum. Next base: position 30,186,702 of record JANIHZ010000003.1, on the reverse strand, counting down.
TCAAACACCTTATATGCATCAGAAATTCATCCCAACATCACAACCAAAATCACATCTTGTCCCTTGCATCGCTAACATTTATACATTAAAATTGTTTTTCAATCATAGAATACCCAAATAAACGAATGTTATGAAATATGTTATTTATTCAATACATCCAACATCACACATGAAATCACAGAGATGAAAGGCTGGAAGAATACCTTCGTCGAAGAACAAAATGATAGTGGCTGGAGAAGATAAACGCTAACGAGCAAAAGAGGAATCCACGACAGAGAAACTGGACAGAGGAAAAATGCAGGGGAGAGAAGGCTAACGAAGAAGAAGACGTAGGGGGAGGGGTTTTTTGGGTGGGTTTAATATAAACAAAATTGACATCAATTGGTGTTAAACAAAACGATGTCATTTTTTGTTTTATTTAAAAAGCTAAAGCCAAAGCAAACGATGATGTTTACCTTTAAAATTTACGTTAATTTTTTTTATTCTGCTAAGAATTCCCACCTTCTTTACTGACGGAAATTTTTTACCATCACTAAAGTCCATCGGAAATTTTGTTGAGATAATTTCCCTCTATATTTACTTACGGATATTATTACTGTTTGACCACGCGTCGTTACGCTGGTCAAAATAAAATAACTAGACTACAACTGTAGCAGTGGCGAGTCTAGGTCGATCCCACA
>JANIHZ010000003.1:30147267-30168321 GCA_027478365.1 Erythroxylum rufum | reverse complement strand
CCATTTATCCAATTTAATCCTACTTTAGGCCAAAATTTAATACCTTAATCAAACTTGAATTAATACTAACCTTAGCATAATTCAACTCCAATTAACTGATCTAAAAACTTCAAAAAATTAAACATGCCTCAAAAATAAATAACAGGTTTGGGGTCCAACAACAGTGGTCATGCTGAGCTTTTAGCACCTTAGACTCCTTCTCTTTCTCCATCTACAAGCCTTAATTTGAATCTTTATTGGAAGTAAGTCCTAGGGGGGCCTTCTAACATTTCTCTTCACTAACATCCTTTCATTAAGATATATGGTGTTTCTATTTTCTCTCCTTCATTAGATATCCTTAAGAAAGGAGAAAGAACTTGGTGTTGTACACTTATTTATTTTTCTTTGGGAAGTGTCTAGCTTTTTCTGTAATTAGGCTTTAGGCTTTTAAATACTAAAAAAATAAGGGACTTGAGGAAGTACCACTTAATATGGATAACATCTTCCTATTTATATTCTCCTTAAATGCTAGTGCTTAAGGGTCCTACAAGCTAACCCTTAGTGCTTCGATAGCTTGTCTCTTTTAGTTCAACATTGAATTGGAACTTTTTTCCTCAAAACTGCATAGACGCTTACCATATCTCTTTTTTCTCTAAGAGTCCCCCGAACTAATAGATCTATTATAATTGCTCTCTTCTAACCCCTGTCTCTCCTAGTTACCCCTTGCTTAATTCCTTAACTCTAACAAATTTACATTTCCTTACCTAAACTCACACCTTATGAATATTGTTGGTACTCCGGTAGCTCCCTTTCTTAACTCTTTATCTTATTTTCCTTTCCTCTCCTTAATTCCCAGTAAGCAATAAGGGGATGTTTATAGTTCCCCCACTCTTGGTAACACTTCAAATGCACAACTACTAAGTCCTATATCTAGTGCCCCCTTCCATTTTATCCCTCTAGGAACCTTAGCCTGTCCACTATAGCACCCACTAACATTATATAGTTGTTAATTAATGGTAAAGCTCTTTCCCTCTAAGTAAGATGATGGATGTAAATTATATTATATTTTTCTAGATGTTTAAGTGTTTTTCAAGTGTTTCTTAGATGATTATCACGTGTATAGGCTTAGAATTATGTTATTATTAATGTTTGTATGTATTATATGTGTTTTTTTGGTTTATAGAAAGAATTGGATCTTAATTTAATGTTTCAAGAGGTTTTTTACGTATTTATGAGTGTTGGAAATTAGGTAATTAAAGAATTAATTAGATGGAGTAAGAATGAAGGTGTCACAATCATGCATAATTGGTCATAATCGTGACAAAGATGAAAATCCTAGGAGCACGATCATGACTCTTATGTCACAATCTTGATAGAGACTGTCCAGGCATGAGTTTTTTCATTTGTTTTAAGGTTTGGGGGTATTTTGGAGCCATCAAAGTGGGAAAACCCTAATTACACCCTAAGACCCTAATACACTATTTAAGGACTTGAAACTTACCAAAAAATGTAGCAGCTAACATCAAAGAGAGGATTAAACGTAAGAGATCAAGAAGAACATCCAGGAATTCCAGCTTTCTAAATCAAGACGCAAATAGAGTTTTTATTCTTTTCCTTTATTTCTTTCATTATTTTTGAAGTGTAATCTAAATTCCAAGATGTTAAACATGTTTATGAAGTTCTAAATTTCATATTAGCATTTATCATGTGACTTTGATTATTGTTGATTTCAATACATATTCTAGTGTTTATGATAATTGTTTGTGCTTAAACTTGACAACAAATTGAGCAAGTGAGTCAAAAGTCACTAGTGTTAGATTGTACAATAAGAGTTGGGAATTTAATAGACCTACAATTATCAAATTAACAATCATTTAAAGAGAGAATTTGTTTGAGATATTAATTATCTATTATATAGCTTCAGATCTAATTGAAAACACCAAGGAAGTTTTGTGAACCAAAAGGTTGTAAATCTAGAATTTTTGGATTCAATTAGGGTTAATTCATTAGATCTTGAGATAGGGTAATCAATACCTTATGAAATCTAAGATCAAACACATAATTGGATCAGTAATAGTTAAAGAAACAAAATAAGGAAAGAATAAGTCCTAAGTATTAAATCTTGATCAAAATCCTAAATTAATTTGGCAACTCACTATTTCATTGTTTACTCAATTTACTTACTTTGTTTTGTTATTTGTTTCAATTTTTGTTATTTGTTTTATTCAAATAACATTGTGAATACCTTAGACAAAGTTAGGTTCAAAATCCTTATATAATCCTTATGGGAACAATATCTTTATATACTATAAGAAATATGACTTGGATTATTAACTTGTGATTATATGAAATTAAAAGCAGGGTCAGGAATAACATATCATATATGTTGTGATAAGAATTGTCACATAATAGAACTAGGTGTTACATGAGATGTGATTGAAAATGATGTTACTTGCCTAGTTCAAGTTTAGTTGGTTTGTTGAGTGACCTAAGATCAATGAAATTTAAAAGTGATCTTAGCCCACTAAAGAGAATAAAATAATTGTTTCGAATAGTAGTAAAAGCTATTATTTTCAATAAACTATTAGGAGTAACTAAATAAATTATTAAAGTCTTAATCTTATTTGGTAGTCATAACGTATAACCATTTACTTGCTTACTTTACGTTTTTTTGTTCCAACTATAAAGTTCCTTTATTTAGTATAATTAATATCGAGTTTTAAAACACCAGATTTTTTAGACATAGGTTAGGTTTTGAGAAGAGTTATCCAAAAGGATAAATGAAAAATTGTATATCCATTATATCATTTTTCTATACTCCCTGTTGAGGATATGGTGACAAATTTTTAGAGACATGTCAATATCTTATAGATAATAACATATGATAACATTTTTAGTTGATTAATGTCTCATAAACTTTAATGACAATATGTAAGACGAATGTAACACAGAGATAGTATAATACAAATATTTACATGAAGTGGAGTTGAAAGATAAAGTACCTTGATTAAATTTACTCAATTTAGCTTACTAAAAGTATAAATATGGACAACAATTGAAGGCATTTGCTTAGATATGTTACTAGCCACAATTAAAAAATGATTGCATGATTTTTCTTTTCAATACATGACATGATTGAGATCATATATATTTTTTGATTCATGCTTATAAGTATTTGATACTGAATTTGGATTCAACATTGTTACAATGTTCAATGAATGATTAGAAATAGATTGTTGAGAACAAATAGTTACTCCAAGGTTATACAAATATTTTGTATGTGTTGGATCAAGAGAGACTTATACTTAATATAAGTGGCAAGAATACAAAGTTAGATAACTAAAATTATCACTTATACTTAATATAAGTGGCAAGAATATAAAGGTAGATAACCACAACTATCCATTTTGCCATATTAGTTAAATCAACATAATGAGAATTATAAAGTTTCATAGAAAATAGATGTATCATTTTGATTATTAATCATATGAAACTTATGAAACCTATTAAAAGGAAGAATGACCAAATCAACTTTTGGTGAAAGGATAATGATAGTATTAAATTGTTAAATTTTATGCATATAATGTGTTGGATATAGCAACAATTAATAAAAGAATGATACTTATGTTTCATTAGATTAACTAATGAATTTATATGATATAGTAATATTTATTAAAAGAAATGTTGATTTAAAATTTTGAAAAGTTTAAATCATTTAAATTTGAGTGAAAATTAAGCATTAAGAATCATAAAAACACTTAAATGAGATCAATGTGGTTTGATTTAAATTTTCTTTGTTAGCTAGAGGGAACAAGATTCCTTAATGAATACCTCTACATCTAAATTCCATAATCATATAGATTTGTGAAAGGAGAAAAATTCTACATAAGATATTCTATACAACAATATTTATTTCTTTTATAGTTAAGCCTAAAACAATAACTTACCTATAAAATTTTCGATTAAATTAATTAAAAAGATTTCATATTAGATATGAAGTGGTATGACTTTGTAAAAGTTGAAGCTATTGATTTTAAGATGTGATGTATAGTTAAAGCACATACTATCCAATGAGTTTAGAATTAAATTGGATAGTAGAAACTTATAAGATATCCAAAAGAGTTAGACATGATCTTGCAAACCCTAATGAATAATATAGTTGTTTTAGTGAATACCTATAGGTGACTGTTCTCAATAATTAGTAAGAGTAAAATAAAATTTAAAGTTTCAAAATCTTATGACAGTACATCCAATTAAAACTAGTGCATTAGTTGATACATTTGATATGTAGTGGGAAGGTTATAAGATATTGAGAGATTTCTTTCATGGTGAATGCAAAGAGTTTGCATTGGATGTGATTGTGAATTTATCTTATCTATAAGAAGGTTACTGGGAGTGTAATTCTACTCTTCAATAGGCATGTGTAGAGACATATTGCTTATAGAAAACAAAAAGAAATCATATTTTTAATTGTCGAAAATACTATAGTCCTTTAATTGTTGAAAATATAATAGTCCAAGTATAACTCTAATTATATATGAAAAGACATCAACTTAATTTTAGGAATTATATATATGGATATAGATACGAATGTTGTTTACCTATTCTAGTCTTACATAGATAGTGTTTAGTGTTTTAGATGTTTGATACTTGTGAATTATTAAAGATATTCATTATCCTATATATGAGTTGATATTTGAGTTCAAGATTATGTAGATAATAACTTTAGAAGTAAATCTGAGTTAAGCTACATTTTACTTAGAAAAATGTTGTGTTAATATTAGAAAGGTTTCAATATAGCATCATTGCTAATTAAGCATATTACATCTTTTATTTAGTGGAAATGATTATTTTAATCAATATCTTCTTCAATGAACTTGATGTAGTTCTTTGCATTTTTGAAACAATAATGTACTATAGAACATTAGAGTCATTGTGCATACAAAAATCTAAAGTCTCATCAAAGATCCAAGTATGCATTTAAGCAATTTCTTTTAATTATAATGATAATCAAGATATAAGTTATAAGATTTAAGCAAGTACTCACTATAAAGAATCTTGCAGAATTCTCTAACTAAATTAATGTCCTAATAGTAATCGTCATATGGAGATATAATGTAAGATACTTAAAAAAGTGACTTAATGCAAGTGAGATTACCTTAATGTATACCTTAAAGCCAATCGGTTGGTCATAAATATTGTGACATAATTAATTTAAACCATTATTTTTATTTATGTATTTTTTAATTCTATTTGATATTTTAATATTAAAGGTAAAATCTATCGAATAATTGTTGTGAAATCAAAATTGTAATGAAATCATAATTATGAGGTTCAATTTGCATTTATTTATTATTCTAAAATTGTTCTTAGTTGAAGTTTCATCAAGAAAAGATGTTGATGAAACGCTGTAATTAGCACACGCAGTATCTTTCTTTACTATAAAGAAAATAATTAAACATATAATTAACGTATAGAAATACTTGGATAGATGTGTCAACGTATATTAGAGAACTAGTTCATTGAATAAATCTAATTATGATAATCTCAAATGGAATATTACTTATATATCTATGGATTTCCTCGTTATGATTATTAAATAATTGATCCTTAGACTTGAAATTACCAAAGCATCTAATGTAAGAATTACTATATATTGATGCTACTTATGACATATTCTATTTATGGCTATTCATTCAACAATACTTGGATATAATATGAATCGTATAGAGATAGTTGAGTAAGTCAATAAAGAATTTGCTACTCTAAAATAAATAGAAAGAGTGTTATGATGTTCTAAATTAGTAAGGATTAAAGGAATTATTTGGTCAAAGTGAATTAAGATTAGAAAAGTTTTTTTTAATATCAATATTAAATCAATTACTAATCAGCAATAATGAACATAATTGAATTTAAAAAGAATAGATTCTAAATTCATATTCTATGTCTATTTAGAACATTGGATGAAAAAATAATTAAATTATTCATCATAATTATGCATATATAAATTGAGTTAAACTACTTTAATATTCCTAATATTTAAATGGTCATAATATATTGCTATATGTCAATTTTGATTGTCCCCACTAGCACTTCTACGCAATAACTTTACCTTTGTGGTTATAAATTGGAGAAGTGGAGAATTAATGATGAAGGAGATTCAAGTTATGTAAGCAGTTAAATTGAACTTAAAAAAGCAGTTAAAAATAATTTAAATTAAGTTGAACTTAATTATGATGTTTAAAAAACTTCAAAGAACAAGTATAAGTTATTTTCATCTTATTAAAGTTAAATTTAATTAGATTTTAACTTTAATTATAATTAAAAAAGTTTAATTTTAAAAAGAAAGAAACTTTTTTTTGTCTTTCTATGTAAATAAGAGGAAGGCATATTTTCCTCTTTAAGTTTGTTTTGCCCTTTCATATGGATATTGTTAGATGCTACGTAAATAGACAATTTGTAGTTGATAGTTCGATAAAAATATGACAGGATTCAAATTATGTACGTTTTAACATTTTTACTTATAATTCATATTTTAAAAGTTATTCAATAAAAGTGATTCAATTAAAAAATTTAAAAATATTTTTGTTGTACACATGATTGGATTAAGATTAGTTTTCCAACATTATCTTTGGTTTCCTTTTTAACTTATCCAACATTAAAAGTGGTAAGATAAATGCCATGAAATAACGATCTGATTCACCGGTCAATTCCCATCTTATTATATTAAATTTTATGTACACATTTATTTAATGTCCAAACGTTTAATAAGAGTAAATGCCAAAGAGTTGAAACTTGAAACACCCAATCGAATACAGGTGCTCCAACCCCGAAATGGCAGACCTGTCAACTTTTATCAGGTCTTTGGATGTAACAAATCAAGAATCTAAGGAAAAAGTGCGTAAAGAGAACAAGCAAAAAGAAAGATACAGAGGAGCAAAAGTACTTTTCTTTTAAATCCTTAATTACATGATAGGTGTAAGAAATGCATGCCCAGCGGCAATTTTTTCCAGCACAACTCCTCAAATCCACACTCCATAATCAACCTTAACAAAAGCTAGCTCGTATGCATCTCTTACATCCATGATTTATGTCACAACCAAAAGGAAAAGAAAGGAAAACAGAAGGGAAAGACGCATATAAGTGGAAAGACAAAGTTAAACCGGAGAAAAACGAACATTGAAGACCAAAACAGTTAGAAAGTAAATCGGACCGCTACCCTCAATTCCCCGCGATGCAATTATAACAATCTCCCATTTCTGCCCCTTGGGCTAGAACTCGGGAGAGTGTAATTGCAAAGACTTTTGTTTTCGTGTGTTCTTCTGCCATCACCTTTTCAACCGTAATTACAAAAGAACCTTCCTCCTCCCATGAGCCACCGTACTGCCCACCAGTAACCGACACCTTCACCCACCAGCCCCCGTCGGTGACCACCCATTGTTTTGAGTTCTTACTTCACCCAAGTTAAGAAGTGGAGAAGAAAATGGTAACAAATGATCAATAGCAAGGTAAAGTTGCTACGCGTTAGTGGATATAGGGCATTATGGGACCCGATGGTCGTATAAAAAGGTGAGATTGTAGCTTTTGGTTTTCGTGTGAGTGGGACTTCTACAACAAATATTTCTTTTCTTTTCATTGTTTCTTTTGGGATCAAAGGTGTGTTTAAATTCTTGGTCAAGGCATGTTTGTGGGGAATGCAAATAACTCCACCAACTCGATTTCCGAGGCCTTTGTAATTTTCATATTCATTCTCGCTGAGAAGAAAAGGTAGTATTGATGGGGTTTATTTATCCGTGTATGTAAACATGCGGTTGGCTCACTCACCAGCAAAGTTTTTTTTTATAATCGAAGTCGTCTCTTCATGGCCAACTTTATAGTTTAATTACCATATTATTGATGTGGCTAGCTAGTAGTAGTTTCATGGGCCAACTTTTGGCTAGTTATTACCTTGAATACTGTACTTGGCAATTGTTGAAGACAATTGGACCAGGAAAATATCGCACTTGTCTGAAGTGTTCGATTTATATAGCAAAGCATGATTGAGCAATGAACAATTCACTACAATAAAGTTGATATTTGGTTATGGAAAAAAAATGTAGTTAAATGTGTAAGAAACATCGCCTATAATTTTTAGTTACACTATTGTTTTGTCATTCAAAACGTTATCAAATTTTCATAGTTGAAAATTATACGTGATATTTTCAAAAATCATCACCACTATTTTTTTACTACGTTTTGTTTTCGTAGTTAAAAACTATTAGCTACATTTTGAGAAATCATTGCCAGTAGTTTTTGACTTTGCTTTTTTTTAGCTAAAAACTATTAACTACATTATAAAAACATAGCTAAAAACTTTTGGCTGCGTTACTCGAACAACTAATTAGTATTGTCTATGTCGATAAACTTGTAATATTCTAAAAAGCTTAGTTAAAATATATTTAAAATATTTTGAGTATTGAAACAATAGTTTCTAATTAAAGCAAACATCACATAATTTTACTATTCATAACATAATCACTCAGCAGTTACATCTTCATCAATTTTGTAATCTGAGAAAAAGTATTACATTTAAGTTATAATACAAACAGGAATTGAAAGAAAAAAGTATAGGAGATATAACTAATGTCCTTTTCTTTCCTCTTCATTTTTATCATAATTCGGGCCAAGTAATCTTTTGAATAACATATCATGTTTTGCTATTTTGGCTCAAATTTCTTATAATGTAGCCTTAAGCCCCTTGTTTTTCTCTTAAAGTTATTGAATGACTGTTTTATTTGATAAGGTTGAAACATTTGACTTAGAGTTATAGTCAAGACTTTTGATATAGCCAAAACATGTACTAAGTACGATATTGCAAATGTCTTATACATTGAACTCATTCCCCTCAAGCATATTTTTATCTAACAATTCTTGCATCTTATTCTAAAATTAAAAAATTAAAATCAATATTCAATCCAAATATTATTACTTACTACTACATTAATAAATGAACAAAAAAATTGAACAAATTTGTATACTTAAATGGTCGTTTTCTGCTTCTTCTAACATTCACCTTTTATCTTCCTTATAGTGAGTGACTTTATATAGTGTGATCCTATCACACTCTTGTCTATGTAGTTTCTTTTCACTCTGTTTTATGAAAGAAAAATACAAGGCACAATAAATAATTTAGTGTTTATTGATATAATTATAACTTGCAAACAAAGATCTTACATATTCATTTCAAACAACTATAAATGATTTTGACCCTTAAATATGAGGTGTTTTCAATTTAGCTTTACTAACCTTTGCCTTCTCTCAATTTCCTAAATAAAGAAAAAAGATTGGTAGTCGTTAAATCATCTAATAAGATTAAGGAAAGCAAACGTGAAGGCAAATAAAACAAACCTGAACTTTTGGGTCAACCTAATAATCACACAAACTATTCCAATTTTCTTGAGACATTTGTTTGGGAATATGTCTTCATGCCTCCACATTATATGAAAAAGATTTATAATATTGATGCAACTTTCCCTATTCCTTTCTTTTAATAATGAAGTAATACAACTTCAAACATATAGGTTCTTAATATGCACAATATATAATTTCAACTGTGAACAATAAGTAAAAGTGTAATTAATCTTAAAATCATTGAAGCAATATTACAAATAGTTAAATATATTGAAAAATTACTGCAACTTTATCCAAATCATTTTCAAGTAAGTTATCTTCCTTCAAGTCCTTAACATGCTTCAGTAAAAAGTAATTTTGTTCTCATAATAATCCCCAACTCACTTGACATTTTTGCAGATTGGATCTTATCTACAAGACAACCTTGCTAAGTATTAGTTGATAACTTGCAATTCATTGCAGTATTCATTCATTGCAATTCACAACCTCTAGTTTTACCTCTACATCTATTTCTAATACTAGCATTAGTAGCTGACAACAAATCGATAATGATAAGGAAATATTAGAATATATAAATATATATTTAAGCATAAGTCTATTTGTAGGTGCTAAAGATTAACAAACTTGCGCTAGTTGCTTCATTGTTGTCTGAGGAAGAATGATGTTGTGTATGACTAATTTCATTGATGTCTGAGGTAGAATTTTGTTGTTAGCTAGGAATTGAATTGATGGAACCAATTGATTGATCTGGTTGAAGTTACAGAGCCCTCTATTCTATAATTTCCAAAGTTTTCACCTTCTTCCCTTTGTTTCTACCAATTGACATTATATTAGATATTTATAAGAAAAACATAAATTTTAGTAACATTAAAATACATCCAATCATCATTATCAACATACATTCAATCATTAACAATAATCACATTAAAATAAGTAAAAATAAATATTACACACATTAACAACATAAATGTTACTAACATTACATTTGAGACAATGTGAAGATAACTTTCATGATACATCAAATCATCATTATCAACATACATTTAATCATTAACATTAATTGCATTAAGATAAATCAATCATCAACATTATGCACATTAACAACATAAATGTTACCAACATTATGTTTAAGACAATATAAAGAGGACTTTCATGATACATCAAATCTTCATTATCAATATACATTCAATCATTAACATTAATTTCATTAACATAATTCAATTATCAACATTACACGTATTAACATCACAAATGTTACGAGCATTACTTTTGAGACAATATTTAGAGTACTTTCATGATATGTCAAATGATTATTATCAACATACATGCAATCATTAACATTAATCTCATTAACATATGTCAATCATCAACATTACGCACATTAACAACATAAATGTTACCAACATTATGTTTTAGGCAACAGAAAGAGCACTTTTATGATGCCTTCAATCATCATAATCAAGATCTTGAAATCTACAATCATTAACATTAATCTCATTAACATATGTCAATCATCAACATTACACACATTAACAACATAAATGTTACCAACATTACGTTTTAGGCAATAGAAAGAGCACTTTCATGATGCCTTCAATCATCATGATCAAGATCTTGAAATCATCATCATTAATTGCATTATGATTCAACTCTTCATTGTTATTATATTTAGCCAAAGTATCATGATTGTCATATAATTTATCCTCAATATATCTTTATTTGTTTCTAAGACAAGATTGAATTGTACTTCATTTGCTTCTAGTATATTGGGATCAAAATCTATCATATAGAGTGACAATATATCCACATCTTCTATTTCTAAGTCTCCATTATTCAACTTCGATTCAATCTCTTGATATACTTCATCACTATCTTCACCCATTGGAACATTTTCCTTTTCACAAAAATAAAAAAGATTTCAGTGTTGAACAACTTTTCAATTATTGCATAATACAGTTTCATTGAGATAGAATACTTGCTTCACTTGACTTACAAGTACAAATGGTTCATTATCATACCATGTGTTATTAACGTTGATTCTAGTAATATTTTCATTTATTTTTATGTTAATCCCTTTGTAACCAAGATTAAACCATTTGCACTTAAATAGAACAACGTTTTTGTCCTTGATGTATTGCAACTCTGTTATTTCTAAGATGACACCGTAGAAGTCAATAAAATTATCCTTATGCTATCCCACAATTTTGGCTTCTAAGTCAATTGTGACAATCTTTTATGTGAAATCTAACTCTATTAATAATGTAACCTGTATATATTTTTCCCATACATATGAGGCACACATGCCAAAACATATAACGAGGAAGAATCCTTAGGTTCCATGGGATTAGTGGTATCCATGTCTATGATAATTTGAAAACATGATCCTAAAAGAATAGATTGCGAATAAATGCTTTTTTATTTTTCCAAACAAGTCCCTGAAGTCTGATACCAAAGTGTTGGCTTGATGTGGACATCAGGTAGGTTTTTTAGTTATCACCCATTCACCCTACAATTCCACTATGATTTTTTTGTTTCTGATTCACATTAGCTTCTATGTACTACCACATTGATCCTTACAATAATCTTAAACACCACAATCAAAACAAATCACATATAGTCCTTCATTCATATTCATCTTATTAAAGAAATTTAAAGACTTATCAATCCTTAAATTTTTACTAATCTGAATCCGTAAATATGAGAGGAAACTTCCATGATAACATTCAAGGGGGAAATTATGAGCTCACAACCAAATAGCTACAAACTCTATCTTAGCCTTTCAAGTATTAAAGTTTGATCATCAAGAAGGAATAGTAAGGTAGTGATCTAATATCATCCATGGACCGTCAAATAAAGGTTTATTTTGTTCAACTTTGATGAAAAAAATGAAACAAATAAAATTTATTTCTTATGTCCATAATAGTTGACGGTTGGGTTGGTTTTTTAATCATTAACTATATGGAGCCTCGATATATTTAACCTGCAGATTCAATACCCTAGAGTGCTTGTAGCATATGTACTAAAATATTATATCCAACTTTATGTTCAAAGACTTTGATAATCCAAGCCATCCATAATGTCTTATGCATCTCCCTTTTTTACTTCTTAGAAATTACCAAAGTGGGACAATCTAGATCATCCTTAAATTCGATGTTATAGATTCTTCATCATCTGAAAACTCCTTATTCATGTCATCAATTGACTTGATTGGTGTAGAAAGAACACCACGAACCATTTGGAAAGTCATACGTCTACTAATGAATTTCCTTTAAACCAAGCTAAGAATTGAGAAATCAAAATCATCAAAAGCCATGCCTTCATCATCCCCCCTTTGGCTTTCTTAGCACTATATGCTATCAGATCAACTTCTTCAATCAAAAGCTCATTACCATTACTGAAATATTGTGATAATACTTTTTTAGTTATTTTTAAAACTTGACAAATTTTTGCATTTGTTCCTAATGCATATATTATCTTTGATGTGAATAGGCTATTAGTATATACTTATGTCTATGTCACTTCAACCTTCATAATTGGTACTTCAATAAGGAATCTTCTCAAATTTTTGTATTTTCAAGTATAATGTTTGGTTAATTAAACTAAAGATCATTATTAGTAAACTAATTTATAAAGAAGGTAACTAATCCTTTTAATTGTAGATAAACTTTAAGTTAAAAGAAAACAAGAAATACTTAAATTTAGCTCTTACCTTATTTCTATAAAGTCCTAAATAATATAATTTTTATTTTTTTGAAAGTAAATAATGAATTTCATATTTAACTAATAGAGTCATTACAATTCAAATCACTCTAAATCTATAGAAGGCACCCTAGCTACCCTTCTAGAACTACAACATCTTAATATGAGTAGTATATTTTGCAGGTTCAGTCTCATTTTTATCTTTCTTGTGATGTATTCTCTTTAGGAACTTGTCAAAGCAGTCATCCTTAGTTTGGTCATTTACCCTATCTAGTTATAATTCAAGATATAATTAGCTTCCCCAAATAGTTTGGCAGTCCTTATTCTCCATATATAGTGAACTAGCATAGCAAAATTAGCTTTGAATAACTTGTAATCTCCTTCCAAGTTGCCTTTCACCCTGGTTGTTTATGTAAGAGCATCTATCCATTTCTAGTTATTCTCCTTTAGATTGAATCCTAGTAGAAATTATCTCCAAAATTGATTAGGTGATGAACATTTGAAGAACAAGTGATCTAGTGTCTCCAAAATGTCTCCACACAGTGCAAATTTAGGAGCAGGTCCCTGAAATTTCAACTTGCCTGTTGTTCCCAACCTTTGTAGTGATGTTAACCATAATATGACGAAGTGAGCTGGTGAAATCTTTAAGTCCTGGTTGATTGAAAAGGCTAGCTCTATTTCCCATTTTGGACTAGCATATGAATCTTAGTATTCTCACGCACTTAACCTCTTAGGTTCCAGAAGTATGGTGTAAGTTATAGTGGCCGAAAGGATGCCAGTTATCATCCCAACACCTCATATCACTTCCATTTCCAATAATGTGCTTGAAATGGGTTGCAAAAGTTGTCCAAAGTTCAAAATCTAATGAAATGCATAGGATTGTGTAGGTTTGTCCTTAATTAAAACAAAATTTAGTTATTCATATATAATTTTTTATCACGAATAAGCATTACATTTAAATATTTGAAAGTTATATATTGTGAATGGAAATTTGAGTTTAGTTAGTGGCTTTTAAATATTTCACACACTCTTTTTGTATTTCGTACCAAACTACTGTTAAAAGGACAAATAAGTCTCTTTAAAAATTTGTTAATTTTTAAGGCTAGAGTATATTATAAAATTTAAACTTTACCTAATTTTAAACAAAACTAGCCAAAATTGCCAAAAATATCATTTAATACTCATACTACTAATTTGATACAAAAAAAGAAAAAATTTCGTTAGCTATTTTAAAGTTGGCGCTCACTTGAAAGTTTCTCTGGTTCTTTAATAAGATTGTCACCAGAGGATGAATCAATTTTTTCTCAAATGGTAGTGATTCTTTTGATCCTCTTGTTAACTATATAGTTAGATGCTTATAGATGAGAACACAGAGGACAAGACTTTTATGTTCGATCCATTGACATTAAGAGACATATAATGGTTATTGTTTGATTCATTTTTATTGTCTCCTAATTCACCTTTAACTTCTCTAAGATATGAAAGCCTATATAGTTCATTAGTAACATTCACCATAATGGCTTTAGTAATATCACTAGAAATAATGTTGGTGTTGATACCCTACATTTTGGAGATATTGATTAGGTTGGAAATGTTCAAGATGTGATAAAATCAAAATGAATTGTTCAAGATATGAATCTATCTCCATAACAAACATATCTTCCTAGAGAATACTATTTTTAGTTTAATTCTCAATTATATACAAAACTTTAAAGAAATTTTACATATGAGAGTAATGAGCTTACTAATTCTTTTGAAAGTTAGATGTCGTGAAATATGTTCAATTATATGAAATTTGTGCTATAGTTTAAGAAGGGGTTAGAGGAAGCTAACAAGTAAATCCCTAAAAGTACTTAATTGGTTATTGATCTAAAAAGCAACACGTCATCTATGATACAGAAGGAAGAGTATTTAAAAGCGTTAGTGAGAGAGAACTTAAAGATCAAGAGGACCTTAAAAAGGATCTAGGGGTAAAAAGAATCATGAGCGAGAAGATTTAGAACTAGAAGAACATATGAGCTATAAGTATTCGATAATAAACATTGAGGATCATTAGTTACTGGAAATTTTTTATAAGGTACTACTTTTCAAATGTGGAGAATATTCATAATTTAAAATAATTAACGAAAAGGGGTGGAATTTAAAATGGGTATGGAAAATACTTCTTCATTTTGATTTTTTTAATTATTGAAAATGCCAAGTGTATGCTGAAATGTAAAGTAACTATCTTTTAACCCCTTATCATTGAAAAATTTTGTTCTTAGTTATTTGTGTGCCTTGATGAATGTCTAGCATGATTTAGACATGAGGAATCCATATCAAATGAACCAATATGACTCAATCACGTGAGATCAAGTATAGTTTGAGCTTTGTTTGGCTTCGATAGACCATAATGCATTGATTAACTTACTTAGGGTGAGTTAGACTTGTCTTAGACATTTTTGGTTATACTAAAGATGAAATGGTACTCAAATGATGAATCATAGATGAATAAACCGGACTATGAGTGTGCATTAGTTGGACTATATATGAATTGATTCAAAATTTGGCTATCCTTTACCTTTAGATGAAGATCATTAGCGATGTGGTAAACTTAATGGGCCGAAGTATGAAGATAGTGGGAAGACATGACAAATTACATGAATTGGAATGATGTGTCTTTAGCTTCAATTTAATATATTTCTTTAACATAGGTAGTGGGTAGATTGTAAAAGATGTATATCATTCACTAAAGTAATGCCTAAAGTATTTTGATACACCAATCACCAACTAAATTAGTGACTTAATGGTCTTAGTATCCACTTTCATGTGTTCTTATCCAATAAGTCTCCAAATGTATATAAATATCTCATTTAAGTAAAGGCTTCATCACTAAGAAAGTTGGAACATTATAACCCTTTTTATAACTAATGTGAGATTTTATAAAGGTTGAGATTTTGCTATAAGCTTTGTTAATATTTCTCTTCTTGGTATTGTATATTTTTGTTGGCTAAGTTAATCACGTTATTTTGTTTAAGCTATTATATAAAACACTTTAAATAGGAGAGAAATATTAAATTAAATTATGGGAGCTCAACTGCTATACTTAGACATTGGTGCATTTTAGAGCGAGCTTAGTGTTTCCTATGAAGTCTTTATAATAGTTGGTATCAAAGCTCTATAAGTGAGCCAATAGTAAGAGAACAATCTTAATAAGCATGTTACCCAAGTAGAAGTACTTATCAATCTTTTGCGTATTAGTTAGGAAGAAGTCATTTCTTATCCATCTTAATTTGAAGTTCCAAAGAGAAAAATTCAAGCATTGTAAGATTAAATAGCTGACTTGATGGAGTATGAGAAAACTAGTTTCAACATAACAATTATCAAATGCATTTTGCTAAACAGGATGTTATTCATCCTAAAAAAATTTAATCTAGGTTCATAACCAAAAATTCTAAGGAATTTTGAAATGGTAAGGAACTTGAAAACTTCTTATAGGATATTTTCCTAAAAACGCTTCCTAGTTTGTTAGAGATTCATTAAAATGGTTAAAGTAAGATGGAGAGATTCATTAAAATGGTTAAAGTAAGATGGCTTAGTAAAGGATTACATTAAGCAATTCAATTCTTCAATATTGGATATTGAGAATATTTCAAATAAGGGCAAGTTATTTAACTTCATCTCTAGCTTACAACCTTGGATATAGATGGAGTTACATTAAAAGAATATTAAGGATGCTATGGGTGCTATTGCAGTTGTGAATGCGTTGGTAGATTTCAGGGTTCCTAAGGAGACTAAAGCCTCCTCTAATTCTCAAAAGTTAAAAGCTAATAATTACCAGTCGAAGTATGAGGAGAAAAAGAAGAAACATCGTGGTGACAAAAGAAGGATGATCATAAAAGGAAGTCGAAACAGACATCCCAAATAAGATAAGAAAACTTTAGGGAAAAAATCATAGTTATTTCTTATACAATGCTTCTTATTATGCCAAATATTATATGAAGAATAAGATATTGAATGTTTTAATGACAAATAGTGAAGGTGAAAGTGACCACTCAGAATTTGGACTTAGTCCTATTAGCTTGCTTAATAAGGTAAGTACCAAAGCTAATCCCTTCGAGAAATTGATGTATATAAGAATATATGTCAATGAGAATGAATTCATGAGTATGATGGATATAGGTGCCACTCATTTCTTTGTGGAAAAATAAATGGCATAAAATTTGGGGCTAAAATTAAGAAAAACCTTAATGAAAATGAAAAAGCCCATAGAGAAAGTGCAAATGATGGTAGGAGTTATATACAATGTTCTAATGATTATTAGAATTTAGTGTGGAAAATGTAATATAATGGTGATACCTTTTGATGATTGTGACTTGATTTTAGACATTGCCTTTCTTAAGGTATTGAAAGTAGTTTGGTATACACATCTTGGAGGTATAATGCTTAAAAATGAGCAAAATTTATGTTATATAAATTTTTGCAGATTTAGAGTAGGAGAGATGGACAAAATAATAATAGTGGCACATGTTTTAGCAATGAACATTGAAAAAAGACCTTAAGAAAGGCATAGAAACTTACCTTGCAACCATGTGATAGATTACTAAATAGTATATGATAGAAGTTCCTAATGCTATTGCAAACATATTGAGGGAATTCAAAGATGTGATACCTAATTAGTTGGCAAAGGTTCTTCCTCCTTGTCAAGAAATCGATCATAAGATTGAGGCGACGTTATATTCCATTCCTTCTACTTGTACCCTTTATTAGATATCTCTATTAAAATTAGAGAAATTATAGAAAAAAATTAGTGATTTATTAGAAGCAAGATATGTCTAACCATTTAAAGCCCTTTTTGTAGCCCATATTTTTCCTTAAAGAGGCAATAGAAAGTATTATGAATACATGTAGATTATTAAGCCTTGAACAAGGTAACTATCAAGAATTAACATCTTGCTCCTTTCGTTCAAGACTTAATGAACAAATGATTGAGGGCTATGGTGATCACAAAGCTTGACTTGCATTAGCAAATGCAGATTACCAAAGGAGATAAGAAAAATGCAACTTATGTAACCTAGTATAGGTCATATAAATTTTTAGTTATGTTGTTCAATTTAATAAATTCCCATGCTACATTTTACAACTTAATTGAATGATATGTTGTATGTATGAATCCTTTGACAACTTTTAATGATTTAGTTAGATGATATCATGGTCTATAGCACTAATTTGGCAGAACATATGTAATATTTAACGAAAGTATTTGAGAAATTGTGATAGCATAAACTCTTCATAAAGATGGAGAAGTGTGAATTTTCCTAATACAAAATTAATGTTTGGACACTTGGTGAGTATGGGCCAAGAGATAATGGATTCTAAAAAGCTACAAATAATTGTTAATTGATTGAGTCCCTAAGATGATGTGGGAACTTTGATGCTTTTTGAATTGTCAAACCATAATTATGTTAGGGTAGGGGCCAAGCTAGGCCTCAAGCCCCTTAACTCAAACTTGAAAGTTTTTATTTTTTAATTTTAAAGAATTTCATTTAATTTAAAAATGAAATAAAATTTTAAAATTTTTAGGCTTCAGGTCTAAGAGCTAGAGTCCGACTTTAATCCTAAATCCAAAAATTATAAAAGAGTTTGAACCTGATCTAATATCCATTCAAATCGAGCCATACCTGTCAAATTCATTTCGAGTCCTAGTTTTAATAACATGCCTAATTGCCAATTTATTGTGGGTTATGCAAGGAAAGCAATACCGTAGACTGATTTGTTGAAAAAGAAGTAAAGGTGGTACTAGCTAAAGCTATGTCGAGAAGCCTTTAATTGAAAGCTACCATTTCAATAGAACTTGTTTTAAAATGATTGATTTTGATCTTTCTTTTAAGGTAGACATAAATTGTGTAGAAAAATCCATTAGCAAAGCCTTTGTACAAGAAGGCCATCTTATTGTGTTCAAAAGTTACAAAGTCAATAGTGCCAAGTAGGGATTCTCAACCTACAAGAAGAAGATGTTTGTAATGGTGCTTTACCTTGATACTTTAAGTGTTTATTTAATAGGAACTAGGTTCATTTTCCATACAATAATGCTGCTATGATTTTTGCAGGACCTAAAAGTTTTTTATAAAACAAGCTTAGTGGCAAGATGTCTTACTAAATATGAATTTGTGTAGGAGTAAAAGTAAGTGAGATATAACAATATGGATGAAGCATTAAGTTAGAAGGAAGTATTTGTAGGTTTGAATGCCATCACTTGAGTTAAATCGAACTTACCAAAGCAAATCAAAATAGCAACTTTGTTTTGACAACACTTATTACCAAAGTGTACAACAAGTTAAGGATGGTGTTGTTAGACAATTTTGACTTGGTTATTGATAACAAAAAGCAACCAATTGTATGTTTCAAGCTTTGTGCCTTGTAGAAGCAGTTGATGAAGGAGACACTAGACTTATAATAAGTTAGCTACCCTAAAGTACAGTGTATGTTAGCTCTCTTTTCTTACTCCTACTATTAGCCAAAAATGGAAAATCATATTTAGTTTCATGTTAAAACTTCTCATATCTTTCAATTAGATAAGTATGAAAGGAAGGAGGCGTAAATTTTACAATCCTTGCTTATTTTCGAAAGACTGTGGATGTCGATCTTAGTGTACTTCATTGGTGAATTACTGAAGATGGATAACAAGTATTCAATCACGATATTGGTCGATAGGTTTTATAATTATATTCTTTGAATTAACCCCATCTTCATGTCCCTTAAATGTTGCAGTGATATAATTCTTTAAGAATATGGTGAAGCAATTTAGATTTTTAGTGGACATTATAAGTGCAAGATATGCCCAGTTTACTAGCCAATGCTAGACATCTCTTTTCAATATAATAAGGTATTTATTAAAATTTCTACTACAAACCACTCACAAATAGATGATCAAATGAAGCAGAACAATGGCCCGTTAGAAGAACATTTAGGATAAGTATAAGTTAATCAAATTTTCTAAGTTTACTTAATGTTACACATTGTTTTTCACAACTTACATAAATTCCTAGGTAAGAAAAGAGTCCATTTGAACTTATTTTAGAATAACATCTCCTTACTCCTATCAAAATTGTCCAATAAAAATCATATTGAAAATGTCCACTGTTTATGAGTTTGAGACAGAGAAATAAGAATTGCTGGATGAAGTGAGGGATAATCTTAAAAAAGCTTCCAAAAGAATGAAGAAGCATGCAAATCAATAAACAAGGCTTCTTAGCTTCAAAATTAAGGATAAGGTACTTTTAAAACGTACTCCTTAAATTTGTAAGAAAATTCGTAGCAAGCAAGTGCATTGAGGTTTAGTGTAAAAATATGATAGCCATTTTAAGCCCTTCAAAAAGTTAAGAATGTAGCATATTAACTGAAACTACCTAAACAGTTAAAAGTGCACTCACGTGACTTTCCATATTAGTTGTCTTAAACCTTACAATGAGAATTTAATAGGCACAAATAGGATCTGTTTGGAAAGAGCACTATTGATTATCGAGAAATAGTTCAATGATCAAATAGGGAAATCATTAGACAATGCGACAAAGTAAGAGGAATTTGAGAATAGAGTTATTGATTCAATGGAAGAATAAGCCTATTTTAGAATTTATTTGGGAGAAAGACATAGCCTTGTCGAAATTCGAAGATTAGGTACACACTTGCTAGATTCATTTGGTATAAGCATTTTTTAACCTCTTAATATTATATGACCTTTTTGCTAGTTATTGGCGAGTCTTTGCTAAAGTCTAGCATGATTTAGGCACGAAAATCCAATGTGACTTAACTAGGTGGGTGTTGGACCCCGAACTTTTGGTGGAAATTAGAAATATGAAAATGATTTAAATGAGTGTTTTGTATATGAATTGTGTTATAGATGTTTTGTGTCTTAAGGAAAATTAATGAGAAAAGAATTGATTAGTTTTGATGAATTTGATATTTGAGTAGATTTGTATGGGTTATTAGAGTAAAGTGAATAAGTTG
>JANIHZ010000003.1:30089058-30102109 GCA_027478365.1 Erythroxylum rufum | reverse complement strand
CTGTAGAGCTCCAAATAAGATGATTCTTATTTCTACCTAAATTAGAGACCTGTAGCTACAAGTTATCTGAAGGAATTGAATTTTAATTCAGTCTCTAAGACTTTCAATTCCTAGATGGAATTCAAGTATAGTGTGCAGTCTCGGTTTAATAATAGTTTGAAAATATTTGGCCTATAACTTTCATATTTCTAAACCAAATTGAATAGTTTTGGTGTCATTAGAAACTTAAGACAATGGGGAACAAATGTTCTGAAGAAGTCAAACTGAAATTCCAATTGAAAGCTTCCCAAAATCTGTTCTAAAATGGAACAATGAGTTTTCTCATGTTTTGTAACTCTGAATGTTAGGCTCTAGAAATCACTGTGTTGTTGCATAATTGATTTTTAATTCCTGTAAGCATAAAAATAAATAAAGATGGAAGACCAATAATATAAATACATAATCAAATTAGAAGACTACTGGAAACAAAATACATCAGCCCAAAAAAAAACTAAAACCATTAATCTAGATACTAACATTGAAATGAAAACCACCACGTACATTTATTTAGAAAAAATCTGGGAGATAAATTCTCAATATCTTCAATATTGTTTGTTGAATCTCCTTATTCGGATGAAGTTCTCCTTCCTTATAATAAAATTTATTGAAATCAAAATCCAAAACCTTCTTCTCAACTCCATTGTCTCCCTCCTTTACTTCCTTTTTTTTTTCTACTTTATCAACCTGTGATAACTTCTGTACTTCCTTTATTTCTACTTCATCAACCTGTGATAACTTTTGTACTTCCTTTATTTCTACTTCATCAATTTGTGACAACTTCTGTATATGGGAAGGAAAAGCTTCTTTCTCACCCATTTTTGATTCTTGCTTGTAGATTATGTGTACAACTTTTATATTTAAATAAATAAATCAGTGTTGTTGAGAACTGAAAGGTTTTGAGGAAAAGTAAAAAGAAACATGATAAAGTGCATTGAAAAGGTAATTTGCAATAATTAGCATGTGAGAGAAATTGCATGTTGAATTGCCTTAAAATTGTAATCTGTGTAATTAGGATATGAGAAAAATTAAAAGGTAATTTTGGAAGTAAAATTATAAACATGCATGAAAAGTCACGAATGACACTTATTTTGAATAATTAAAATCTCTCTAAAACGACTTTCATTTTGGATAGGAGGGAGTATCAAAGAAATAGAAAGAATCCTCAGATCTTTCCTATAGAGTCACCCAAATGGTTCTCCTGGGGCCGCAAAGGTGAAATGGGTCGATATCTGTTTTACAAAACAAGAAGGAGGATTGAACATTCTCTCCATTAAAGCTGCTAATCATTCCCTCATTCTCAAAAAACTATGGTGGATCTTAGAAGATAAGAAGAGTTTGTGGATAAAATGGCTTCATGAATATTTCCTTAAGGAAAATACCATATGGTCGATCAAACCGAAAAGTACACTCTCTTTTTCTCTTATTCAGCTGTTGAAATTGCGAGATGTTGTTCATCACGAAAGCTCTTGTAAGATTAAGGATGGCCGCCTAGCCTCCCTATGGTTTGATAATTTGTCCAACAAGGGTCCTTTAATACGACTGATGTCTTTTCCAAGAGCCTCTTCAGCTTTTCCTTCAAGAACTTAGATGCACTCCTTCACTGAAGG
Source organism: Erythroxylum rufum (assembly GCA_027478365.1). Classification (NCBI taxonomy): domain Eukaryota; kingdom Viridiplantae; phylum Streptophyta; class Magnoliopsida; order Malpighiales; family Erythroxylaceae; genus Erythroxylum; species Erythroxylum rufum. The sequence continues at coordinate 30,100,463 of JANIHZ010000003.1, read as the reverse complement.
AAATGGCTGGAATTTTCTCAGAAGTCTAATGCAATTTCAGCCTAGCTATCCTCCCACCTCATATGAACCTGACATCTTTTTCTAGAAAGGTATTCCTCTCGAGAAGCTCACTAACAGTGTTCTTTGTGATAATTTACGCAGATATCGACCTGCAGTCTCTTGGGCCACTAAGGTCTGGAATAGATTCTTAATGCAGAGAATATCTTTCATCTACTGGTTAGCTATCTAAAACAAACACTCTACAGTTGACCGAATTCCTTATATCCATATGGATATCAACTGTCCAATGTGCTCCATGCAGAGTGAATCTTGCAACCACCTCTTTTTTTATTGTCCTTTCAACAAGGCAATTTGGAATTGTGTCACTACTTCTTGTTATTGGGTGAATCCAGGAACAACCATCTTGGAGATTACAAATGGACTTAATGCGCAATTACCTATCTACATTGTTCTAATCGTTTGTATTTACAGGTTACGGAAAGAGCAAAACCTTCGACATTTCAAACATCAATTAGCCACGAAAGAGGGTCTAATATCCTCAATTTTAATAGAGGTTCGAGAGATCATTCTGACAAAGAAGCTACAACAAAGATGCAGCCCAACAGTACAGTCCTCTCTACGTATCTAAGGACCTACTTGAACACAGTTTTTTCATAATGCATTTTCTTTCTTACACTATTTTCTGCTAATATGACAGGATAGGCTCTCTTGTAGTTTCAATTTTCTTTTCCTAGAACTCTTTTGTATGTGTAACTTTTATTTATTCATTTAATCAATTTTTTCCAAAAAAAAAAAAAAAAGGTTTCCTTGCTGGTCTAATAACAATAAGTTTGGAAAACTATTCAAGGACATTTCATGTTTTAGGACCCAGAGAAATGAGCTTTTTTCAGCATTACTTAACCATCAACATTGGTTTTAGGGCCTTTAAACCAGTGTCGAGCACTCAATATCCAGGAAGAAATGATAAGAATCAGTAAGCCACCAACTGCAACTGGAGTGTAATTAAGTGTCTCATTGGTGATGGGGTAGGCCACAGGGAGTGAGAAGAGGACAGAGATGGTCGCCACCCAAATGACTGCGACCCAACCAACAGGGATACTATACCGACCCAAGTTGAATGGTCCTGGGACGAAGGATTTGCGTGCCAAAGTTACCCTAAAGAAGGTGGGTAGGGCATAAGCAATATACAGTCCGATGGTAGCAATAGATACCATGGCCTGAAATGCCACTGTGCTGCCAAGATACTACATGAAAATAAGACCAAGGGCGTGAATATCGATCTTAGAAACAAGCAAAGAAGATACAGGCAGCACAATGGAAATGTCAGGTTAAAAGGCATGATCGTCTCAAATAAGGAAAAATTAGACAGGATCAAATGTCAATACCGTTAATGCCATGCAAAATGAGATGCATGCAGAGAGCCAAACAGCATTTATAGGGACCTCCTGCTTGTTTACTTTGTGCCAAACTGATGAGAATGGCATGGCCCCGTCTCTAGAAAATGCATAGACCATCCTGAGAATATTTTGTGTGTAGATATATATATAATTGCTGTTATTATCTCTGAAATTGCTTCTTGATATATGAGATACCAAAAACGGAAAAGGTGAAAATAGCAAGAATACCTGGAGTTGCTGGTCACTGAACTCATACCACAGAAAAATATGGCAACAGAAACAACTCCTAAACAAATAATTCCCCCTACTCCACTCCCATATCTATTCTTGAATGCTGAGTAAAATATTTCAGCAATAGCGTACCCACCAGCATCATTGTCTTTACTCAGGAGATCAGAGATGTTTGCAACCCCAAATGTGACTCCAACTATGTAAAACCATCCAAATATAGCAGATATTCCAATGGCACTAATAATTCCTTTTGGTCCATTCGAATCAGCATTCTTGGTTTCCTCTGTCTATAGACAACAGTTCACAGAAACAACATTATTCAGTTTCAGTTATTCATTAATTACAAAGCATAGATAAAAGTAAGTGTTTAGTTATTCTAGCAAACTAGCAACTGTTCATAAATGCATTCATTTACAGGCGCATACTTCAAGTTAAAATATGCTTCAAAAGGGGATTAATTGATTTCAAGAAACTAATTTTCTTTTATTGTACTTTGTCCGAGTGATCAAACAGTAGGACAAACCAGGATAGAAGCATAATGTCATAAACTCTAGGAATGTATTTTCAACAAGAATTGGAACTCTTCCTAACTATAGCTACTAGAAGTTCTACAAAGATAAGTCATCTCTTATTAACTTTTTGCCATGGCTTATATTAAAATTCGGTAGGAAGATCATCACTGCTTACCATGTGGGCTGAAGCATCATACCCAGAAAGGGTGTATTGACTCATCAGAAGTCCAATAACAAAAATGTAGAATTTGTTATGGATGCCTTCACCATTATCAGTGTTGAAGTGCGTGAAGACAAACTTGGCAGTGGCCCTCTCAGTTGCAACACAGGGTACTATTATTGTGATAGCAACAACAACTAAAAATGACAAGGTTGATCAAAATTTAGAAATAAGATTGGCAATAAAAAAATGCTGGTAATTAAGAGCCATAAGTTCATCATACCTACAAGATTCCAGACAGCGGCCAGCTGTCCAAAGAAAGATAGTATTGAGATAGGCAGGCTATTAAGTATTGCATGTAGAAGTAAAATTCCTCCATGGATAGCAATAACAACATATTTTGATGCCTCATATCCACCACCTTTTGCTCCGCCTGTGCTAAGAAGAATGATAACTTGAAGTAGCTGTGCCAGGGAGAAATCTATACTTGTTGTAACTGCCCACTGCAAATGTAGATGCAAGTAAAAGTTGTCAGTTTATAACAGAATACAGATCCATTGGCATCCTAAACAAACTAGGCTGCAGCAGATAGTGAAATCTGCAGAACTCCATGATCAATCTCAGTTGTACCTGACCAACAATGTTGAACCTGCAAAATTTAATTTGTTCCATTTAGGATGTACTTTCTGCTAGAGAAGTTTCATTTTTGCATAACCAACAATAAGTAGTGACAATCTTCATATAATGTTTATCTCAACTTCAACCACAAGAACAACTAGAAGAGTAGTAACAAATTTCCAATCTGGTTCATGAACCCATGAGGCTCCAGTAGGCCGGGTGAAAGGCAGTAAATAAGGGTGAAAGGCAGTAAATAAATGACATTCCAATTTGTTAAATGCAGATCATCAACTTAACAGTGAGAAGTATGTGCGTAACGTGTGAAACAAAGAAACTTGACTAATATTTCATTTTCCCCAAAATGGCTCCAGTTGATAAGGAAAAGCATCTCCTGTAATTCCTGGGTTGAAAACTCTTTCATCCAACCATCTTAAACACACTAATTTAAAAAATCCCATGTGCACATTCATTTCTTGCTATTAGTGCCAACGCATTTCAAGCAATGCAATGGAATTATTTCGACAAATTAAAGAGAACTTTCCTCAGCTGTGAAAAGACAAATCTGACATTTTTCATACGCTGAATAGAACATTTAGATGATGTCTCGTCAAACAAAAGACATGATTCGAACAGCTGTAACGAATAAAGTTCAGTCTCTCCCCCTAAATTGCGAGATCATTGGCGAAATGAGCCCAATCAGCTTCAGTGAGAGGATAATTCTCAAACATACTATCAGAAGTTGCTTCAACCCATGGAAGGATAAGACTTCTACAGCCAAAAACGAAAAGAGACCAGTCTACATGGCGCTATTGGGACTCAAAAAATAGGATAAAGGAAGCATTTAAAGAACCTTAATTAGGTATGTCTTTACACTTGGACTTTAACATCCTGGAGATTCTAATTTTGGCTCAGCCATGACATCCTCCTAAACAATGGAGATTAAAGAAATTGAAACTCCAAATTTGACGCCAACTAAAAGTTTCCTTAAATGCTAAGATTTGGACATATCGTTGACTAAAGGATTAGGTGGGAAATGAAATCAGACACAGCGTAAAGGGAAACGTGATCAAAGGCCAAGTATATACAGTGTTCCTAAAAACTCATGAATCTATAAATTTTAACTCAAATAAAAACTTGAAACCCATAACCCAAAGATGACACAAACATCCGAAAAGTGAAAAGTTTTACCAGCCAGTAATCCACGACGCAAAGGGTGCCCATCGAGGGCCAGCAAGCTTTGCACTCCAATAGTAGAGACCACCAGAAGTTGGGTAAGAGGAGCAAATCTCAGCCATTGCTAACCCAACAAACATGGTGAAGCCACACGCTACAACCCACCCATATACAATGGAAACTGGTCCACCATAATTCAACCCAGTATTGTACAAGGTGGTTATACCAGTTACGATGGATATGATCGAAAATGAAAATGCAAAATTAGAGAACACCCTGCAAATCCCAGAAAAGGTCACGTAATGACCCAGTTCAAATTCAAAAGACGTTGCGGGTTATCTAAGCAAAACAAAAGGTTACATTAAAGAAAGATTTTTGAGAGGTTTACGAGAGGTCACGCTTAAGCTCCTGCTTGTAGCCAAGCTCCTTGAGACGCGCAGTGCCTGAATCAAGAGGAACCTTGGCATTTTGTATCGTCTGTGTTGGAAGTGCCATTTTTTGACCCTCAAGCAGTCGCATGAAAAGAGCGATAAAAGGAGAAAAATTATCAGGGCCACGAGAAATACAGATACTGGATTTCGATATTTGAATCGAAAGCTTCGATTTTTTGCTCCCGGTTACCGTATGGTTGGTGGGTTGTTTGCTTTCGTGACATTGTTATAGACTTATTGCAGTCAAATAACGATGCTCTGACTTAAATCTCCCCGAATTTCAATGAAGATTTGTCTTCCAGCAAATCATATTCGACAGAGGGGAGCCAGAAAGTCGTTTTGACAAATGGCAATTGACAGATATTTTTTATTTTTATAGCATCTGATCACTCTCCGCGGGGTCACATCACTTCCTACCTGGGGCTCAAAAGGTTGAATCTCTAATTTTAAGGGTCTTTAGTCGCACAGGCCTGATTATTGTTGAGAGATTGAAATACAGTTTAATTTCAACCACTCTCTTAAAAAGGCGGTCATGTATTTAGTACACACAAAAGATCCTCCACTAAAGAAACCTCCACACTGTTATTGTCAAGATTCGAACCAAAAATTTTGGACTCAATTATCTTCTTAAAAAATCAACTGAGCTACCCGTGCGGGTACATCACTTCCTACCTAAGTTGACATTCTGTTATTGTTTCAAAGTTGGATCTTCCACCTTTCGGCCTTTTTTGCGGCTGACAGCATACTGTCCCGCAGCGGATGCGAATGTATGCATACTTCTATAATGCTTTAACATAAGAGAGATTTGTAACTATGATAAAATAAATAAAAAATAAAAAATAATACAATTTTATTTATTAACAGTAAAAATTATATCACGTTAATATTAATTATTAATAAAAATTAATTATCTTATTTATAAATATAATACATAATAAATAATTGTACTATTAAAATAAACATTTAAAATATGGTATTAATTTTAATTTTAATAAATTAATTTATTTGAAACATATCAACTCGTAATTTACTATAAAAACCTTCTTTAACGAGATTAACAAAGATCATGATTAAAGATTTTGTTCAAAACTCTAGCTGAAAAACTTCACAAAAAGGATATACGTTTTATAATTATTAAAATATATTTTTAATAATTTTAAAATAAAAATTTTCTCTCATAAAGAAAACCAGGTTTTTATTTCGTTTAACCTGTAATAAAATAACATTTCCTTTTAATCAAAAGAAGTTATCAAAGTTAATTTTGCTACTGGCGTTGTAATAGAGGGTTATGCACTGGCTGCTGTTCCTGTTCCTATTATATTTTTTCAAATGTTAGTGTGACGCGTTAATTACACAAGATCATTCCATAAAGATTTGCTAGTCAAATGATATAGCACCATTATGTTGAGGATAAATACTTAGGAAAACTTGAATTCCAGTTGAATTTAAGAGTTATTTAAACTATATTATTTTTCAAAATGTATTAGCACATAAAATAATAATTTATATGAATTTACTAAATTCTTAATAAATTTAAAATTCAATTGCAATAAATAAAATATATGAATCAAAGGAGAAAATTATAAAGATTTAAGATTTTTTAGATTATCCTCTCTTGATTTATAAAATTATCAAATTTTATTACAATATTCAGTGCATCATTATATTTTACTTTGCAAAAAAAAATGTTAATCTGTTTGAAAGTTAAAAGAAAGTTCATTAAGCAACTCTTGGAAAGAGAAATATATAAGATAAAGATCAATTCGAAGGAAATACTTGATATCTAAACACTACACAAGAAATACAACTTTTCTATACATTTTATTTAAAGGTTGTCTTAGACTTATGTTTGAAGGTGTAACCATGGCACTCTTTGGTAATTTCTTTCAAGTTCTACAATGGTATATAGAAGTTGCCCAATCGATGGTTGAATTTTATGATTGTTCGGTCCATGTAATACTATAGGAGTTTAAAGAAGTCCTCCAAATAAGCCACCTAAATGAATATTCAAAATATAAGTGGCTATGTGATTATATTTCTAAGAGGTTTCTTACTTCATACAACTTCCCAATTAATTATCACTTTCTAAGTTTAAAAATATTTTTTCACAAATTTCATAATATTTTATGTCCATACTTTTATATTATAAATAGATTATTTATAACTCAATCAAAACGGTTCAATCCTCTTTTCCTTTTCTCGAACCAAGAGGTTTGTTGCTCCAGCCCATAATGCGATTAATCCAACATGGACTATATGAGCTCTCAGTAGTTTACCGAAGAAATCGTTTACGAATGGGATACACTAGTTTCACTTATATATGAAAAATCAAGATCGGGGATGTAAAGCAAGTCTTTCAAAAGTAAAACAAGTGTTAAAAGTGTGTTTTGTTGATTCAAGATCGATTGAGGCGTAACAGTTGATTGAACATCTAAGGGTAAAGCATTGTTTCGAAGCTTGGCGTGAGAGTGGTAGAAAGATATAGGAAACAAGTTACCTACTCTTAACGAGAACATTCCAAGTTAGGGAGATTAATAAATGTAATATTGTCTTTTGTCCATAGATTTTGCTTTATAGCTACCTAAAGTAAACAACTAGCTTTTGAGAGAATTTGAAAACCACATTTTACTCCACCATAGATAAACAAGATATAAATTTCTCAAGAGTAGAGAGCAAGATTTGTTTGAGAACATTATAAAAGGACGGGCACTCCATATCATAAGTATTTTTTTTATGTTGGTTAGATTACATATGTGCTACAAGGGCTATCTCCAAGAGTTTCTAGTGCCTTTGCATTTGGCGACAATCCTTTTATGATTAATCTAATGAACTTGCATCTCTCTAACGACCCAAAGGGATGCAATTTATCAAACCAAAACGAAGCTTGTTTTCCATTTCCAATTACCCAAAAAATGTAATCCTTGTTACATCTTTTATGTTCAAGATTTGAATCAACATCCAAATGTTGGATGTATATACTTGAAGTTCCTAAAAGCTTGCACCTTAGAGGAATTCTATATGCATTTGTTCTCTATTGGTAAGGAAGCTAAAGGAAAGAATTAAAAAGAATTGATAGTGCTATTTAGAGAATAACTATGAAAATCCAAAGGCTTTAAGAGAGACTAGCATGAAGTCTCATTCTGTTGAATTAAAAACATTAAGGGAGTTTATCTCAAACCTACATCTTTTAGGAGAGTATAGTATTAAAATCATAAAGATTGATTTAAAGGTCATCCGAATAAGTGTTAATTTTGGAAGGTTCTTCCCAAAGGAGCTTACGAATTAAAGAGTTATTAGAGTAAAAAAGATCAGTAAAAAGAAGTTATTAAAAAACTTAAGTTTAAGGTGAATAAATTGATCTATCATTTCTAAAACTAAACCATAGGCTATGCTAGGATCATAAGCAATTATAATCCGCCATTATAATAATGATATGAATTATTAAACAAGGGATAATTTTTTTTAAAAAGACTTTACACTATAAATGTTATGAACTTTGAATTTAGTCTGAAGTAATCTTATAATTACAAGTTTCTTTTATAAACATAATTCTTTAATAGCTAGTTATTTGGTGGAGTTGTTCAGGCCATAATGTTCTAACTTAGGATAAACATTAAGATGGAGAGGAATATTTATACCTTTTTTTTGGGTTTCCTTCTAACCTTTTTCCTCCTTAGTTTTCTTCCAACCTTTTTTTTTCCTACTTATGGTAAGTTAAAATGGGTTCAATGCTTCAAAATCTTCATGCTCTACCTCTGTTTATGAAGTTATCTCTAGTTGAGAATGTCAATATTAGAAGTCTATGCATCAAGAATCCAAATAAGGTTTAGCAAATAAGGTGGGGGTATCACTCATAAGAGAAAGAACCTTATAAGGTGATTAAATAAGAATAATTTTTTTCTATAAAATGAAAGAATGTTAAACTATTTGCAACCTCCTTACCAATATATTTAGGCAAAGAGAATTTGTTTGAAAAACTTGCAAACTCCTCAAATTTACCTATATTGGTTAATTTCCTTATTTATTTATGAACTTTCAAGTTTTGTTCACTTTTAGGCTTTCATTTATAGCCCATAAAGATGAAATAAATGATAAGGCTTTCCTTCATCTAGTTTGTGAAGTTTAATAGTTATGGGAGGTCTTTTTTTAACTCCATCTTAATGAAAACTCGAGCATACCCTAATCTTTTTAGAGATTATGTATTTTCATTCACATATATTAGTCTTCCAATGAAGCTTATTAGGTAAATGAGTCTTCTAGTACATCAATATTCCACAGGATATTATGAAAATTAACCCATATATGAGCAATTTTTTGGTTAGCTTCGTTAAGTTCAATGCCATTATACCACTTTCTTAACAAGGTCAACTTCCCAACAAGGTGCTAAAGTTCCTATTTCAATACCTTCATCAATCTGGTAAGAGAATAAAATTTAAAAGGAATAAGCTACTTTATTTGTAAAAACTTGCTTTAGACCACAACGATTATAATGAGAAGTAGCCCAGTTTTAGAATAATGAAAACAATAGTCTTTTTTAAATTAAAAAACTTGCTTACAAACAAGCATATATAAAAGGCATCGACTTTGAGAATTCCCAAAGAAAGAGAAACATACAATGTAAAGGATTGGCATCCCTAACCACTCTCAATTAGGAAGATTAATAGGAGGAATATAACTATCTTAAAAAGGAGAAAATGAAGTAGAAGGAAATTAACAATGTTAAGAGAAAAAATAATAGAGACTTTTATTCAATGTTATATTTATTATTTAGTGAAAAAGCGAAATTGATTTAGTGAAAAAGCGAAATTGATTATAATAAATATTTTTATTTATATTATTTTTCAATTTAACAATAAGAGATTAATGAATTCTCATTATTATCAAATAAATAAATAAATAACCATAATATCTATTTATATAATTATCACTTTAAAGTGGAATTGGTTGTATAACTAATGTTAAGATTATTATCAATTATATAGATTGTAATTGTAGACCAAGCAAGTTGCATCTATAGTTAAAGTTGCAACATAATATGATTAGTAATTTTCATTAGACTGCATATTAAAACTCATTTTATTCTTTGTGAATATGAAAATATTAAAAATCTAAATAATTTAAGCTGCCTATGCAATTTGAAAAAGGGCAAAGAAAAAATTCAAAGGAGGTTTTGAATAATTTTACCAACAATAATAACCTTTTGATGATAGCAGAGATTTGAGGAATATTTATATCAATAGAACCTTTTGAAATTTATTTGGTTGAGATTTTTTTAGAAGTAATTTGAGACTATTTTAACTTTTTAAATAATTTTATCATGTTTAAACATATTTTCACATATTTATCAATTAGTAATTTTATTAGGATTAGTCATTGTTACTATATAAATTTTTTTTTTGTCTTTTTTAAGTTATTAAATGATGTTATATACAACTTTTTGTATTTATTAAAATTCAAAATTTTAGTCAGATTTTATAGTTTATTTTTCACAATTATGTACTTATGATTTGCTTAGCTTTTTTTATAAATTATTATGAGCAATAAATATCATTTGCTTTGAATGATAACAAATGAAGACATAGTGATAATTCCCCTCTCCTAATGCCAATTGAAATTGGTTGCTTGTAGACCACTTAGTTTCATATTTTAAGTTGTCTATAACAAATCATAAGTTAGTCTCTAAAGGGTTAGTGCAACTGGTGAAGTGAACTCCTTTAAGTGCCTTCCAACTTAAAAGATTGAAGGTTTAAGTCTCAGTAAGGTAGGTATCAACTCATATCAACCATGATAGTAGATGGTTAACTAGGAGTGAGAAATATTGGAGCTTGTAAGCATCACTTAGATGAAGTTTGTTACTTAGTTCAAAATTACTAGATTGTCAAATGAATAACCCAAATTATGTGGTTTATTGGTTACCACAGGCATACATAATTTGAATTTGAAAGATAGTGATCGCATTATCTAGTGATATCAAAGAAAAATTACAAATTGGGTTAAATTAGGGAGAAATTAAGATGAAATTAGTGCGACAGGAAAAATTAGAGTACAATTGGAAAGGGGAATCAGAGGAAGAAGTTGTAGGGAGGGAAATTAAGAAGAAACCTTGGGCAGAGGGTCTCTCTTAATAGGGCAGACCTTAGAGGAGGACTAAAGCTCGACATGAGCTACCGATTTAGAACTAACAGGGATCGAGGCACAATCAAAAGAGGAAAACAATGGCTATTATCCCGGAGACGAGGATTTCTTGCCACTCATACAAATTAATCTATCCAAGGACAGTTATATGAGAGGTAAGGAAGTTGGAGAGTCAAGTGTACATTCTCTACCTAAGTCCTAAACCGATATAATTACATGTTAGGCATTAAATCCCAAACTTACCTATTATAGGGGCCGATGGTGGACGAAGTCATTTCTCCTCAGATCAAACTACTGCAAGCAAGAGCTTTGGCTTGGTTAAATGTATTGCTTGGTTTCTTTATTAGAAATTTGCATGCGTTCCCTCAAGTACAAGTGTGGGCAACTACTAAATACTAAAGTAAAGGACTAGAGAATATGCTTCTCACAGAAGATGAAATGTTCATATTAAAGTTCATTATGGAAGTTGACCTTCAGGAGATCCTTGAATAAGGGTCGTGGCACGTTAGGGGCTAAATGATGTTCGTGTTGGGTCTCGTTTCCGAAACCCAACTCTTCAAACTTAACTTGCTCTGATACCACTCATATTGGGTCCTACTTGCTTCCGAAAACCAACCACTCAAAACTAATCATACCTTAACTAACATCGCTTCATTTTTTTCCACATCTTTTAACATTCAAAGCAATTTCAATTTCCAATTTGAAAATCATCCCTTACTCAAACCTCAATCGAGATGATTCTTCATAT
>JANIHZ010000003.1:29997167-30008729 GCA_027478365.1 Erythroxylum rufum | reverse complement strand
AAATTGTTTTGTGTGTATTAATTCCGTGTTTTTGTAGAACTCTGCGAAAAAGATTAAAGATCTATTCAACCCCCCCCTTCTAGATCGTTCACACTATATGGGAGGCAACTTATGGATTATTAATTTCATGTTATTTCCTTTGACGTTTAGATAGTTTGGATTATGTAGTTAGATTATTTCATTTCTAAATAAGGTTGGGAAGGCATATGACTTCGACATGAGTTAGATGATTAAGGAAGTAAGCAAAAAGAGAGGTAAAAGAGCTATAGAAAATAGGAAGTGATCTCGAGAATGTATAGAAAGACAAAAGAAGAAAAAAAATCAGAAATTGGTGAAAATATAACAGGCCACGATTGTGTCCCTCGGCAGGGTAAAACTGGCCATGCAAATTTCAACTAAAATTTAACCATTTTACCCTTCCTTCTCCTATATATTCATGTCACACTTCACTTTTTCACTCACTTTCATTTTTTTATCTCTCTAAGTTTAGAACCTCCAAACACTCTCACTTCTCTCTAACCAATTTCCAAATTCCCATTTTATTCCAACCTACTTGCAATCCAGTATGCAGCACATCAAGTAGTCATCAAAGCACAACCAATTATCGGGACATCAACCAAAAAATCTCATGTGAAGATCAAGGATAGTCAGGCAAGTTCGTGCACAGTGCTACCTCAACAGACAGAAGAGGACTTGATAAGGGAGGAGTTCGAAGAGGAAGAAGAAACAGATGAACCAGGTTGGAAGAAAGTACTCGATACAATCTTCGCTAACACCAAGGTAATTACAAATACACTTGTGGAGAACTCTAGAAGGATGAAGGAGATGGCCCAAACATTAGGCTCAAGGCATCCAATTGCCACCTCAACACCATCCCTGCCTCCATTACTGCGAGACTTTGTTTCTAACCCTTTTCCTTTAAATTTATTCCTTATTCTTTATTTTTATTTTTATTTTTGTTTTATTTTATTCTATGTTTCTTCCTTCCATGTGCATTTGTTTGCCTCCTTCTCATATTGAGGACAATGTGTTGATCAATTGTGGGAGGGTTGTGTGTTTGTTTTAAATGTGAATTTTGTATATTGTGTGATAGTTTGTTAGGTTGCATATTGTGAATTCTGTGAACGTGTCAATGTCTTAGATTGATTGAAATCAATTTAATTTTGAACATAATCTATGTTGTGAAGAGTCATTAGCTCGCGAAATTAGTTATCTAGGTTCTTTGGTTAAATGTACAAGTTAATTAGGATTTAGTGTTAGTTTATCACCCTATAAGTTATGACATTCATTCATAATTTTAGGTCTTTCGACTTAAGTAGCTTTGCTAGTATTTTTTTTCATAAAAACACGTAGCTAAAGAAATAAGGTATACAATAAAAAATTATGTTTGTTAATTTTAAATAAATAACTATTCTGTTGGCCTTCGGGTTATAAATAGAGCTAGTAGCCGGATGAGAATGTGATGTAGCCGAGTAACCAGATCGACACGCATCACAAATGTGTACCTTCCGTCAAAAGGCTATAATAACATTCCAACCAAGTAGGTTAAAAAAAACATGACTTAATTGAGTAACCAGATCGACATTCATCATCAATGTTTGCCTCCGTGTAAAAGACTAGGTCCAAGTCCACAAAAAGTAAAAATAAAAAATAAAAAATTGTGTTTTTAATAAAAACTACTCAACTTGTAAATAGCTTGACTTTTCATGAAAACGTACTTAGGAGTAGTTATAGAGTTTGAATGACTGAATAATTATTAATGTGTGGGTACAATTGGAAAGGGTAAATAACTTTACACTTGGGTCTTAATTAGTATGTATGTTTAGTCCAGAGCTCCTAGATACGGATTTTGCATATTAATGATTTGGAATAACTTGAATGATTGTGTTTTATGTTAAATTTATTTCATGAAGTTGAAGCCATTGTCTATTATTGCATTGTGTGCCATGTGATTTTTTTGTGTTTTTTGTTTTGTTTTCCTAAGGACAAGCAAAAGTTTAAGTTTGGGGATGTTGATAAGTGTAAATTGCATTATGTTTTAGGGGTTAGTTTAATATACATTTAAATGTTAATTCAATCATTTAGTATGTGTTTACGTTAGAATTGTATTAGTTTTTTAATTATTTATGTTTTAAGTGTTTTATGAGTTATTACAAGTCTTTGAGCTTAAATATTATGTTTTTGAAGTATCTTGATGTGTTTGTTAGTGTTTTAAGGTCAATATCAAAAAATGGAGAAGTTTTGGAGACATTTGGGTCGAAAAAACGACCCATGATCGTGGCATGTCAGGCCACAATTGTGACAGAAGCACCAGAGTTAGCTTAAGATACGATTGTGATAAAATTCCCAGATGTAGCCCACGATCGTGGCCTGCGTTGGGCAAACGCGCAGACACTCAAAAACATCAATTTTCAAAAGATTTTTTTAGACCTTTCAAACCGCGAAAAAACCCTAGGGCTACTGAGAACATAGGAGGATATAAAAATGAGAAGAAAAGAGGAAGAAGTAGGTTTTGCATTAGCCACCTTGAGAAACCCTAAAGAGAAATCATTGAGAGATAGAGGAAGAGAAGAAGAAAGAGAGAAGAGGAGAAGAAGTTGACCCGACGTACTTCCTGAATCAGGAACTTCCTGACATCACTGCCTCCCATCATTCATTCAGATTGTATTTCCTATTTATTTTTATTTTTATTATTGTATGGAATTGGAATAAATAGTTGATGATAGGATCTAGAATGTTGATGATGTTCTAAACTCACCTTCGAAATTTTACTCTTAAATTAATGAAATTTGATTGTTTATATGTTTATTGGATATTGTTGTAATTTAATTATGTGATTACATAATTCGATAATAAACTGAGAGGGTGAATCAAATAAAAAACGATTAAATTGGGCTAATGAGAGTTCGGTGATTTAATAGAAATTAGAATTACATCAAATCGGTAAATTGTGCGAAGAGGGATATTGCATAGGTTTCAGATATTTTATTAGAGAACTTCAAAACTAATTAGGATTAGAATTTAGGGTTAATGGTTATAACTCGAGAGAGAGTAATCAACCCTAGGATTGTCTAGAACTAACAATCCAGTAATTCATAATCAATTAGGTTAGCATTAAGGATAGGTAAAATTTCCTTTCTCTCAATTGATAATTTCTTTAGGTTAATTCTTGAGTATATTGCATTTACTTAGTAATTGGTATTTCTGTGATTGATTCTTAATTTAATTTGATTGATTGAATTGAATTTTCATTTTAGTTAGTTGCATTTTAAATTTATGTTATTGTTCCTGTCCTTAGATTTTAGGATTAGATTAACTCCCTCCTTGTGGGATCAATACCTTTGGTACTATACTAACGAACCATGCGTTTGTAGATTATCAGAGGTTATTAATTAAAACTTACACAGAACAAAAACCTAATCAATAATTAAACTAAGAACAGACGCATTATGTTACTAGCTTCAAATGCTATAGATAAATGACTTCTTCTATCCACTTATCAATTACAAGGTAGGAACTAGAAGAGATTCTTAAATATGGAAAGACAATTAGAGTATAGTTGGCCCTTTTTATCTTTTCTCTAACTATTCTAGTCTTAAAGTTTCTTTCCCTACAAATGCAAAGGTTAGTAGTTTAACTGCAAATGGAAGATTGCATGTGACAGCAAAGGTGAGAAATTCTTTCAAGTTTGCTTCCTATAAACTCCCTCAGACCTGTAAAAACATGATAAGGTAATCTAACTTAAGCATCCATTTGGCTTATTTACAAGCAAATCTTTGATGGATGTTATCAGGAACTAGGCAATGAACGTGAATTGGTATTCTCTTATGTGGGATAAGTTTCTTATTACAAGATTCTCATTTACTTTATGGCTTGCAATTAAAGAAAGGCTCACTAACTTGGATGAAACAAGCGGCACCTATAATCTAAATTATATGTTGTGTTTAAAAGACTAATAAACTAACACATAACTTCTATAATTTCCCATATTCATATAGGGTTTGAAGGAATGCTATTGGCCTTTATAACCTATATTTGTAGATTAAAGGCATATTAGAAATAATCTAGTGGCTATGTTCCCTTTCTAAGGGTAATAAAGATGAGAGGTTAATGTATAGCTTGGTTCTTGGAAAATGGTATTTGGTGGGAAACGAACCAAAGGGTCTTTAAGGGAATTTTAACTCTCCAGAACATGTAAGTGAGTGTAACATTAGACTTATCAGAGAGCTACTTATAGCTAGAGGATAATGCTTGTCACTTTCTCCACTTTTAAAATTAAACTAGTTCCTCTAATGAGTTGCCAAAGTCCTAACATGTTACACATGTGGTGCTTTAACGAGCTTTAAACTTTTTAAATTATACTTGATCTATAATTTTAGACATTTTGTGTAAAGTTTGATTATTTAATAGTGAAATCTATTTACTTTCAAAGAAAAAGAAACATTGATAAAACATCCATTTTGTTACCTAATTTGAATGGTAGGATTAGTTGACATTAACTTGCAAGTATACAACATATATATATTAATATGCTAGGAATGTATACAACATTTCTGTCACATCCTCAAGAAAAAAAAAAGAGAACCTTTATGCTGAAATTGTTGTTTATTGCTAAGGCTTAAAATTGCATGTTCTTTAGGTATTCTCTTGGCATGTACCACTAATGATATGGTAACTAGTGTGGCATATAGAAGTAGTAGTCTTATGGATCAGTTAATTTCTTTACCATTTCTTTTCTATAGTCCCCAAATAAAATTATAAAGAAAAGTTTAGTGCTTTTGTTGTTTTAGTCCCTACCTGCACATAGCTATATTTTTAGTTGATGAACATAAATCTATGGTTGGAATTCAGATGTAATTTCTCCCTTTATGCCATAAGTTGAATATGATTAGTTTTACCTATAAGGTGTAATTAATCCCTTCCTATCTTCTTCTTATATAGTTTTATTTACTCTTTTTTTTTCATAGTAAGTTTAATCAAAATAAATGTTTTTGTATATATGGAAGTGTGAAATACATGTTTTGTTTTAAAAACATAAATAAAAACAAATTGCTCACTTTTCAACTGTAATCACTTAGAACTCTAATAAGTGGAGTCATAGAGAGAGCTGCTCTTGCTTCTTTCTACTACAAATTCATATTTTTTCATGAATTGTCATAGTTTGTTCCATTAATAGGACTCTTTCTGCCTTGCGTGAATGGTTTTTTACTGTTTAGGAAAGTTCCCATAGATGCTACTACCAAAGGGAGCTCAAACCCTCCTCTGAGTAACACTGGGTGGATCTAATAGAGGAATGCGCACATGAAGTAATTAATAATACTAACTTGAAGTCATATTACCTGAAGAAGCAACATTTCCTGAGTCTAAAGGAATCTTTGAAGATGAATATTGGTTCTAAGTTTAGGAACACTTTAGGTGAGAAGAAAAAGGAAAATATGAACAAATCTTGGAATAATGTAGTTGCTACTTCCCCACATGTGGAGAAACTAACTTATTTTTAGACTACAGGAATCAATGGTCTTGTAACTCCCTTAATAGAAATGCTCCAAGCTAGAGTTAGAGCTTGGTCCTCTATTCTTATAGGTTTTTTCTTAAGCGAGATATGCTCCTATCCTCAAGTCCAAGTATGGGCAAAGACCAATTGGTGAAATAAAGGACTTGGAAAATTCTTTTTATTTGAATAAGAAACATTTCTTTTCAGTTTATAAATGAAGGAAGCTTAAATAAGGTTATTGTTAGGTTCCGATCATGCATCTCATACATAATATATATCAAATATATGCAGTAGAAATTAAAAAAAAACCTTAAAAACTAGATCTACTCATGCATATAGATATAGAAAAACAAAAACATGAAATGTAAGATGTTTACATACCTTTCCGATGATCTCCTTCATTATTTAATCTTCTAGGCGTTGGGTTATCATAAACCACAATGATCAATACAAACCGCCTCTAATGAAAGTTTACAGGAAGATAGAAGGATGAAATCACAATAGGAGATGACTATAATTCTTTCTTTATGCTAGCAAAGACAAGAACTCTTTTGAGAGTTAGAGAGAAAAATGTGTGTGTAAGAAAATGAACCTTTCTTTTTCTCTTTATGTGTCTTACACTAAATGCACGAAAATCATCTCAATTTTCTACACAATTTGGTCTTCCATAACCCTCATCACTAACGAAAAGTTATGGGAAGTTAATGGTCATGAATAACATGCATTAATGGGAGTTATAGGAAGTTAATGACCATGAATAACATGCATTAATGTAAGTTAAAGAAGTTAATGACCATAAATAAGATGCATTAATGGAATCTAACAACATTTGTTTCTAATCAATTCCATGCAATGTTTTCAACCACGATCACATCGCAATACAATCCCGAAACACTCTCTCATATCTTGAATCACCATTCAATACTATTTTACTCGTCCTTTAGATCTCCTATGTGTGTGACCCATTAGGTTCCTGGTTATGTTGACCACTTGAATTAACATTTAATTTAAGTAAGTCAAGAGTAGTATCTAGCAACACGTCATGACCCCCAATTGATCAGAAAGTCCGTGGTTTGACTAAGAACCCTTCCATAAGCAATGTTGCTATACAATTCGTCCTTTCACTATCTATACCGCATTTGGTTTAGAGTATGGTCAAAGTGTCAACTCCTACTAGATTGGCTACGTCACATCTAGTCCAATTGTTTTTAGATCTTTTCCTGAGGATCTCATTACTCTATGTATCATTGAAGACTCTCTTTATGACACATATCTACTCTAGCTAGAGACTCCTAAGTAATGACCCTGACAAGAGGCCGTGAGTGTCATCTCTTTCTATTAGGAGTGGTGAATCTTTTATTGGCTACTCAATTATCTCCGAATACCTCAAGCTCTACCCAATCATCACTCTATGAGTAACCCCTGAAAGGCACCAATGAGTGCAGTCAAATCATATGATCAATATCCGAGATATCCTTAGGCACCTCAAGTCAAAGGATATTTGTACAATTACTATGATGAGACTGTCATTGACACTGGAATAGAATATCTATATGATTGTCTTATAATAGGTCAATCCAATATACTTACTACCCTTAGTAATAAGCATCCATATGTTAACTCTAAACAACTCATGTCTATAGCTTATGAGATCTACTGCTTGATCTAATCAAGGAGTATAACATGTGCTAGTTTATCCGGATTAATCATATCTCATCTCATTAATCCTATGACTAGGAAAAGTTTAGATACTAACATAATTACACATGATAGGAATCTCATTATCATGATCTCATCATGATTTCCTCCATATTATGTTTTGTATTAAGGACTTCATTAAATCAATTTAATATCAACATCAAATCCATAAATGTATGAACATCGAAATAATGAAAAATGCCTTTATTAATCATAAAATGATTTGTGCAATAAGTTCTAAAGGTGATTGCCTTTAGAGTACTTTTCTAACAGAGACCATATTGTTGAATTAGAAGCATTAATATGATGAAGGCATTTAGATTTACCATCTTACTTAGCCTATTTATTTGAAATTACCATACACAAAATTTACATTTAGAAATAACCAAGTTGGGCCTTAGCCTTTTTCATTGTTTAAACCCAAATTAGAAACCTTTATATTATTTTTATTTGAAGATTTATTTATTGATTTGAGTCTTGAAGGTTATTTACATTATTTATTTGTTGAGACTTGAAATTTTTGAAAGGTTTAAAATTTCTTAAAGTGTGGTATCAAATGTTTAACATAAAAAAAAGAAAAAATAAAAAAAGGCATAAAAGAAAATAAATAACTAATTAGTGTATAGTACCATTAGTTTAGCCATGAAAGGACCTATGTGTACTAGTAAACAAGTTTTGAATTATATGGTGTAGTAAATTTTCTTCAATTTAACCTTTTCATTATCTCAATAATACCTTGCCTAAGCCTCATTATAACCTTATAAAGACCTCTTGGTTTTTGTTTCTGATTTGTATATAAGGAGAAGATGGATTGGGGTGAAGATGGGACAAGAAAATGTAAGAAAATGAAGCATTCAAGATGATTTAGGAGATACACGGTACACAGCCGTGTACCTACTTACACGACCATGTATATATTTGAAAGATGCACATTTTTATGACATACACGGTTGGATACATGGTCATGTATCTAATCGTGTGACTCCCTAAAATCCTAATTTTTAATATAAAATAACATTTGTGTGGCCAAACATAAGATGGATCCATTTTGGAAGAAAAGGAGGGTCGGAGCACGCATTCTTTGGAGACCCATGGAGGGCTAAGCTTCCTCAATCTAGTTCGGAGGTAAAATTGAAACCGAACATCACATTTGAGCACTTCTTTATTGTGTAAAGTTGAATCATTCTCTTTTTAGGAATTGTTTATGTTATCCTATGTTTATTGATTTGCGTATTTATATAAAGATGATCTGAATGCATTCTTCTGGTTAATTTTATGAAAACTCATTGCTAGAATCTTGAATACAATACATAATCATTATGTTTCTGATTCATTTGTGGCAACTAATGGTGTCGAATCATTACGGATGTCGTAACCTTGGTTAAATGACCCAAGCTTATATGGTTATTGCCTTGATTAATCTATTTTCTTAACTCATAACGCGGTTGTCCTATTAAATATTGAGAGCTTGTTATAGGTTGTTCAATAGCTAGGTTTAGTTAAAGAACTTGTTTTAATTAAACACGACCTAAGGAAAAACCAGGGTTAACAGAACTTATTGTTAACCTATGATTAAAAGTTTTTAGGAGAGGTTTGAAAAAAAATCAATGAAGTATATTTAATTGTGTGTAGGCTGAGATGGAACCTATAACCGTATTCCAAACCCATGCATCACTTTTATTACTTTTTGTATGTTTTCTCTAATTTACTTTCGTTAGTTTAATTTCACTTTATTTTCTTATTTGAATCAAACCAAACCCCCCTCCTATAACCTAAACACCAATTTCTTTCATTGCAAAAGCTACACGAATACTCCCTGTGGATACAATCCTTACTCACTACTACTATAAATCTCAGTGTGGAGAGTTAGGTTTATTTTATAGTGCATTCAACACGCATCAAGTACCATTAACACTTCTCACTTGTTACATATACTTATATTGTGTACATTGGGGAAAATGTACAACTTTAAGTGTGGAGAAGGGCTTAATGAATTTTTAATGATTTCTTTAAGCTTATTATAATCTTGGTTATTAAATTTTATGAACTAGTATTCTTACTTAATTGAAATTTATCCATCAATATTGTATTTCGTTATTGAATATTAATTTGAATTAATATGCAAAAGGATGATAGTTAGAATAAAATTATTTTTATAAGTCATATTTTTAGTATTCATTAAAATAATCAAATCGAATGAAATTGCATATTATTTACACACATATAAACTCATATTTTTTGTGGGCTTATATGTGTGTGGTGGAGACGTAATAATATTGCAAGCCTATGATAAGAGTTCTACTATACATTGATTAAAATTTTTGATACTTTTCACCCTAAATACATAAGTGCATTAAATGAAATCTTGGTGAGGGTGTAAAGGTTTATGCTTTTGATTTCAGTGCAATTGCTGAAGTGATTATTATTAATATTACTTAGGAAATTAATTTTAGGATAATTTGACTCTAATTGTACATTAATTTGATTCAAGAGGATATGATGATTTATAGTATAAATCGACATATCAAAATTAATGAAGGATAGATGTTGTAAGATTTACAATTTTGATTATAGTTTGCTTGAGTACAAGCAAAAGCTGAAGTATGGGGATTTTTATAGATACATATTTGATCATATTTATACCCTATATCTAATGTATTTTTGCTTAATATTTTATACTTTTATTGTATATATGGTACTTAATTCACTCCAAGTGTGTTTATAGGTTATAATTGACTTCATGGATGAGAAAGAGAAGAATTCGGATGAAAACACATCATAAAGCAAAGATTTGAAGCAAAGAAGGGATACACAACCATATATGTGGCCATGTAAGTTTCTCAAGCGGTGCATATTCACAAATTTTGGAGATTTTGGGTTATACAAGGTCTAGGCCACGTATTAAACCATGTATCACCCAAAACCCTAAAAATTACTATAAAAGGACGTGTTTGGAGGGAAAAAAGAGGAGGAGACATTTAGAATTGTTTGGAGACTTTCAAAGGTGATTCAAGGGGTGATTGGATCCAAAGAAGTGCAAAACACAAAGAAGTCATCGAAAGATCTAGGAGAATACAAGAACAAACCTCTACCTTGTAAATAACATTTGATGGAAGATAAAAGGGAGATTTAAAATTATGAACCCTTCATTTTCTATTCATTTTTCTTTCTGCTTATATTTGATTTTATTTCCTATCATATGTAACTAAATTTCATTAGTGTCTAGGTTAGATTAACTCTATGTTTATGCTATAACAAGTTTTGATTCTTTTACTTAATGAAATTGTTTTGATTGATATGTGTTTAATATATTTTCTAATAGATTCAGAATAATAGTGCATAATTTGATTTCATAACATAGAGATTTAGAAATCTTGTGAATCAATAGTTCTACCATAATTGAAAGGAGTTGATTGTAGCCTTAGAGATATGATGACATAAATTTTCTAGATTAGTGTTAAACTTAATAGCATAATTCACAAATTGGTAAAGCAATCTTAGTACCTTTAACCTGAATAATATTAGTTGATAATTCTAAGATTAGTTGTTAATTGTCTCAAGTGAGTTATTAGCATACCGTAGGAATTTCTAAGGTTTAATAGTCATTAAAACAATATCATGATCCATATATAAAGAACTTTAAATTGGGCAAACATAAATTCAATGGTTAGTACTACATACTCAGGTTTCAAAATGCTCTATTGATGTTAGGAATTATCGATGCTTTTTCTAATTATCTCTTAATTATAGTACCTAAATAATAAGGGAGGAGGACACTTGAAGAACTCTTAATGAGAAAAATAACGAGAATGTATAACAAAAAATAAAGTTTAATTATAAAATAATGGAATTACAGAATATAAGAGAGAAACTATCACACCACCACCTTAACAAAACCTAAAGTGGACCACATAGTGTTAAACTAACACCGTGGTGCCAAGCTAACTCAATGAGCAACATGATTTTTCCTATTCAAAGAATCTATCTACCTAGTCATCATTCATATAACAAGATATTTTAAGCCCATATAGGAATAATTCATTCATTCATTCATCATAATAGTTTAAATGTAATCCCATCATCATTCACTATATAAGTTCAAATCCTACTTAGTAACAACACAATAATAATTTTAGTTTACAAATTCACTATCACATTAATTCCCCCAATGTCTACATTGACATCAAAGACATATTGTTCTAACTACACGAGATAAATGAGATCACTTGGACAACTTTGGTTGACCTTTTCTGGACCTTACCCATGCTCACTACTGCTAGTGCTAGCTATTCAACTTAATAACCTTTTCCCTTTTTCCTAGGGAATGAAAAAACAATGAAAACATAAGCATTACTTTTAGTGAGGAAAAA
>JANIHZ010000003.1:29948338-29964398 GCA_027478365.1 Erythroxylum rufum | reverse complement strand
TGCTCGATCTTATCCTGATCGGCACAAGATAAGTTCCAAAATCAAGCAAATATTCAGCAAATATTCTTATTAACAAAGGATTTTGTGCATATTCCCAAGGATGAGAGGTCTAAGCTTTACTCGAAGATATGACAATGTGTGTTTGTCAGTTATGGTCAGGATGAGTTTGGCTACAAGTTTTGGGATCCAATTGAGAGGAAACTTATTAGAAGTCGTGATGCTGTATTCATAGAAGATCAAACCATTGAAGATATTGATAGATCAAAGAAGACAGTTTTAGAATCCAGTGATGGTGTGGCTAATTTAGATCCACTTTCTTTTATTGCAGCCCCACAAGAGGCAGAGGTTGATATTCAACATAATATGTTTGATGAAGATGGTGTAGATGAGCCCGTAACTGTTGAAGCATATGGTGTTGATCCTGTTTAACTAGAAGCTCCACTAGAAGTTTCACTTAGAAGATCTACCAAAGTTAGACATCCTTTCACTCAGTATCCCATCCATAAGTATGTGTTACTGACTAATGGGGGAGAACCTGAGACTTATGAAATGGTTCTAGGAGATGAGCACAAAAAGGAGTAGTTTGAGGCTATGCAAGATGAGATGAGTTCCTTGCAGTAGAATCACACTTATGATCTGGTAAAGTTACCTAAGGGAAAGAGAAATTTGAAGAATAAGTGAGTGTTCACGGTGAACCAAGAAAATCGTGTTTCACGTCCACGATACAAAGCCAGACTAGTTGTGAAAATGTTCAGTCACAAAAAAAAGTATTGACTTTGATGAAATCTTTTCTCCAGTTATGAAAATGTCATCCATCAGAGTTGTTCTTGGGTTAATAGCAAATCTTGATTTGGAGGTCAAGCAGATGAATGTGAAAATTGTATTTCTTCATGGAAACTTGGAAGAAGAAATTTACATGGAGCAGTCAGAGGATTTTAGGGTGTAAGATAAAGAAAACTATGTTTGTAGATTGAAGAAAAGTCTTTACAGTGTGAAACAGGCACCAAGGCAATGGTATAGAAAGTTTGAGTCTGTTATGAAGCAACAAGGCTATAAGAAGACTACTTCAGATCATTTTGGGTTTGTTCATAGATTCTCTGATAATGACTTTATTATTCTATTGCTTTATGTTGATGATATGTTGATTGTTGACAAGAATATCTCCAGGATTGATGCGTTGAAGAAGTAATTGAGTAAATCTTTTGCTGTGAAAGAGTTGGGACCAACAAAACAGATCCTTGGTATACGGTCGAGACTGACCAACTAGAAGGTTATATTTGTCCCAGGAGAAGCACATCGGGGAACGTGCTTCAGATATTCAACATGGACAAGGCTAAAGCAATAAGTACTTCAATTGGTAATCAATTCAAGTTGAGTACCGAGCAGAGTCTATCTACTGATGATGACAAGAAAGATATGGAGAAAGTTCCTTATGCTTCAGCAGTGGGTAGTTTGATGTATGCTATGGTGTGTACAAGGTCAGACATAACTCATGCATTAAGTACAGTTAGTAGATTCCTATCTAATCCGGGTAGAGAGCATTGGAAAGCTGTGCAGTGGATTATGATATATCTCCGGGGCACTTCCAACTTGTGTTTAAGTTTTGGAAGTGGGAAACTTGAATTGGTTGGTTATTCATATTCACATATAGCAGGAGACATTGATTCTCGGAAATCTACTTCAGGGTACCTGATTGATTTTGCAGGGGGAGTTGTGGTATAGCAATTGAGGCTACAAAAATGCATTGCATTATCTACCATTGAAGTTGAGTTTATTGCAGCAATAGAAGCATCTAAGGAGTTATTGTGCATAAAGAATTTTGTTCGAGAACTTGGCTTCCAGCAGGAGCAGTACGTGTTGCATTGCGATAACCAAAGTGCAATCCATCTTGGTAAGAATTCTACATTTCACTTTAGATCAAAACATATCCATGTCAGATATCATTGGATTCGAGATGCATTGGAGTCCAAGGAGTTTGAACTTGAGAAGATTCACACTGACGATAATGGTTCTGATATGTTGACAAAGACGCTACCAAGAAGAAAGCTTGAGACACACAGGTTGATTGCCAGGATGGCAATTCGTTCCAACTAGCCAACCAAACATGTTGGGAGGGGGAGATTTGTTAGTCAACCCTCCACATTTAACGTAGCCTCCATATTTGAAAAACAAAATCTTTAAGTGATTATTTGTTTGGTGTGTTTGTCAAATTATTTGAATTTAATTTTTGTTTTCTTTTTTCCTTTGTTGTATAAAGAGGGAGAGGGAGGGAGCAGATTTTAGGGATTGCATCATGTAATTTTTACTAAAGCAAGAGTGAGAGAGTTGAAGAAGAAAAACACTAGTGAGTGTAAGAGAGAGTTTTAAACAATTTGATTAAGTCCTCGATTAGATAGTTGTTTGTGGTCTGATCGAGCTCAAACTTTGAAGGCTTACTCTACACTAGTGGTTGTTCTTATTCAACGATCAGAATCTTGATCGCAGTTCTGATTTTTCGGTGATTCGTGGTTAAATTTGGGTTGACTTTTGAGATCCTGAAAATCTAGCATTGAGCAGTTTTGATCAAGCTCATGATCAGATGGTGAAACATGGTTCAATTGAGCTAAAGCTTTGATATTTGGTAAAGGACACGTTGATCTTGATATCTAACGGTGCGTTTATTGTTTGGAGACCGTTTTGGTGATCTGATCGGGTTGTTTTGGTGAGTGTGATTTCGGGTGATTTCGCAAACTCTTTTGTTGATTTTTCTTTTTGTTGTTATTGATGGTTTTACTACGAATTGTTGTATTCTTGATGTTATTGGTGCTGGCTCTAGTGGGATACTATAGAGAACTTGTTGATGTACCCATCATTTGGTGATAATGGAGATTTTGCCTGAACTTCGGTCTCGTGGTTTTTACTCCTCACATCGATGAGGTTTCCCATGGAAATCTCGACGTTGATTTTATTGTGTGCTGCATTAGATTATTTTATTGCTTGATTATTTCCTAAAGGTTTACACAAGAAGGGAGAATTAATTTAAATTTGGGATTGTGCGTAACCCATTATTATTATATCGGTTAATTGGTGGATCGCTTCTGCTGCATCTATTTGTGTTTCTCCCATCAGAGATGAGTTCTAAAATGTTGTTACATAGAAGATGAAAAGTGCTTGGAAGAATAATTACCTAAATGTGATCTTAAAGTTGAACCTAATTTCTGAAAGTTACAATTTTTATAATGACAACTTGGCCGAATATATAGAATTTTAAAAAAGTAATAGTAGTTTTAATTTATAGAAGAATTAAAAGTTTTGCACACACCCAATTTAATCCCCTTTTAAGTTTTATTGATTAATAAATGATGTTAAGTGTTAGAATCTCACATATTTGCATAAGGAAAAAACGACAAACTCAAATATTCGTTTATCTAAGAGGGCTAGAATACAAGTAAAACTCCATTTATTGATGGAAACAACTACATAGTGTTCATAAAACTCCTGCGAGGATTAATGACAAAGACGACGCATCAATGATAGAGAACTCTTCTGTGATGATAATGTATGGAGATGATGCGACTAGTCGAATCTTTGATAACGGAAAATTTGAACACGATGAAGTGTCCAATGTACATGACAAATAATGACGACTAAAGGCGATAGCAATGACATAAAAATAATTGCTATAATTTAATTACATGGAAGATTGTATATAAATTCCACAATAATAATGATACATTAAGGGGTCAAAAGTATCCAATTAATGATTTAGTACTACAATATTTCTTTTCAATTTGAGTTAATACTTTAAGTCTAACTCGAATCTCTTGATCTAACCTAAAAAAGGTATTAGTATAAATTTGAGCTTAATCAAACTTTAAATTAGTTCAAAAAGTTTAAACCTATTCAAATTGAGATTTAAAACTTTAATGACTCAAATCAGCCTTAACACGCACGAATATAAAACTAATTGGACAAATAATTACAACCTTGTAAATGCAACATCATAACCAACCAAAGGTTGTTAATATGTACCGAGTCCCAGTTCACCAAATACGTTGTACATAAACTAAATACCTTTTAGCCAACCATTGAACAGTAATGGATAAATTTCAGATCTTGCTATAAATTAAGCAAATCCAAATGGAAATAAAAAACCAGTTTGATAAAGAGTCCCACAAGTCTTCATTATGTGCTTTTTGCTAGTGACAAACACTTACAAAGGACAATTATTTTAGCTAGTCATATGATAACTGCATATCTGTAGAGACCATGAAAACAATTGCAAAATGGACACAAATCATGCAATAATTAAGTAATTTTAATTGATGCATCACCTATCACAAAAGTAAACATAATCAAGAAAAAAATGGAATAAAATTATAGAAGCCTCGAATGAAAGGTCAATAGTTATAAAAGACATAATCATGTTTATAATAAGAAATATAGGCGGTTCGCAAACCTTTAAAAAATATGTAAATAACGTAAATTCTAATAAAAGAGAAACCAACTTCCATGTTGACATAAATGGTCTACTTACACATTTCTCATACATTAGAAAGAGTTCCATGAATAAATTGTTTCAAGTATGTCTATAATCAAGCTATTAAGCAATATGAAAGTAATTGTACATTGTCATCAACATCATTTATAATTAACTACTAATTTTTTTCATAATGAAATCAACACTTCACAACTTTTCAATGGAATAATTTAATTTAATAAATATATGATTAATAACAAATTGATATACCTCCATCAGCAATTCATATTTTCATAAGTTATTTTTCATAATCATCTACAATATTAAAATATAATGCTTAAGATCATACCATAAAGAATTTTTAAAGCCATAAAAGTAAGATACTTACATACCATAAAATTTATACATTACAAATTATAATGTTGATCTTGAATTATTTTATTACATAACCAACTTTTAGTAAATATCAAGAATTCTACGGATAAAGTCAATTATGATGAAAACTTATTATCCAACCGCTAATACTAAAAGTAGGCTAAAAAATTATTGTAGGTATTGGGATAACTAACAAACTTCATGCCATTGTCTACATAATCAAATATTGAGGTCCACTCAACTTCCACCGTAACAATATTGTTTGAAAAACATTAGCTTTGAAATAATTATCAAACAATGATATATTATATGAAACCCTATCCCTTTTATCTCTTAGGAATTTCTTTAAACCAAGACTCTCTTGCTTGATGATAATATATAAATAGAAGTTGAACACGACACTAAACTATTGTTATCAAACTATCTACCCATTCTTAATTAATAATAAGGAAATAAACCATATCACAATTATTTAGTGATAAGATCCTATACAAGTTCTAAAAATAATATTTAAATACATTTAACTTGTACCTTGAATCTAAAATAGTAGCAATTGTCACCATATTTATTATCAAATTTCACCATCATCCTACTTGCCATATTTGAATCATCTCATTAGGAGAAGTGGGCAATTTAGATAATGCTAAAAAAAGAGAGAAATTAGATGTTTTATGCTAGAAACAACTTAGTGACACATCTATTTAGTGACAATGTTAAGCACCTTTGATTTCTGCAAATCCATTGAGAGGCAAAAGTATTAAGAATTTTAGCGACAATGTTAAACACCTTTGATTTCTGCAAATCCATTGAGAAGCAAAAGTATTAAGAATTTTTTAGTCCCAACTTCATAAATACATCAATGTACTTGATTGAAATGTTAAGCATTTTGAATGTCGAATTCTACTTTATTGCATAATACATAACTTCTTTATAAAAGAATGAGTAATTATCTTACTTTTTAAAATTTCTCAACTTATTTCGGTGTTGCACTCCAGTAAACAATAATATTCTAAATTACTTTGATCTCATTTTAATAATGTCCAACCTATTGTTTAACAATTAAATTCATAACATACACACAATGGTGCATATCCATGAACAAGTTCCCAACTTATAACTTAGTCTTAAATTTGTCAATCATAGTATCGGTTGTCCTACAATTATCGATAATTTTGTGTAAATGTTCTAGTCTATTGAATAGTCATTCATTACTCTCATTAGTCTATTACCTAAATGAGGCGCCAGAATATAGATGAACTTTCCATTTTGACATATAACGAAAGAAAAGAAAATTAATATAAAAATTTGTGAAAATATTTTTTAAACATTATTTATCTCAGGATGTAGCTATATACACTCCAAGTGTTGTTAATACAATGCAATGTGATAGTCATATAACCCTTCCGTTGATTTCCAAATGTAATTGCTACTTGCTCATCATTAACCTACAAAATGTATAAAGTTGTACACTTTTGTGCGTTATAAATTTTGAAAGTATCTTCCTTGAAGGTTTGATTGGGAGGTTCTTAAATTTTGGATTAAGTGAATGATGTGCATGAAATATGATTTATTTTCCTTAGTATTTGGTTGTCTTCCATCCAAATTACCTTTGATTTAATTAGTTTTGTAAGAGTTGCTTGATGAATGATGCAGCAAGAAATGATGGGTTTATGAGTTAAACAGTTAAACAAGAATAAAGTTTGCATTGCAAACTTGGCATTACAAATTCACCAGATACCATATACAAGACTCCTGACCCCTAAATGTCTCTACGCAATAATGAAGAATTCATGTTGAATGCCACCACACGAGATTAAGTTGAACTGTACACCTCTTCCTACCTAAAACTCTTGTCCGTATACTTTTTTTTTTTGGGGTTGATAAAACTACATTATTGTTCAGCAGTCACTCTGGTTAATTTGCCTCGGACGAACACGTGATCACTGAATTAATTGCGTAGGTCCAAAAGCAGCACAAACCCGGAAAAGAAGATCAACGCCGGTCCTTCCACATTTACTAAATCTCAAATCCACGTCTAGGAAATCAATGAAGTTTGTTTCAACTGAAGCTTGCTTGATCAACGTAGCCCTGCAATTGCTGCGCTGGATTTCCAAAAGAATCCAACTGATCCATGACTAAACAAATATCAATCGCAATGTTAGATCATTTTTCATAAATCACTATGAAAAATATTAATTTGAGTTGAAACTACTACAGATGGAGAGCAAAGGTACCTGTTGCATATAGTCACCTTTCTTATTGGTTGTAAGAAAGATCTCAAACCATTTGCTAACGGGCATTTCCATGTCAAAATAAAGTAAGTTTTGGTAAAGCAAAAACATAGGTTGACCGCCCTCTCCTCCCAAGAGAGAAAGCAAGTCGAACCCACGTAATAAGAGGACCACAGTTCAGTACCATGGGGGCATCAGCATCTTGGTTGATGTTTACACGAAATCGGTCAAAGGTTGGTCCTGGATATACGGTTCAGTAATGATCCTTCTCGTTTCCCTTTAGCAGCATCGTTATCTGAGTTATGTATCCATGGCCGGGCTCAGTCCCACCCATCAGCCACTTAAGGGCCTCTGCTGCTGCATCTTTTTCTGCACTCTTCTTGTTGTTACAAGGCTGACCCATAACTTGCATTCCATTGAATTCCACAGTAGCTCGAAATTGATTATTTTTCAATTGCTTCGTCTTATAGATTGGTGCAGCATATCCTGCCCTGGTGAGTAATGTCTGGAGCTGGCTCTTAGAATTATCACCCCCAGGTCCACTCTCAGTCCTTGAAACTAGGGCTGGTTG
Source organism: Erythroxylum rufum (assembly GCA_027478365.1). NCBI lineage: Eukaryota > Viridiplantae > Streptophyta > Magnoliopsida > Malpighiales > Erythroxylaceae > Erythroxylum > Erythroxylum rufum. The sequence continues at coordinate 29,956,762 of JANIHZ010000003.1, read as the reverse complement.
CGTTTTCATAACAGATATCTTTGAGGACGTAAGGACCTGACGGCCAAATACAAATCTGCCATCACACGGATCGTGTGATATCAGCAACCTTACTGCAGATAGGAGATCATGATGCACGTGTATATCCATCCTTGGATTTAGCAGCTGTCCATAACCACGACGATCAATTTCATATGCATCAATTCATCAACGATTCAGTTCTTGCAAACTTTTAAACAGATAAGCAATCACAATAGAAAATGTCGGGAATGTATGAATAGAAAGATTTGAAGAAAATATCCACAAAATAATCAAACAAATAGAAACAGTAGCGTTACGTTGATTCATACAAAACTAACTTTCATGCAAGCTTCTGACCTTTGCTTGAACCAGCTCATCAAGTTCTCTCCTCAAGGTTTGATATAATTCAGCTATAGCTGGCTTCATGAAGAACTCAAGGTATCCTCCTAACATCTTCAAGTGCCCATCCTGAACAATCATTATGTATGTTTGATCATCGACTAAACTACAAATATACGAAGTGAAAATCTAAGAGAAGAAAAAGAGAGAGAGTGAAAGAAAGAGAGAGAAGAACTAACACCATCCCCATTCGATATACTTCCACCAAACAGAAGAAGTGTAGAATCAGAAACAGCAGTTGAATCCCGAAGGAAAACAGAATTCACTTTTATCTTCTCATTGAAGACCAACCAAGGATATGGAATTTTCACTTCTCGAGAATTAACGGAGTTCTGATGAGGAGACAAGGGGTTTGAGAAAAAGACAACAGGCAGTACAAACAACATAGCAAGAAAAGTTTTACTCACTTTGGAAGAAAGAACATTCATATGAAGCAAGGGTAAAGAGCTAGCCAACTTACAGAGTGTAGAAGCACTTGACCGTCTTCCATGGTTTTCAGAGAAAATGATTTCTCATTGTGCTGTCCATTCAAGTATGTCAGTACGTTAACAACGTAAAGAAAGTTGATTGTTTGCATGCATCTATTCAAAACCACCCTGACATAGAATGGTTAGTGAGATTATATAGACAGACTCTAGCAGACAGCGAAAAACAAGTCTCACCACAATAGAGCAGATTCCAGGATAGAGGCCATAACAAATAATTGCTCGGATGAGATTTTCATCATAGCTCCAAGCATTGCAAGAGGTAGCATTAGCATCAACAAGGCCAATATCCTTGAGCAAGGAGAAGAATTCCTTTCGAAGAGAATCAATAGCTTTCATTGATTGTAAAGAAAGGAAATTTTTCCAGCAGTACTCATATCCAGTAAGATCAATTTCGGCATCTTTCCAGCCCTCATAGGCCCGCACAAGGGTAAGATGATCACTATAATCACGAGAAAACTGGGACCTAGCAGCATCTCCAAGCTGCACAGACGTAGAAAAATTCAGTTGTACAATGTTACAAATTTCAAATACATAGTTTGGTCCAAATCATTATACTATCATCACTTCTTCATTCCTAGGACAGACCCTTAACTTCAGGGAGATAATTTCAAGGAAAAAGATAATAGGGAATTCCCTCTTGACAGCATTCACAAATCCAACATATCTGGTTCCAATTTAAGTCCTTCCTGAGTATAACTTCCTTTCATGCAGTGAAATTGACTAAACAAATTGCCGAACTCCCCAAGGACACCTGGAATCAAATCATCGATTGAAACAAAACCTGGAAATATCCAGGAAGGGTACTAAACATATTAAGATGGATTCAAATTTAATTAAAGAGGATAAACTGAATATGGTTAGTGTTGAAGAAAATTGAGAGGACAAATTCTTTATTTCTCTCACTTACTTTGGGTTACAATGCATCAGAATATATACAATAAATCTTAGATACAGAATCAGAAACTACCTAATCTAGGAATAGAGAAAATCTTAACTAAAATCCCTCAAATTAAGGGATATCATTAACACCCCTAATATCTATAAAATAATAATAATATTTACAGCTAATATACATCTCAACACTCCCCCTCAAGCTGAGTGTTAAGGATGTGATAACGTGATAGAGTAAATCATGGGATACAGCAGTTATCCCATGATTTACTCACAGATGGACTTTCCTATTATAACTGTAACTCCTAATTATATATATGATTAGCCTAACATAGTGAGGTTAAGGCTTTTCCCAAAATATTACTGGTTAATTTCATTAACATAGTATCCGAGCCTAGTTCCAAAAATCTCTAATTCCCAATTTCTGTCCAAATCTGAAACCCTATCTCCCAAATTCACCCAAAACTCAATATTTTCTTTTCAATTCAACTCAGATAGGATCAATAATTCTAGTTAAGGATTGGTTGGCTCTTCAAGTCTCCTAATTTGGGTAATTTGAGTCCCAATTTGGCTTCTTCAAGTCTCCTAATAGGATCGATAGCACGTTTCTTTGGTATGCCTTTGTTTTCCATAATAATCACAATGAAAGTGATCCTTATCAAATGAGGTATTTGCACGTTTTGGTTCTCAGTAGAACTAGTCACTAACCCTGCTTTCTCAACAATGGTTGTATGTAACATAACATTTCTTCTACTCTCTTCTTGCTAAACAAGAAAAGGTGCAAGCTATACTGAAGGAAAAGGATCTTTTCCAAGTAGATCACCTCGTATACAATCATATTCCGAGATGAGACCTGCTAAAAAATCAAACACCCGATCCTCCTCTATCATTCTTTAGAATTTGGCAGCATCTTTTGAGCATTTTGCTTTTCTGCCACAATCCACATAGCTATGCAAAGTATTGAGATACAATCATATCACCCTGTTCCATATTGTGCAGTTTATTACGAAGATAAAAAATTTGCGTTTTATTACCTATCTGAGAATTAAGTCAGAGAAGTAGCTTTCCATATATTTGTTGCTACATCAAGTAACAAGTATGTCCGAGCAATCTCTAGTTTCATTGAATTGATGAGCCAAGACATCATGAGGGAATTCTCCGACTCCCACTGATTATAATCAAGATTATTGACATCGAGTCTCTTACTGTCACCCTTAATATAACCTTGTAATCCTCCAACTTTGATGAACAATAAACAAGATCTTGACCAAGCAAGATAATTAGTTCCGTCAAGTTTCACGTGGCTGATTTGAAGTGAAGGATTATCGAACTTGAGAGAATTACCTTTTTTCCATCCATCTTCTTTAGAATCACTCGGGACAAACAAAGAAATATGCCAACAATAGTAACCGAAAGAATTTAGATACAAATAGAGGCTTCTAGCGTATTTCCCGACATGCTACCGGAGTTCAAACACCAAAGGGAAGATGTACAGTGGCTGGTGACACTGGTGTACCAATACCTATGAGGCGAAAAAACTACTGGAGGGTGGCGGTCTGTGGCAGTTTATGGCAACGCGTGCAGCATTGGTGACGTCGGGTCTATCACAGAGACGGTTGCTAGTGGGTCTAAAGCAAGCTGAGGGGCAGCGAGATTAAGAAACCATGTTTTTTGGGTAAGTACAAACTCAGCCAAAGTAATATTCTGGATAGAGAAGAACAGCTAGAAAAAAATTAAGAAAGAATAGGCCCTTAAATCAGACAGGGCTCTAATACTATGAAGAAAATAAGTCAGAGAGAAACAAAAGTGTTTCTATTGCTTTATTGAGATGTTTTGTACAGAGAAATCCTATGGTTTATATACACAAGGCCTAGGACTATTTAGGAAGCATTCCATCTATCAAATCTCTCAATTATAGGAAGAAATCACTACAGCTATTAATTCCTAAATGTATAAAAGGAAATAATCAATTCTAATAACTCTAGTCAACAGTTAATGATTTTTCTCATGTGGCTTAGCTTTATTTAATAAAAAATCTTTCCGAATTATTCTCCCATTTTACTACCTTTTGTGCTGAAATCAAAACACAATTTATTCTTTCTATCCATACTCTAAGAAGTGACAACGCCAAAGAATACTTTTCTACCTTGTTCCAGCACTACATACTTCAAAATGGTATTGTTCATCAATCTTCATGTGTTGACACACCATCTCAAAATGGTTGGATTTGAAAGAAAAAAATTTCATTTACATGAAACTGCCAGATCAAATGAATGTCCCCAAATCGTTTTTGGTTGATGCGGTCTCCACAACTTGTTTTCTAATCAATCTTATCCCTTCATCTATTCTTTGAGGTGAGATTCCTTATAGCATTCCTTTTCCTAATAAACCCCAGTTCTTCCTTAGTTTTGTTTGAGAGGATCGCCTTCAAGTCACCAAGTTAGATCCCTAAATCTCTTAAATGTGTATTTTTAGGCTAGTCTCGTCTACGAAAAGGCTATTTGTGTTACTGTCCAACTCTCAACATATATTTTGCGTCTGTCGATGTCACCTTTTTTGAAAATATTTCCCTCTTTCCTACTCCAATACTACAAAGGCAGATGATGATCTATTAGTTTATGAGGTCACCTATCATATCAATAATGTTACCACTACACCACCACAACCACCACCCATTCATTCGGTCTATTCCAGAAGACAAAATCATCTTTAAGTGAGCTCCATACTTGTGTCTTCTTTGGAATCAAATCTGACTTCTGATGATCTCCCCACTGCCTTTGCAAAGGTAAACACCAATGCACCTGAAGAATTTTTCCATTCTCTAATAATAATTTACAAGGTATACTTTGCCATTATCATTGCACTAAGAAAATGGTTCATTGAAGTGTTGAGTGAAGGTTTTACCTAGCCCCCACTATATTCTAAACCTACCGAGTGTTGTTGGTTTTGAGTGTGATTGGGAAGGGGCGTGGGAAGTGAGCTCGCACTAAAATCTCCCTTCTTTTTTTGTGTTCTTTGCGTGTGTGTGTATTGTGTTATTAATTTGCAAGATGGTTAATACAAGAAACAATCCCCCCATTCCGCCGGAAGAGACAAGACAAGGAGTTGATCTTGAAGCGACACTTAATTCCCTTGCCGCTTCAGTAGCTGCACTAAATGCCTCGGTACAAAGTATGACTGTTTCTCAACAACAATTCCAAGGTGAGTTGAGGGAGTTGAAAGATGAGGTGAGAAACCCTAGGAGGACCCCTACACATGAAGATAGGGATGATGGAGATGATAGGGCATCTCCGAGGGCAGACCGAGGAGGAAGACGACGAGACGATACCGAATGGGGTAAGCTTAAGCACCAACTTCCAGAATTTCATGGTAAAGCCGATCCGGATGTCTACCTAGAGTGGGAAACCAATATGGAAAAAGTGTTTTCTATGCACAACTATTCAGATGATTATCAAGTTAAGGCCGCCATCTCGGAATTCCGGGGTCACGCTAATACTTGGTGGTTAGATTTGAACAGAAGAAGGCGTAGGGACTATGAAGACGAGATCGCCACTTGGAGGGAGTTAAGGCAAGCCATGAGGAAGGCCTTTGTTCCAAAAACTTACCACAAGAAGTTGAGAAATGAACTGCAAGATCTAAGGCAAGGTACTCGTACTGCTATGGAATATTATTATGAACTAATTGCCTTACGTGCTAAGTTGCATCTTGATGGATCCGACGAGTCCATGGAGGCACGTTTCATTCGGGGTTTGAGAGTGAGGTAAGAACCGAGAGACAAAAGCCACAGACTAGTGAGAAAAGAGGCAGTCTGTTACTTGCCACAAAGAGTGATATTGACGAGATCTTAGAATCTCAGCCCCTATATTTCTTCTAACTCTTTATGGTTCCTGTTCGAATAACACTAATGAATTGGTTGCCCCTAGTGTTGTCAACGATGTTTTGCAGGAATATGGTGATATTTTTCCCGAGGAGTTACCACACGGATTGCCCCCTATCCGTGGCATTGAGCACCAGATTGATTTTATTCCGGGATCATCCATTCCGAACAGGCCGGCATACAAAGCCAACCCGATCGAGACAAAGGAACTACAGAGGCAAGTCGAGGAACTCCTTGCCAAAGGTTTGGTTCGTGAATCCATGTCTCCTTGTGCAGTACCCGTGATACTCGTCCCCAAAAAGGATGGGTCATGGCGAATGTGTGTTGACTGTAGGGCCGTAAATAAAATCACTATCAAGTATAGGCATCCAATACCTGGGCTTGATGATATGCTAGAAGATTTGTGTGGTGCATGTGTATTTTCTAAGATTGATTTAGCATCCGGTTACCATCAAATCCGCATGAAAGAAGGGGATGAATGGAAAATAACATTTAAAACTAAATTCGGACTTTATGAATGGCTTGTCATGCCCTTTGGTTTAACTAATGCACCTTCCACTTTTATGAGATTGATGAATCATGTGCTTAGAGCTTTTATTGGAAAGTTTGTTGTGGTGTATTTTGATGATATACTTGTTTACAGCCGAAATGTTGATGAACATGCTTATCACTTGTCTTGTGTGTTTTCGGCTTTGAGAACTAACAAACTGTTTTCTAAGCTTTCTAAGTGCACCTTTTGTGTGGAGGAAGTTGTTTTCCTTGGTTTTATTGTAGGGAAAGAAGGGGTCAAAGTTGATGAAGAAAACGTAAAAGCAATCCAAGATTGGCCTAACCCTACAAATGTGACCGAGATTCGGTCCTTTCATGGACTTGCAAGCTTCTACCGACGGTTTGTAAGCCATTTTTCTACCATTGCCGCACCCTTAAATGCTTTGACAAAGAAAAATGTTAAATTTGAATGGGGTGATAAGCAACAACATGCTTTTGACACTTTGAAGCATATTCTCACTCATGCACCTGTCCTTGCATTACCTAATTTTGATCATACATTTGAAATTGAATGTGATGCAAGTGGTGTTGGAATTGGAAGTGTCTTAATACAAAATAGTCGGCCTATAGCATATTTTTCTGAGAGGTTTAATTCTGCCTAAATGAACTATCCTACGTATGATAAAGAGTTGTATGCTATCATTCGCTCTCTAGAAAATTGGCAGCATTTTCTATTACCTAAGGAGTTTGTTATCCATACTGACCATGAATCTATCAAGTATTTGAATGGACAGCAAAAGCTCGACAAACGACATGCTAAGTGGAGTACATTCTTGGAAACCTTTTCGTATGTCATCAAATACAAGAAGGGTAAGGAAAATGTTGTGGCCGATGCACTCTCTAGAAGGGGCCACATACTCGCCATTGTGGAGAGTAAGTTCTTTGGTTACGATTACTTGAAAGATTTGTATGAAAATGATGTTGATTTTAATGAAATTTTCAAGTCTTGTAAACAAGGAGCTGTTCAAAAGTTTTACCAACACGAAGGGCTTTTATTCAAAGAAAACAGGTTATGTGTCCCTAAGTGTTCATTGCGTGAAACTTTAGTGTTTGAATCTCATCGCGGTAGTCTCATGGGACACTTTGGCATCTTAAAGACTTTGGATATTTTAAGTGAGCATTTCTATTGGCCGCGAATGAGAAAAGATGTTGAAAAATTTTGCTCTCTTTGTATTGAGTGTCGAAAAGCGAAATCAAAATCTAATAATTATGGCTTATACACTCCTTTACCTGCACCTGTGCACCCTTGGATTGACATTTCTATGGATTTTGTGTTAGGGTTGCCTACCTCTAAACGGGGTAATGACAGTATTTTTGTCGTTGTTGATCGTTTTTCAAAAATGGCTCATTTTATCCCTTGTAAAAAGACTAATGATGCTAGACACATTGCCGATTTATTCTTCAGGGAAGTGGTAAGACTGCATGGCATCCCGAAAACTGTTGTAAGCGATCGAGATGTTAGATTTTTGAGCTATTTCTGGAAATCACTGTGGGTTAAGCTTGGTACTCAATTGTTATTTTCTACTACTGCTCACCCACAAACTGACAGTCAAACTGAAGTTGTGAACAGGACTCTAGGTACACTACTTAGAGCTTTGGTCCGAGGACACAAGAAGACTTGGGAAGAATGCATTCCCATTGCTGAATTTGCATATAACCGTACAACACAGCGCACAATTGAAATGTCGCCATTTGAGTGTGTTTATGGTTTTAATCCACTAACTCCTTTGGATTTATCATCTGTTACTTTGCCTGCATCACAGTATCTTGAGACAGATGGAGCCAAAAGGGCGAAATATATTCAAGACCTTCATAAGAAAGTCCATAACATGATCGTGAAGAAAAATGAACATTATGCCCAACTCGCTAACAAAACCAGAAAGGAGAAAATTTTCCAGCCCGGAGACTTAGTTTGGGTTAATTTTCGAAAGATCAGATTTCCTACGAAAATGAAGGGCAAACTTGATCCCCGAGGAGATGGACCTTTTAGAGTCCTCAAAAGATTGAACAATAACTCTTACGTTATTGATCTTCCAGGAGAATATAATGTTAGTACTACTTTCAGTGTTTCTGACTTGACCCTTTATGAATCTGCAGATGAACGTGCGGATTCTATGAAGAATCCTCTTGAAGAGGGAGGGAATGATGTAATCATGCCAAACTTGGATCCCGAGCCAATTAAAGATATTTCCAATTTGAAGACATATTCACGAAGAAAGA
>JANIHZ010000003.1:29922258-29948238 GCA_027478365.1 Erythroxylum rufum | reverse complement strand
AATTTTTCCATTCTCTAATAATAATTTACAAGGCATATACACATGAATATATAGGAAAAGCTATCCTAATTAAGGAAAAACTAATTAAGGAAGAATAATAACGGAAGAATCCTAATTATACACATTCCAAATCTGTCAACAGCACCTTTCCTGTTTCCTCTTTTGTGTCTTATGTTCATTTATCCCCCTTTATGTTATTTTGTTGCCTCACTTGATTACATGTCTCTCCCGAAAACTATTCAAGAAGTTTCCTTGTTGGCATAATGCTATGATATAGGTGATGAATGCTTTAAAGGCTAATGGTACGTGGAATTTGGTACCTTACCTGTTAGAAAGAAATCCATTGGATGCAAATGAGTTTTTACAGTCAAAGTCAACTCTGATGGATCAATTGCTACAAAAGGCTATGCTCAAACTTATGGTGTGAATTATTCTGATACTTTCTCACCTGTTACTAAACTAACATCTATCCGTCTATTCATTTCTATGGTAGCTACATTTAATTGGTCCCTACACTAGTTAGATATTAAAAATGTCTTCTTACATGTTGACCTCCAAAAGGAAGTGTATACGGAGCAACCACCTGGGTTTGTTGCTCAGGGGAAGTATGACAAAGTTTGTTGTCCTTGCAAGTCACTGTATGGTTTGAAACAAAGTCCACGTGCCCGATTGGGAAATTTAGTCAAGCCATAGAAATTTTTGGATTGACTAAGAGCAAATCTAATCTCTCAGTCTTCTATAAACAATCTAAACTTGGTATTATTCTCTTTGTTGCATATGTAGATGATATCATCATTACAGGAAGTTACTCTACGAGCATCTCATCATTAAAATCCTTTCTCCAGTCAATTTCAAATAAAGAATTTAGAAGCTCTGAAATATTTTTTGAGAGTAGAAATAACAAGAAGCAAGAAAGGCATTTTCCTATCCCAAAGAAAATATGTAATTGATCTATTAGCTGAAATGGGAAAGCTAGGAGCTAAGCCACACAATACCTCAAAGCCCCCTAAATGTACAACTTACCAAGATAGAGATTTGTTTGAAGACCTTGAAAAATATAGAAGATTGATAGGAAAATTAAGTATGTTACAGTAACTCTCTCTGATATTGCATATTCTATTAGCGTTGTAAGTCAATTCATGTCCTCTCCAACTATTCATCATTGGGCAATCTTAGAAGAAATCTTATGTTACCTACAGGGCACTCCTAGAAGAGGGATATTATATGAAAATCATGGACACGATCACATTGAATGTTTACCAGATGCCAATTGGCTAATGTGTCTTTGTGAGAGGAAACTTGGTCTTATGGAAAAGTAAGAAACAAAATGTTGTATCAAGATCCAGTCCAAAATCTGAATACAGAGCTATGGCATGGTGTGCCAACCTGTGAAACAGTATGGATATATCAACTATTATATGAAATTGGTTTTAAAGCCTCGGTAGTGGCAAAACTATAATGCGATAATCATGTTGCTCTACATATTGCTTCTAATCTATGTTTCATGAAAGGACCAAACACATTAAATTGACCACCAGTTCATTCGTGAAAAAGTTCAGCACAACTTGATTTTCAAAGAATATGTCAAAATTGAAGTATAACTCAGAGATATCTTCACAAAGGCCATAAATGGTACTCGAATCAATTACATTTGAAACAAGTAGGGCATGATTAATATCTATGCTCCAACTTGGAAAGGAATGTTACATATTGAGCATTAATGTCATCGATTCTAGTCTTTATTATAGGGATTATAATCGTTTGATCATAGGGATTACATTCCCAAAATTAATGTTGTAAATATGTATATATAGGCTTACTTCTATAAAGTAAACATATGAGAAAATACAAACCTCTTTCTAGCTTACAAACATCAATCCTCCTGTAGCTAAATTGACATCTATTTGTATTTTCATTGCGTTGGCATCCACACATAATTGCCCTCTTCATCAACTCAACATAAAAAATGCTTTCCTTCATGGTGATCTTTAGGAGACAATCTTTATGGAACAACCAACAAGGTTCGTTGCTCAAGGGGAGACTAATTTGGTGTGCCGCTTTAACAAGTCTCTCTATGGTCTGTAACAATCACCAAGAGCTTACTTTGGATGCTTCAGTATAGTAGTTATGGAGTTTGGTCTACATCAATGTTGTGTGGATCATTTCGTGTTTTATTGTCACTCCAAAGCTGGTAGAATTCTTTTGATTGTTTATGTTGATGATATTATTATTTCTAGAGATGATAAAGTAGGAATCCAATCTTTAAATTTTTTGTAGATCAAGTTTCAAATAAACGACCTTGGTTCACTAAAATATTTTCATGGCGTCGAGGTAGCAAGGTCGAAGATGGTGATTTGTCTATCTCGAAAAAAGTATGTCCTTGACCTTTTAAAGGAGACATGCATATTGGGAACTAAGTCAATTTGATAGTCCTGTGGAGCCAAAGGTTATTTGACTATTACTCATCCATATATTTCGTTTGCTACAAATGTAGTAAGTTAGTTTATGGAGTCTCCACAAACTAGCCATTTGGAAACAAACATCAAGATTTTGCGATATTTGAAAGGTCTATCAAAGCAAGGTCTTCTATATCAAAACCATGGTCATACTAAGATTCAAGGATATACAAATGCAAATTAGGCAGGATCTTATGACTGACAATCTACTTCAAGATACTGTGTATTTGGGTGGAAACATGCTGTCGTGGAAAAGCAAGAAGCAATCAGTTGTTGTACGTTCCAATGCTAAGCCTAAGGCCATGGCATATACTACATGTAAGTTGATTTATTAAGGGGAACTTAGTTTTGAGCACTCGTCTCCAATGAAGTTGATGTGTGATAATCAAGTAGTCATTCATATTTCTTCTAATTAAGTCTTCCATTGAGAGAACTGAACATATTAAGGTGGATTGTTACTTTGTTTGCTAAAAGCTTCAAGAAGAAATGATTGAGATACCATACGTCAAGTCAGAAGACCAATTTGTTGATTTGTTCACCAAGGCTTTTAGAAACTTGGAGATTATGATACATATGCTTTAGCTTGAGAATGAGCATTAGAAAAAGCTAGATCTACATTAGGAAATATCAGATCTATATGATTCCTATTTATTCTTAAGATAAACTTTCCTTATGTAATTGATACTTTCATTATGTAATTAGTTCTTTCTTACTACTAAATTAAGTCTATAGGAGTCTTAAGATTGTATCAAGCCCTCAATTGACACTCTTTGATATTGTCTTTAACACTTGTACTTAAAAATAATCAGGTCTAGCTCATATATTCATGTGCAATAGGGATGGCAATGGACGGGCTGACCCGAGCCCAAACTAATTCATTAAAAAAATATGGCAAAATGACATTATTTTGCCTTTACTTGTCAGGCCCGGGCATCCAAGGTCCAGTCAACTCAAGCCTGGCCCGTTGACTTCGGGTTGGGCCAGGCCCAGGCCTTTTTGCCATCTTGCCATCCCTAATATCTATAACCATCAAATAGCGAAACTTAAGCCTAAAGTCAAATGCATTCTTACAGGATATTAACCAATTCAAGAGGAATGTAAATGCTATCATCCACCTACAAGGAAGTTTTAAATTATGTTAAAGAGTAATTGTATTTCCCAAACCTTAAACATTGGGAGTCAATATAAATTTATAATAATTTTTTATTTTTCCTCATTATCTTCTCCTCTTTTCTCATCTCCCCTTCCTTACTTGAATCTAGTTTCATGTTAGATTCAAAACCTATTCCAAATGATAAGTCTAAACCGTCTGTTTCACATCCTAAGTCTATTAAATATACAAAAAGCATAATTGATAATTAAAGATATGAGATAGTGTGAGGAAAGCTCATGTTTATGATCTCAGACAGATTTAAGATTCCCAAAGTCTATACACGAGATAGTCACCAGAGGTCAACATATTTACCAAGAAAATCTCGAATCCAAAAAATCCCATATTGCAAAAGGAAAGTAATAATATGGTCTACTTAATTGTGACAGTATCATCTATCTTATTATGTGCCCTTCCAAAGATCTTCCACATAATGAAAATATCGCACACAATCACATACTACTTATTCAATAAGCATAATGATCGTAGGGAGGACTCTATAAGCATCATATTTTACTTCATTATTTTAAATAGTCCAAGAAGGAATTTACCTCCCCTACAAGTAGATGTTTAACAAAAAGACAAACACTCATATGTTTCAAAGCATTATTTCCAATCAGAGAATTGAAGATCTCAATTCATTAACCAAATTGAGAGGAAGTGCGTAAAAACTACAAGGCTAGGACACAAAATATTTGTAAGATAACATGTCATTCTCTTAAATTTTGGAATTTCCTATAGGGAGTCAGAGTTGACCCTAGAGTATGTATACAATTACAAATACTCATAGTATTTTCCAAAAAGGATAAGCACTTCCATTAACTTTTTGCTAGATAGTGGCCCAATTAGTATTCCATACATAAATTCAAGTGATTAGCTGACTGATCTACTAAGGCATTTTCCAATCTCATATTTGAGGAGATTAAAATCAAGCTGAAAATAGAATACCTCAACTCCCTAAAATCACTCATCCATTGAACCTGCCTTGTTCGAAGATACCTTTTACAATCTTGTAAAATTCTTAGTTTTCTTTAGTTAATACCTCTAGAAATCCCTAAGATTAGTTACCAGATTCTATAAGAGGTGATCTTTAAAAATATAGGCAATATTTATAGATTTTGTAGGAGTTGACCTACCAAATATAAGCTTCCATCTATGTACGACAAATGTGGATCATCAATAAGAGTAAAGCATTCTTTCTTCAATATAAAAGACTGAACTTACATCCTTCTTGTCCAATGGTGTTAAGAAAGGATCTCTCGCACTAAGACCTGCAACAACAGTCAATATTGGATCCAGGCAATTGAAGATAGCACCTAAAATAAGCATCTTTCCCAGTTTAGGCTCCACCGGAAGCATAGATAAATATCGCCCTATCAAGCAACAATAAGCATGATTATGGGATCACCTATCAAGCAACAATAAGCATGGTTCAATGCTGCCCTACCAAGAACAGTCAAATTTTCATTCTGATCTAAAGCTCCCATAACTTTCAAGTAATCAATAGCATTCTGAACCTGCAAAATATTAGGGTAAAACACGATGGTGAATGAGCTGAGCAAGGTAAAGTAACTTCATCAAAAAAATTATATAGTCACGACGTTGACAGCATCATCTCCTCTATGTCCTAAACAATGAGGGAGAAGATATTAATCATAACTATGGGATTAGGTTAGATATTACTATGGGATGTTAGAAAGTTGGGATTGGGTGAGTATAAATGAGACAAGCCACAAATGGTGTTACCGCTAACAATTCAGGTGATTGCAAAGCCCTAGAAAGAAACTCTGATATGCTTCCAAGCTTTAGACTTTTGATCTGCAGACAAAGAGACTGCAAAGGTGTCCTCAATATTTCCGGTAATTGATATTCTCCAAAAGCATTGTATACAGATCTAGGATACAGATGGTAACATTCTCCTGGCTGAACACGGCCAGCTCTCCCCCTTCTCTGCATTATACATTTAAGTCGAAATGAATATAGAATATATATGTGAACGAGTCCAAATATAAAAAGCTTCTGGAATGAGGTTTTTTACCATTCAAGCAGGAGATAGAAAGAACAAAGTATATAAATGGATCACAAAGAAACATATCATTCTAATTCCTACATGCTTGCCAAATCTATGTCAGATAGAAAGTAATTGGCATGCCAACCTCAAATGAGACAAATAATTTATCTTTCTTGTCTTAAACTTGGACCAAAACCCTTATTAGGTTTAAGCAAAAATCTTTAAGCATTAAGAACATAATTATTCAATTTATTTTCGATTGTTACGATAAATAAATCACTCAAAATGATTGATTTCTTCTAAACATAGACTCTCATGATGATAGATTATACAGGATCAAATTAAAAGAAAATAAAACATGAAATACACAAATGTTGCTTCAGGTCAACAAAACTTTTGGCCAAGGAAATATCTATGATTACATTTCAACAAACTTTATTTATTTATTTATTTATTGGGCCAAGATAATAATATCACCACATAGGAGATTAAGTAAATTATTTTTGAACTTTTGAATGAGTTTGAGAACATATTTGAGGTTATAACAAAATTATTTGCCCTTTCCCTTTAGAATATCTCAAAATGACAAAGATCAGTACATAAAATAAATAAAGTAGCAAGGCTACTGGACATCCCTCAAGCTAATCTAAAATCTCTTCTAACTAACTTAAATTACTAAAGCCTCAACCCTGCTTAGATGAAAGTAAAGCAAAAATGAAATTGTGCAACCGGTGAGGTTATTACAATATGCTTCAGTGAGATTCAACTCCACATAAAAAAATAATAAAACCAAAATTTGCATGTTTGGACGAAGCTCCAAATACATTTCATGACAGCTTGGATTTATAAAATTTGTAGACGTGCTTGCCTTTCTACCATAATAATCCCTCCTGAGAATGTCACACAAGTAGCATCTAGAAACATGTGGGAGGCAAATGCAATTACACACCATCAGAAATACAATCTTCACATCAAAATCATCTCAGATATCAAATTTCCAAGTAGAAGAAAAACTTACCTGTTGAGCAGAGGCTTTGGAAATCCAAGAAGGAAGCAAGCAAGGAGTGTTATTAAGAGCATCATATGAAGTCTCCTTTGCTTTCCCACAGTCAAGAACAAAAACAACATCGTTGATTGTGATACTTGTCTCAGCAATGTTGGTAGCTAGCACTATCTTCCTCACACCACAATCAGGTACATCAAATATTAACCTCTGCATACATTCCAAAGAAATTTGCTTAGAAGCTATATACTGAACGTTGGTAATCAAGAATGAGGATTTTTATCAAAATGTCTATACATGAATGTTTTATCAAAGCAACTTCAACTATGAAATTACCTGCTCTGAGCTGGCCATAGAACCATGGCATGTAAGCAACAACACTCGACTTGGATCTCCCAACATAGGATTTGCTTGTAGCTTATCCTTTAATGAGCTCATGTCATCCCAACCGGTCATGAAAACGAGCACAGCACCAGGCCCCTTCTTTTCACATATATGGCATAAAAGAAACTCTATGATATTGAAACCAATGCAATCAGGATTCCAGTATGCCAGGGACTCCAGAGTCTGGGAACTATACTCCTTAAAGTCAGCTGCTCTCAATGCATCCTATTGCATGCTTCCCAAATCAAAAACTTCCTCAACACAACAAAAATGAATTTAAAAATTGTAGAAGAGGAAATAAACTGCATTTGCAAAATAGCAAATGTAGCTGCAGAAAAGGTCATGGACCTCAACAACGGAAGCAATCTGACTCTTCCGCTTTCTTGAAGCTTGTCTGCTCATTCTCCACATCTTTTCTTGACCGTAATCATCAATTTGGTTGTATGGAGTCAATCTGTACCTTGTCATTTCCAGAATATCTTCCAGGAAATGAGTTTGTACAGGGTAAGTAAAACCCTGTGTGATACAATTCAGAAAAGACAAAGGCAGTAAAAAGTTAAGACCCTTGAGTTGCATTTCTTTGACCAAGGAAGAAGAAGAAAAAGTGTATAACAATTAAGTAGATTACGTCTTGAAACTTGTACATGCTCTTTTATAAGTAAGCATCTATAGCCCATAAACAAGACCAACCAACGAGATCACACATACAAAAATGAATAAGATCAAGGTAATAAGATACTTTATAAAAAAAGATTATTATTCCTAGAACTAGTGGCGGTTAAAATGCAAAAATACAGAAAAAAGTGTAACTTCCATATATTTTTTAGGAGTACAATAGTATATATACTAGAAAGAATTCTACACAAATCAAATATCCTAATTACCTCCTAATTTATTCACTTTGACTAAATCTCCCCTAATTTCTCTCCCAACTTGTTAGGAACAGATTTCCTCCCTTGATTCTGCTGGCATGATTTCTCCTTCTCAACACTCCCCCCCAAGCTGACTTGTAAATGTCTTCCATAGCTAGCTTGCTTATTAGGAGATCAAACTATTTCTTCTGTGGTACCTTGGTGAGTATATCAACTATTTGTTCACTGGTTGATATATAAGGAACACAAATTAAGCCACTCTTAAGTTTCTCTTTGATAAATGCTTGTCCACTTCGATGTGCTTGGTTTTGTCATGTTGAACTGGGTTGTGTGCAATCGAAATAGCAGCCTTATTGTCACAATAGACTTTCATAGGAAGTGACACAAGAATCTTCAGATCTTCTAATAACGTCTTGATCCACATTCCTTCACAAATCACAAGTGTGAAAGACCTAAACTCAACTTCAACATTACTTTGTGTTACTACATTCTATTTCTCACTCCGCTAGGTAATAGATTTCCCCCCCAACAAAAGTACAATATCCTGATGTCGATCTTCCATCAAAAATGCTATCTACCCAATCAGCATTTGTATAGATTTCAACCTGTATATTGTCACATTTTTTAAACATCAAGCCTCTTCCAGGTGTCCCTTTCAAATACCTTAGTATTCTGTAGGCAGCTTTAAAGTACTCTTGACCTGGTGAGTGCATAAACTGACTTATCATGCTTACAACAAAGGCTAAGTCAGGTCGAGTGTGTGATAGATATATCAGTCTTCCCACCAATCGCAAAAAATTTTCCCTATCAATCACATCTTCATCCTTAGCAGGACTGAGTTTTAGGTTAGCTTCAATTGGAGTTTCAGCCACCTTGCATCCCAATAACCCAGTTTCTCCAAGTAAATCAAGGATATACTTTCTCTGATTCACAAATATTCCTTCTTTTGATCTTGCAAATTCCATTCCAAGAAAATATTTCGATGCTTCCAAGTCTTTAATTTCAAACTCCTTTGCTAATTTCCTTTTCAACCTTGCAAGTTCTTCATAGTCATCTCCAGTTAAGATTATATCATCCACATAGACAATTAGAATTGCAATTGTTTCATTTTAGAATGCTTATAAAATGGAGTGTGATCTGCTTGACTTCGATGAAAGCCATAGCTTTTCACTGCCTTCCCAAAACTTCCAAACCATACTCGTGGAGATTGTTTCAGGTCATATAAAGACTTGTTGAGTCTACATGCTCTATTTTGGCCAACAATTTTTTCAAAACTCGGTGGTGGACACATAAACACTTCTTCTTCCAAATCACCATTCAAAAAAGCATTTTTCACATCCAATTGATGTAAGGTCCAATTGAAGTTAACTACAAGAGATAATAAAACTCTAATAGAGTTAATTTTAGCTACCGGGGCAAAAGTCACTTGGTAATCAATACCATAGGTTTGAGTAAACCCCTTAGCAACAAGTCTCGCTTTGTATCTTTCTACACTTTCATTAGCATTGCACTTCACCGTAAACACCCATTTATAGCCAACTGTTCTTTGGTCTCTAGGTAACTCTACAGCTTCCCATGTCCCATTTTTCACAAGAGCACGAATCTCCTCCATTACTACTGATTTCCATTTTGGATCATCAATTGCTTCCTAAATGTTTCTCAGAACAAACAGATTAGAGATTTTTGATTTAAATGCCCTATGACTCTGAGATAGTTTATCATATGTTTTGCAAAAGGGTGATTATGGAGTTCTGTTAGGTGGTTATGGAATTTGATATTTGGTTGTGTTTGCTCGAGGAAAGTCTGGAGCTTTCTGGGTTTGTGTAGTTCTAGTCGGTTGTGTGAACTGCTTTTATGTGCATATTCATGTTGGGGAAAGCAGTGGGCTTTTTGGGAGGTAGGAACTAAAAGAGGGGAAATTGTTGAGGATTTCCTGTGTATTTGTTTAAGTGGTTGTTCTATTCGCGAGGAAAAGCTACGTCTCACCTTTCGTCGAACTTGTCACCACTCACCGCCCATTGTAAGCCCATCACGGCCATGAAGTCATCGAAGCTTTAGTGAGGATCAACTCTCTTTGGAGTGCCTGTGTCTTTGCAATCAACAAATCTCCAGGTCTGTTTTCTCTACACTCAGATCTGCACCTGAGGTACGCTTGCGCCCTCTGATTCTCTCTTCCTGTTCTCGATTCCTCAATTTTTAGCTCTTCTCTTGCTTTAGTCTGGTTCTGATGCTTGTTTAACGAATGATTCAAGAGCTTGATGACCGTTCTTTGATGTTTAGCTCTTTCGCTTGAAGTTTCTAGTTTTTGACCGAGTTTCAATTCGTATTGCTTGAAACATTACAGTACTTCGACGTTTAAAGTTTTTTTTTAAAGGAAAATTAATTCACCCGTCTTTGAATTCGTACTTCTAAACTTAGTATAATAGCGAGAATTTACCGACTTTCAAGTGTATTACCTCTGAATTTCACAACAAAAACTAGTCGCCGACGAGTTTTCTCTTCACTGAAAGTTGTTTCTTACCTTTGGTTATATTTTATTTTTATTTATTTATGTATTTATTGTAATTTTATTTACATAATTATTTAGCGTGCCAGTTTTACTTATTTACTCTTTAACTTGCATCACTCTTTTATTGTCACATCTGCATGTGGGTGTACCAGAAACAGCCTCTCTACTATGTAGAGGTAAGGTTGCATAATATTAGACCTCCCCAGACCCTGTTTTATTGCAGGACTTCGAACTGAGTGTGATGATGATAATGAGAGATATTTTGCGATAGGATGGCTAGTACAGCCATCCAAGACCGGTACCTTTTTTGAGTGTCATGGGAATGTCAAGATCATAGCGAGTATCAAGAACAGGAACAGTATTGGATAGTAGAGGGTTTAGAGGACCTTGCACGTCTATAGGCTCATCATTCGGGATGTCTGATTGATGTTGTCCCTTGAGAACAATAGGCTCTCTACCATTTTGATGATTCTTCCTCCTTGTGTAAACTCTAAACTTTACGTTCATATCCTTTAGGATCATCTGGTAGTATTTCTCCTCTTGTCAAATTTTCAGCATTTTCTAGCTCTATAATATAAGGAACAGCTAGCTTTTGTAGATTTTCAGGGGACTACAGTTTTAGGCAAGGGAGTGGGATTAACTTCCCAAAAATTTTCTTCTCTTTGTTTCTCCCCTTGAGAAAATTTTCCTTAAGACAAGGTTGATTTTCAAGGAAGGAGACATCCATAGTGACAAAGATTTTTCAAGTTCTAGGATTAAAACATTTATACCCTTGTTTGTTTGGGGCATAGTCAGACACATTTTTCCACCCTGGGATCTAGTGTGGACCGCCCCTAGTAGGTAAATGGACATAAGCAGTACACCCAAAAACTCCTAGTGGTAAATTGGAATAGATTCAAGCTTCAGGAAAAAAATTTAAAACACTCAAGGGGTGGTGTACCATAGTTAAGAACCAAAGTGGGCATCCTATTTATCAACTAGGATTCTGTTAAAATAACTCCCCCTCAAAGAAATTTGGGAACATTTTTAGAAACATAATGGCACAGGACACTTCTAGCAAATGTTTGTTTTTCCTTTTAGCATTTCAACAATCCCATTTTGTTAAGGAGTATCAACACAAGTAGATTGATGTTGAATACCCTTTTGCTTTAAAAAATCGTCAAGAATCTTATTAAAATATTAAGTGCTATTTTTAGTGTGGAGAATGCCAATTTTTTGTTGAAATTCGTTTTCAATCATTGTATAAAAATTTTTAAATAAGATTTCAACTTTTGATTTTACACTTATCAAGTAAACCCAACATAGACGAGTATGATCATCAATAATATCACAAACCATTTTCTTCCTTAAACCATGTTAATCTACGAAGGACCCCAAACATCATTATGGATAAGATAAAATGGTTTTGAAGGTTTATAAGGTTGTGAGGGATAAAAGGACTTATGACTTTTTGACAAAAAACTTCACAATGAAGTGTTGAACAATCCAATCCTTGAAATAGCATAGGAAAAAGTGTTTTCAAATACAAAAAACTAAGACGTCCTAACCTATAATGCCAAAGCATAATTTGATCCTTGATAGAAAGAGAACTAATACTACTCAAGCTCCGAGATTTTTTACCCTTGGAATCTTCATCAAAATAGCAGAGACCATCTATCATCCTAGCACTGCCAATCATCCTCCCCGAACTCTAGTCCTGAAACACACAATGAGAGTCAAAGAAAATAACCCAGTAGTTAGAATCTTTAGACAATTTACTAACAGATAGGAGATGACAAGTTTAGGTACATGGAGAATAGATTTAAGGGACAAGGTAGTAGATAAGGTTACCAAACCTTTACCGACAATAGGAGAATATGATTTATCTGCTATACGGACTTTTTCATAACCAGAGCAAGGGTTGTAAGTATGAAACAAATTTGAAAGACTTGTCATATGATCTGAGGCTCCTTAATCAATGATCCAAGGAGCAGAAAAAGAATGACATACTAGGGCATTAGGATTACTACCTGAATATGCCAAAGAAGCATTAAGTGCACCCGACAATCCAGAATTAGATTTCAACAACTTTATTATGTGATCTAGTTGCTCTTTGCTAAAAGGGGCAGTCTCGGCTTAATGAGCAAAGGCTGACCGGCCCCTGCTCTCATTTTTCCCCTTCCAATTTGTTGGTTTTCCATGCAACTTCCGGCATGGTTTCACATGTGTGCTTTGGCTTATTGCAATAGTCACACCAAAAACGGGGCTGTCTAACAATAATTTTGCCTCCAACTTCATCAAATCCAACATTTAGTCCAATAAGAAATTTAAATATATGATTATCCTCCACCTTTTTCTTATAGTGGTGGTAATCTTCTGACGATTTTGACTCATAAGCATCACTGAATAAGTCTAAATTCTGCCACAAACATTTCAAAGTATTAAAGTATTTGGTAACACTTTTCCTCACCTTGGCAGATTTCTCCAAGTTTCAGTGTCAACTTAAACACTTGAGACTGATTGCCCAAGTCTGAATACATGAGATTGATGTTGTCCCGTCGCTCCTTGGTAGTGTGGTAACACATATAATTGGAGCTGATTTCCTCCTCCATAGAATTTACCAAGCAAGTCATCACCATGGAATTTTTAGCATCCCAAGTGGAGTAACCTAGATCCTCAGGGGCAGGTTCCCTCTTTTCTCCTGTCAAGTAGCCAATTTTCCCTCTCCCTCGAATAAATATCCGCACTGATTGAGACTAGAGCAAAAAATTCTCTCCATTGAGCCGTATAGTTGTAATTTGGATAGGAGGAGAATCTAAAGTAGGTAGATAGGAGGTATTGGTTCTTTTGGTGGGGCTGTGAATTTCAGAAGAGTTTGGTTGATTGGTAGAGATGGTGGTGGATTCTGATATGTAATCAGACATGATTATGGACAATTAGGGTTGACAAATTTCTTCCTACAGCTCTGATACCATGTGGAAGAAAGTGCGATTTCAATATATTTTCCTCTGTTTAATATATTTTCCTCTGTTTAGGTTACATATAAATAGGAGTACAATAGTATTTATACTAGGAAAGAATTCTATACAAATCAAATATCCTAATTTATTTATTTTGACTAAATCTCCCCTAATTCTCTCCCAATCTGCTAGGAACAGATTTCCTCCTAATTAGCAGTCCCTTGATTCTGTTGCCGCTAATTTCTCCTTCCCAACCAAAAAAGAAAATATTTTTCCCGTTAAAAGTACTTTTGGCATCATTACAAACTTAAAATGATTACATTCAAATAGTAGTCAAACACATGAAAATGACCAGAGTTCGTAATTCCTCATAGCTTGGCATTGAGAAATGTAAAGCAGTGAAATTGCAACCAGTTTCTACATAAGAAGACGATACAAAGTGAATAATAATCATTTGATGTTGGAAACAAAAATCTATTTGGAGTCAAAAAAATCCGTCAATAGAGTTCTTCGTCAATAAATGCTGGTTGAAATGCTTGCAATAATAGAGTCCATGTGTAATGCAAAAAGATGAGAATAAAAAGCCAAAGTATTCTAGGTGTGATGCAATTTAAACTACTCAATTGGAAGTAATGGAATTAGGAGAAGGTATTCTTTTTCCAATAGAAAAGAAAATTATATAGGACAAAGCAACAAGCCTTCTATATTGGAAGACACCAAAAACAAACCAAGCCTTCAATACTTCTAAGTATTTCATATAGTCCACAACAAATTGGAAAAGTTGGCAAAGAAAAGGACAATTGAAGCAAAAGCATGGAATTGTTATTTTAGCTCTATATTGAATTTTTCGTTAAAAGAATGTTAGGGCTTCAAAAAATCAGCACTCCAAATCTCATCCCCACTCCCTAAAAACGAAAGAAAATATTGATAAGGAAGTAAAACAAGAGCAGCAAACAAGCAATAGTCTCTATCTGAAAATGAAAAAAAAACACACACAATTCATAGGCTTTTAACTTACTGGAATACGAAGTATGGGAGCTCCATCAAAATAGGATGAGAAAAGTTCTGCATCGAGTGTTGCACTCATTAGAATCACCCTCAATTCTGGTCGATGAGGAAGAATTTCTTTAAGAACAATAAGAAGAAAATCTGCCATCAAAACATCAACTATGAGAAAATCTATTTCCAACATTCCCAATCAAAACATAAAAGGAACAATCATTACCTTCACTCATTCCACGTTCATGAATCTCATCCACAATAACATGAGTTACACCTTTCAAATTTTTATCAAAGAGCAACCTTCTTAACAAGATTCCAGTAGTGCAAAAAAGAAGGTGGGTCTCCCTTCCCTTGATACCCTCAAGTCTAACCTTATATCCAACCTATTAGGCAAGCCAATACACAAATACAATTCAATTTTGTAGAAATGTAAAAATATCCAAGAGTGGTTGTTGTGCCAAAGCACAGACAGAAATGCTTAAGAAAAACTTACACATTGACCCAATTTTTCGCCCCTTTCCAAAGCAACTCTTTCAGAAACTGTCATGGCTGATATTCGTCTTGGTTGTGTACATATAATACTACAAACAGCTCCACAAATGGATTCTATCTCAGATTCTAATATGAATTGTGGAATTTGGGTTGTCTTGCCACATCCAGTTTCACCTGAGATGATAAGAACCTGTAAAATGTAAAAATCTGGACATTAAAAACCACAAAGTATCATAAAGGCAATCAAAAACAGGTAAAATGGCACCTTTATGCACATGATCCTGCCACCAATTCACGTCTAAAATTACAACATAATGTCCACAAGCAAAGGGGATGCCTGTGTCACAAAGGTTCAATTACAAGCATTTGATTTAAAAAGGGTCACATGTCAAAAAAGTACATGGTTGCCTTCATGAATCTAGGCGGACAAGTACATTGTAGAAGCATATAAAACACGAAGGACCTCATGATCATGTTGATTGAACACCACAAAAACAACCAAGTTGGGGTAAAAAGATGTACAAGTATCCTTGATTCAATTCATTTGTTTATTGTTCTAGCTTTCTACAACTATATATGGTAGGTCCACTTATCCTAGCATCTTTTCCTCCAAATATCCCTTGAGAAAGTTACTGTTGTCATTACACCAAAAAGCATATATGTTGCTACCAAAAGAAATCAAAACTTAAGTTCTCTAAAATGGGCAGTACTAGAGTGTTTTTAAAATTTTAGCATGAATTTTGATGTATACATTATTACATAAGACAACAATTTGTAATGTATCAACAGATAGAAGCTTTGCTATATTTAGTATCCCCTTTCTGTGTCAGTCATATCCAACTGATGAAATGCATTATTCTAAGCTAGAGCAAATCATTAGTTCTACTTAATGGACAAAAGAAAAATTATATATCTCTATAATATGAATCATTTTTAACATTTGTTTTTCTTATCTTACGAATTTTCCATACCATGTAACTCGTTTGAGCCATTTACCTTGATGGAAGGTACAATCTTGGTCTATAAACCCTTTTCTTTTTTCATTTTTCTTCTTAAACTCACTATTGCAAGTTTATAAAGTTATCATTTAAGTATAATTATAACTCCCATTGTTGTTAAAATGAATGCAATATAATAATATTAGTAACAAAGAATACTATCGATTAAAAGGTTTAGTAAGAAAATAGTGGATAGAGCATATCATTTGCAGAAGACACATTAATAGTATGTGTAAGAGCTACTTGTATGTGATGATATCTTTTTGGAAAGTTTGAAATAATTCGAGCCGCTATATTATAAGGAGTCCTATAATATTGTCCTAAGAAGTAATATTTTCTATTATAATTTGAAGAATATAATAATTTGAGAGGATCCTCTTAAAAGATACTCATATTTGTGTGTATATAAATATACACACATACACACACACACATATATATATAATTCGTAAAATTAAGAAATATGACTGATATTAGGCTACTAGAATATTAAGTTTCATGTTTGTATTTCAGCTTGGAATGCCCGAATTTCAGATATGGTATGGCTGAATTTTTAGTGCTTGATGACTGGAAATTTAGGCTTGGATTTCAAGGTTTAATATGGTGGAAGTTAGAGTTTGGGTTTCTAGATCTGTAGGTTAGAATTGCTAGAATTAGTGATGAACACAAATAATGAAGCGTAGGTATCTAAGAATCACTCCTGGGGTCTACAAATCACTTTTAGAAAAAAGCATCATACTTTCTAATTGAAAACTCAAATTTGTAGAAAAAAATTCAGGATATGTTGTTATAAAGAGCTGAGTATACACATATTTCTAGAAAAGTTCTTAAAACCCTTATTATAATAGCAAAGGGTTCCTAACAAATTTATATCCTATTGTAATAAAAATTCTATAAGTCCTAAATAAGAAGGATAACATATCTAAACTAGAATAACATATTTAACTTACTACTACTTCCTATCTAATAAAGAAACCTAACATAATCCAAATTTTAGTTATTGTCTTTGCTGTCAACTCAATTCTAAACTTTTATCCTACCAAATCAAAGCTTGTGGTTGACTAATTTTTTTCTTTTATTTTTTTTATAGATTTTAAACTCTTCTGCATCAATTATCCCCAGTTTGCCTAAAGTTGCCCTCAACTTAGAATGTGACAAATACTAATCATATAATTCTGGATTCAACTTCTAAAATTTAGATTTTAAAATTCAAGTAGTGTCAAAAATTGGTCATCCTTCCTATGTACAATAGCATTGGATCAACAAACTGATGGGGCATGATTCTCGGGTGGAGTATAAGGCTACCATAATGAATAAAGCTACAAATTTCTTATCTAGAAGAGACAAGGACTCTCCATAACTTATGACAGTCTCTTTCCCTCAAGTTGAAATCTTTAATGTCATTCGGCAAGAAACAGTAGCTTCCCAACAATTGTTACAACTGCAGAAACGCATTCAACAAGGGGTGCTGGGATCGAATTAGTTTGTACGAGATGGGCTAATTCTCTACAAAGGAAAGGTACATCTCCTACCCACCTCTTTATTTATAGCCACCGTTATTTCAACTATCCACGATATGACATATGAAGGTGGGCAAAAGACCCTACAACAACTTCAACATGATTTTTATTAAAAGGTTATGAAGCTCGTTCCATTAGAATTTGCGCATACTTGTTTAGTGTGTCAGTACCACAAATGGCAAAATGTGCAACTACAAGACTACCTCACCCTCTCTAGTTCAACAACAGATTTGGCTAATATCTCCATGGACTTTATGGAGGGGCTGCCCCAGGGTTAGGGTAAATTAGTTCTTATAGTGGTGGTTGATAGACTTTCAAAGTGTTCTCACTTTTTACCTTTGGCTCATCTACTTACTGCTATATTTGTCACTATTGTTTTCACTACAGTGGTGTTTAGACTTAATGACCTAACTAAATCAATAGTCTCAGATCGAGAAAAGTGTTTCCTTAGTATGCTATGGAAGGAGTTATTCCGCTTCAATGGTTCCAAGCTAGCCTTCTCTTCAACTTACCATCCTTTGTATGATGATCAGAAACAAGTTGTCAATCACACCATAGAGATGTAATTATAGTGCCTCACTAGTGATCGTCCACGGTTGTGGGTTGACTGGGTACCCTGGGTTGAGTACTACTACAACCCCTCTTACCACACTACTCATGGCACGACCCTTTCTGAGTTGGTCTATGACAAGGAGCCTCAATTGCTCTCTTACTTAGCAGGTTCTACACGAATTAAAGTAATTAATAAAGCTCTCTAAGAGAGGGTTGTCATACTCCAAGCTACTCGTGATAGGCTCTCACAAGCCCAAAAAAAGGATGAAGAACACTTATGATTTGAGGCATAGAGAGTTGAGTTTTGCAACTAAAGATTGGGTATGGCTGCAACTTCAACCATACCGTCATTTAACAGTAGCCAAATAGAAGCATCACAGACTTCTCCCAAAGTAATTTGGCCCTTTCAAGGTCATGGCCAAAGCAGGACATGTTGCTTACAAGCTTAAGTTGTCTACTGAAAGTAGAATACATGATATGTTCCATATGTCTCTCCTACAAAAATATAAAGGACCCCAACTAGTTGTTGTAAGAGATTTATCACCAGTGTGCAACAACAAAGCCTTACCAACTCCTCAGGCTATTTTACGCAGTAGGTTCAACCAAAGCAAAGGGAGTTGTCAGTTCAATGGGCAGGGTTTCCTTAAGAAAATGTAACATGGGAACCAATTGAACACTTCCAAGAAGCTTATCCAAAGTTTGAGCTTGAGGAAAAGCTCAAAGTCGAAAGGGAAAGTGACGATGTGGATGCTTTTATTGGACGACAATATCAAAGAAGGAAGGTAGCAACAGTAGATGCAACCTAGCTTACCCAATTAGAGATTTATTTTGTTTCCTTTAATTATTATAGACTTTCTATTCATTATAATCCTTTAATTAGTCAAGATACTATAATCTATCATCTCTTTCCTTTATTAGTTAAGATCCTATATTTTAGGATCTCTCTCTTGTTATTAGCAACCTTTAAAAAAGGGTCTCAATATTCAATAAAGGGAAGCAATTATTCTCTCAGCAAGTTAACATTAGAGGGGGCTCTATCAAGAACAAGTATGCTTCTCCAAATTCATAAGTCCAAAGAAAGATTCTCCCAGGTCTAAACCTATGATTAGATATCATGCTAAGGCTAACAACAAAATCCTCACCATCACCACATCCCATTCATTGAATTCAACTTATTGACAATGTTGATCAACTTGTTCTGTATAAGTCACTTTGTTTGTCGTTATCTTTCGTCGTACCTCATCAAAGATGTCCATCATGTGTTATGCAAAACCTTCACCTTCAACAATAACTCATGTTGTCCTTGGTAAAGGAACCAAATCAGTGGGGTTCCTTGGTTAAACTTCCAAAAATATCTGAAAACGCTTTTACTAGTTGACCTATTTATAGAACTATTATATACAAATTATGCCATAGGAAGAATTAGGTCCCAATTATTCACATTATCTCCAACGAAATATCATAACAAGTCCCCCCAAACTTTTATTCACTACCTCTATTTGTCCAACAATTTGGGGATGGAAAGAACTTAAAAATTGAAGCTCAGTGTTTGACCTATTTATATAACTATTATATATAAATTATGCCATAGGAAGAATCAAGTCTCAATTATTCACATTGTCTCCAACCAAACATCTTAACAAGTCCCCCAAACTTTTATTCACCACCTCTATTTGTCCAACAATTTAGGGATGGAAAGAGCTTAATAATTGAAGCTTAGTGTTTAATGAATCAAGAATTCCAAAAATAACTCATAAAATTCACATTACAATCAGAGCCGGTAGTTGAACATAATTCATGGAGATGTACCTCTTTAAAAAATAGTTTAGGAATGTGGGTAACATCCTAAGTCTTGACCACTATACTCCCAGATAGTTTCATAACAAAACCACATGGCTTCTCTACCACATAAGCAGTAAGAACATACATATTGTTGCTTCTTGTAGTCAAGTCCACTAATTTTAATTCATTACTAAATTTTGACTTTGCCAGTACACTCATAGCTTCTCATTTATTCCTATGTTGTGTTAATCTCACATCTTCATTCAAATCTACTTCTTCATCACTCATTGCAATAATCTTCATCAACAATAGCAAGGATATCATCAAGTTTTGAGCAAACAAGCTCCGAAACTGAAAGTAGTTGCCAGTTAATCTTTTCATCTCCCTATTCTGTTATTTTAGCATGCTATCATATCCTTTTAGCCTAATGGCCTGCTATTTCAATCTTGTATTCATGTGCTTTGATTTTGTTCAAGGGTTTCAACCTATTTAGGTGTTTCAGTCTATTGTTCAAGCATTCCAGCTTGCTATTTAGGAGTTTCAACTTGTTGCTCAGTTGTTTCAACTTTAGGTTATGCCAAAGAATTCACTTGGTTATGTTTTTCTTTATCTTTAACGCTTTGGTCATCTCCCACTGTCAAATTCTCCATATATGGTCATCTTTCTTAACTCTCCATGTTATCAAGCATTTGAAAACCTTCTACATGAAGGCTTGAAGATTCTAATTGAACAGTTGAAGGAGAGGTGTTGAAACTTCCTCTAAGGTAGTACTTCTTAAATTCGAGGAATCACAATCAAAATATGATTCAGCAAAGATTTTACCTTGCATTACGTGTTGTTGATCAATATCAATTCCTTCATATTGCTTATTATCATCTTCTCCATGTTTAGCATCAAGTGTAGGTTGTTGGTTTGCATAATTTTTTCTTGTGGGAGTTTTGATTTATACAAAACGCATGTTAAGGCTATCCAACCTCTCCAAAAGCTATTGAACATACTTCCTTATGGGAGTTGATACATGTAATTTGGCTTTTGGAGGACATTGTGATCGAAGATTTTTGATGTCCAATTTTTCATAATTCTCAAAACCATTTCATCTCACTCTTGGTCACTGAGTATTTTTCTATACACCCTTGCACTACATGTCGCCATTGTGAAGCAAGGCTCTAATACCAAATTGATGCAAGACAAATAGAAAAAGTATAAACTACTAGTTAAAACTAGCAAAATTAAGAATTATGGCTAATATTAGGATGCTGGAATATCAAATTTTAGGTCTTAATTTCGGCTTGGAATGTTGGAATTTTAGATATGGTATAACTAAGTTTTTAGGATTTGATTGTTGAAAATTTAGGCTAGGATTTCAGACTTTAATATGGCTAGAATTTAGGGCTTTTGTTGCTAGTAGCTTAAAATTGTTGGAATTTAGTGACTAACACAAATAATGGAAGGTAAGAATTTAGGAATCACTCTTAGGGTCTAAGAATCACTCTTAGAAGAGAGCATCATACTTTCTAGCTGAAAACTCAAATTTGTAGAAAAAATTTGGGATATGCTGTTGTTGAGAGGCTGAGTATACACATATCTATATAAAGGCCTCAGTTATTATCAAGCCCTTAGTTAACTATTCTCTGAATTTCACAGCTCTCAATTTCAACACATTTTATTTGTTTCCTTCTGTTTCTTTTCAATAAGAAACTTCTAATTTTCAAGTTTTTATTCATTGGTCCATGTTGTACAAACTTACAATGAATAAGAAAATGAATAATGCAGGGTCAAATCAACCTTTGCAACAAAAAATTTGTCATTCAATCATATGATGTGATTTTTTTATACTAGTAGCATTTTTTTAGTATTACGAAAAGAAAAACTCTTTAGCAATTACATAGTGAATACAATTCATACAATAAATATCCAACAATTTCAATAATTGACCACAAATGTAAAAAATTAATGAAAATGAGTGTTGTGTTGAATTTATGCAATGTGGATTTTTTGTTCATTCCAAATTAAGACAAATGCTAACGGAATTTAGTAAAGAATATCTCTACCGTAGTTAGTACCATAAGAAATTAGTTTCTACTCGAAAAATTAACCATTGCAGTATTTTCATAATTTATTTGCAATAGAAAGACATTTAGAAAATAAAAAATGTTCTTCTAATAATTTTTTAGGGTACTAACTACAGTAGAGATATTCTTCACCAAATTCCGTTAGCATTTGTCTTAATTTCTACTCAAAAAATTAACCATTGCAGTTTTGTCATAATTTATTTGCAATAGAAAGACAATTAATTAGAGTAAATCTTGCATTACAAACTAATGGTAAGTGAGACCACCAAATGATTATATTGGTAAACTTTAATTTCATGTTCCCAAAGTTAAAGATAAGTTCCACACAAGTGAGCATCAATAATAAGTAGAAGACATGTCGAAATTTTACAAACCTGATTTTGGGAAATGGTTTTCAATATTGCATCCTTCTCTTTGTAAGCTGGGAGACCTCTTCGAAAATCTAGCATTTTTCTGCCTTCTGGACATTCCTAAATGAAATTAATAAGGATCATGATTTTATGTTTGTTATAGCTCTAAAAACGCAAACAGAATAATAAAGGACCATCAAGATCTATATGTCCAGAAGTAAACTCTTAAACTCTTCAAAATCTTAAAAATAAAAGTTAATTACGCATAATAACTACTGATATCCGATCTAAAATCCTTCGCGTGTACATACTTGTGGAAGAAAATGTTAAACCTTCCCCATTTGTCTAAACAATCCCAAAGAAAAAGCAACTTATGACTCAACTAATAATCTTTGAAAAGAACATGATTTTGCAAAATCCAATAAGCAGGTACAATTAAGTTAAATATTCAAGTTATAAGTGCTTAGTGGCAAAGGAAACATACTCCAAACTTGTTAGTAACCACTTGCTAGCAACTAAGCAGAGACAATCAAGAAATTCCTTCCTTCAATAAACTAAATAGTTAAAAGTGTATTGAGCAATGATAAGTCCCATGTTAAGGGCTAACCCATTTTCAATAACTTTTCCCTTCTCCTACTTCCACTAGTTAACCTTAACAAGTAACTTCTACCAGTTAAGTCTAAAAAATAACTGCCTCAAGTTAACAAAAAAATATATATATACCCCCAATTAACAAGATAAAAATACGAATTACCTAGCAGCCCCAACATGAAAACATGATTTAACAACAAAATGGGAATATAGAAAGATAATCCCAATAGCATCTCAAGGAGGTGATATGATGAAGTAAAGGTTTCAAAATTATATAACCAGTTAATTGACAACCTTGATTGTCCTCCATTACAAGGCTAAAGCAAACCGATGACTAAAACAGTTCTTTCAACATGAAATCTAAGTTTATATGTCATAATACACAATAAGTTCTTAATATAAGTATGCCACTCACCACAACCATATGCCACTCACCACAACCATTTGTTTGCCTTCTTCCTAGTAAAACTATTTCATATGAATTAAAATTTATTTATATTTCCTAATCAAGAACTCATAAAATGCAACAAAGAACTAGGTTTTTGATTTAGGTTATTTGAAAGGAACATGTTGACATATCTAGAAATAGACTACATGCAATTAGTCCCTGAATTGAACAATGTGTTCAAGGTAATCTTTGTATATTGCATATCACCTAGAGTGTCCTGTCATATAATGAAAAAAATTAATTTTATCAAATACACATCCTAATATCAATATCTAGTTGAACATGAAATTTGTTGGTCCTATTTATGGCATTTTCCATTAAGAAACAATGCAATAGAACTAAAGAAGCTTTCAGGTAGACTGATTGTACCGAGTGGTTAGTGACTTATATCACCAAATAAAAGAAACATAATAATTGAAAGTAAACATTGATATAGTCAAGAAACAAATTATAGTTCCTATCAGTTCGAACAAATGAACCTGCCAAGCGCGTTGCTGATCACGCAGTTGCAAACTTCGATGACGCAAAATTTTGTCCATAGCCGACTTACTCGAAGCTAAAAGTTCTGGTTGTTCAAATAGCCCTTCATCATTTGCAAGACTACTACTACTGCTAGATCTAGAAAACATATTATCTGGTAAAATTTCCTTATGTCTGGACTTTTGAAAGAGGAATTCACCAAGATAGGCATCAATTCTTTTCAACAAACCCAGAGGTAGGCTCACCTATCAATTTTTGAAAGCATAATTCATGTTTGAAACTCATATATAATAAACTCATAATTCACAACAATAAATATCATTGTAGGACATGCAAAATAAAAGAAATGAAAGAATATAAGGAATAAAATTAATGGCGAAACCTCACAAAGTTAAGAAGGTGTATTTTTGTGGAACTAGAGACAAAAAGATGAAGAAACATGATAACATTATCTAAGGCTCAATCATTGAATTGTATAATTTTTTTCGCAAAACAACAATCATGTCAAGAATGAATCTGTAGAACAAAGAAAATAAAACTGCAATAGTACATACCTCTCGCTGTGGGCACCTATCATCCAAATCAAATCTGTAGTTTGGCAATGGAACCTTACTAAACACAACAACCTTTGCATACATATGGCTGCTAAAATAATTGTAGTCAGAATAATAATGGGAGCAATAGCTTTAAACCATCTAAGATAGCCAAAATAAAGTACCTATACAAACCCATTCTTCTTGCCAAAGCTGCTATTTGTTCATAATCACGTCTGTCCTTTCTCTCCCTAGAGACAAGCTCTTGCTTCTCCTTGTCACGCAATAGCATTATTAATTTTCGTTTCCAATCCTCAATGTTATCAGGAAGGGTAGTACACTGACAAGCAACAATTAAAGAAATGCATGATAACAAAAGACAAGGATAAACTAAAGCCAAGTGTTTTTGATTAGAAAACTGGGGGCATATATTGATATCATATAAAATTATTTTGCAAAAATATGAAAATTTTACAATCTATAAAAAAGAAACAACATTTCTTTCGTGATCATAGGATAAACTACTAAAGAATATTTCATAGAAGTCCAATAACCTATGGGACAGAACGTTGCACATGGCTAATATAGCAATTTAGTTAGTAACCATAGACAAATAGTGTCCTAAGTGAATGTTTATTAACTAAGCTCTTGACTTTCCCATATGGAAGGAAAAGAACACTTGCCAATCTTTTATTCAATAAGCGTCAAAAAAGGAACAATGTTGCACATAAATCACTAGGGACCTCAATATCAAAATTGAAATGTCCATGCCCACTGGTTAGCTACAATTTTATTCTTTTAGCAACTCTTTTAAATACCAAAAAGACTTCGCACTTTCAACCCCTATTTGGTGATAACCATTCAGACAGCAGATTCTCCTGGAAAATATTGCTCAAATAGTAACAAGAGCTAAATCCAAGCGCATCAGATAATAAAACTTAAACTACCAGTTGGCACCTAAAGTTAATAGAAAACTACAATATGAACCAAAGCAAGGTGCAAATAAGATCGAAGTCCAAAAGTAAATACTCACACTCTGAAGCAGCAAGGACTCAATCTCGCGATCAGAGCCTTCCTCTGAGACTCCGTCATCATACGAAGAAACGAACTTCTGCGTTCGTGAAACTTTGCTGTTAACATCAGCAACACCACCATTCCCCTTCTGCTGTTGTTTTGGATCCGCATATGGCCTAGAAGGACTCTTTTTAGGGTTTAAAACTACACCCTGATTGTCGAGACATTTGGAGTCAACTGGAGAAGAACCAAGAGCAGGAACAGAAGCTGACGAAGAGTTACAATTTGGCACCGAAATAGCGGAGCGCAGGCGCTGGTGAGGGGGAATATAGACGGAACCGTAAGACGTAGGCGACCGGTCCTTCATCGGAAAGGAGGAAGAAGAGGAGGAGAGGGAATCAGAGAGTGATGATCTAAGAGTGTTGAGGTGGAGGGAGGAGGAAGATAGAAGGGGGAGAGAGGAGAGCATGCACGATGGTCGTCACGGCTGCGATATACGGATCTAATTTCGGCTTTGGGTTCTTATTCTGATTCTTGTTGTTCTGTAGCTTGGTAAACTGAGAAAGTCAGGCGTGGGGAGTTAGGAGCTGAGTGCTTTCGGTGAATCCAAATGGTGTCTTGTTGACGTGTGACTGTACTGTACACCGCAACACCGGAAGTCTCTCCTGTTTTTTAGAAAACTAGCAGATTATCTCTGCGCAAATGCGTAGTGAAAATGCCCAGTGTATTTAATTAAAATTGAAATCAGCAATAAGATCATTTATAACAACATAAAATTTTATAAATAGTTTAATCTATAAAGTTTATAATTTGTCTCTGATA